>OX155955.1:12296664-12454826 GCA_944548615.1 Micropterix aruncella | reverse complement strand
TATATATATATATATATATATATATATATATATATATATATATATATATATATATATATATATATATATATATATATATATATATATATATATATATATATATATATATATATATATATATATATATATATATATATATATATATATATATATATATAATATATATATATATTAAAAAATTGATATCTAATTATATGTTCATTAATTTATCAGAATTTGAAAACGTAGTACTGGGTTATAGTCTGATGTTACTAGATCAATTTAATAGACCTTGCAGATAGAAACCGCTTCTGTTGGGTTTCACCGCTATTACCCTCCCATTACCGCTTTAACTTGGCTATTAGGAGCGTAGCCTGCCGGAACTTCATACGCACTAATCATAATAACATTGTTTGGGGACGATCGAGTCAAGAAACATTTAGCCAAAGCGTCTATCGTAATAATACTGTCCTGCCTACAGTTATATCGGTTGTATGGGGCCATTAGTTTAGACGGGAGAAGAACATAACACTTACGAGAGGCTTTTAACAAAAGTAATACTTAGTTAAACTCTTTGAAACCATATCAAAGTAAATACTGGCACGCACAACTAATACATATGTATGTTATTAGGTTAAAAAAAACGTTTTTTTTTGTTTATTTAAAATAGGATTTATTTGTTTGCATCTTGTCGAAGCATGTTGGCAAAATGGAAAAATAAGTAATTTCGAGCGGTAATTAAATAAATTTATTTCTTTATTTTGTACGGAATGAGTATTTTCAAGGCAAATGAGACACATTAATGGTTGATGGTCCCACATATTCTACCGTTGCACGTTAGTGTGCTGACTTTAGGCATGGTAGAACTTTAACTAACCCTCGCTTGGGTCGCCCTGCAACGACAGTCACTGAAGAAATGATTACAAAAGTGGAAAAAATTGTTTTGGCGGATCGTTGTGTTGGCGGATGTTGTGATCATTTTATTGCTGAAAAAGTACAGATTTCGATAGGTAGTGCGGATAGTATTTTATATTATCGCTTAGGGATGAAGAGACATTCGCACGCTGGGTACCTAGAATGGTTACGGAAGCGTAGAAAAAACTATACTGAAGATTTCCCAACGCTCTTTGCATTTGTTACAACGGGATCCTGGCCGTTTGGCTGAATTCCATTTGCCATTACCATCCTAAAACTAAACAACAGTTCATGACCCGGAAATGACTATCATCTCTAACTCCTAAGAAATTCATGGTCATTCCATCCGCCGTTAAGATCATGGGCTTTCTTTTATAGGGTCGTGATAATTAAACACCCTGATCATGGAGCTGCTATAACGGGGACTGTATGTGATGAACAAATTAAAAAAATCGATATGAAAGACTTTAAAACGAATGACGAACTCGATAACATTGTTTTGTTTCGTTAAGATAACGCGCCAGCACAGGAGTCCAGAGTTGCGATGGTTGCCTTTCAAGAAGCTGGTTTTGAAGAACTGGGACATCCTCCATACTCATTGGGCATTTACGTTTGTGAGTTCTATCTATTTCCGATAGTCAAGAAACATCTGAGATGTCGAAATTTTGATGATGAACATGCTGTAGTATGCTGTAGTACCCGTAGTAGGCTGTAGTAACAGTAGTAATATACTTTAGTAGGTGCAGTATTTTATAGGAGATCGGGATGAAGGTTTTTAAGGACTGATATTGAATGTTGAGGAAAAATATATACTAAGTGTTTTAATTCTAAAAGGTGACTGTCGAAAAATAGAAGAAAATTGAATAAAAGTTAACTTCATCATACTCATTATTCTTTTTTATTGAACGCTGTAATATGTTGGCGAATACCCATGAATTCGTTTACATATCTTAATTACGAACATTCTGTAAAATTCTTGTTCACTGCGACGTTAAAATTTACCCTCGGGCTCTTAATTCCTAGCGAGCTTCGGAATTTTATATTCGTAATCCTCTCTTCCCTTCTTAAGAGATCACCAATCTCAGAGAGACCGCTTTTCTTTTTAATGTATACAGCTGACCTACATAAACAATCGTGATATAGTAATATCTACTTAAACAAGGGCGACATGCAGCTCGATTTTTCTTTCCTCCGGCAAATACCACGGAAGCACCAGATTCAATAAATAAAGACAACGAAAAAGTGCACACTGAAAATCTTGCAATAAATTTTGATGCTCTCAGCTATTTCCACAATTGTAACGTGAGTTATAGTTAGTGTCTGTGCAAAAAATAATGTAACAAAATTCAAAGTATTCAGAATGCCTGCTTGCGCTTTTATTATGGCATAAATATAAAGGAGCTCGCATATAATTGGATATATTGCTTATGACTTTTTCTTGCTTCTTTGCTTGTTTGTGTATTTTTTTTCGTCTTGATTATACATAAACTACTGCACTTATTTATTTATATGAAAGGTTATATATGAAGTGTTCCATAAACTTGCTCTTTTAACTTGTCACTTCATTTGTGTTCATGCTTGCGGACTCGTTTATGCGTAATCACGAGTCGCAAATATCGCAAAACACTTACTTACTCGCACTTTTCCCAGTCGCACTCAACTTGGAGAAATATTTTAAATATAATTATTCAAGTCGTTTCCCTCTTTAAAGACAATATAATTATATTATTATTGACATGATTTTACTGATTATGACAATTATCTGTAACTATGGATCGAGTATTTTGCAAATGAAATATTTAATTACTATTGTTCTACCTATATATTATTCAGATCCACTGATGAAATGTCAGTAATGTTACTTAATAAATTTTCAAGATAAAAACCATGTCATTTTTCTGTAACATATTGGTTTCGAAATAATTTTTTTTTTTCTAGCTCCGATATTCTTTGCTCTTATTTTTGATTGCCTCACAGCTTTTTAAAAATTATACTATTTTTTAATATAACTAACAACAGCAACACTATATAAATAGCAACACTAAGTCTTGATATATTCCATGTTTATTTTCCTCTTCTTAATACTAATCTTTATATTAGTATAACGCAAACACCCAACGTTTCGCTGCTTTCATAGTTTCCATAGATTACCTAGTATTCGCTGATATAATATCGAATATGCTGAGCACTCGTGCTAAAAGGCTTAGAGGCCCCTTTGAAAGCAATATTGTTTTGAACCATCATTGTTAGAGGGGAAATTCTAACAAAGCACTAGCGCTCAATTACAAAGAGCTCGAAATGTTCTGTCACCCGTAAGAAACACATCTAATCTACCCTCGTAACAACGTAGTATTTAAGTAAGTAATGCAAGGTTCCGACTCGGGTCGTGAAGGCAATTGTATAACTGGGTTCACTTCCCAGTGCCTAGCGGTTAGGTGTAGGACTCTTACGGGCTTGTTGGAGTAGCTGGATTGTGGACTAGTTTGTCTTTAAGTATCTGCTTTCAATCCATAGAAGAGAAAATGATATGGTATCGATTTAACTTCGAGCGGGCTCAACCGTAGTAGTTGACAACTCTCAACGTCCTACTCAAGCATTCACGGTTTGCCTTATAAATGATACACAATATGTATATATCTGCGGTTGAAATAATAAGAAAACTCAGATATTTAATCACTTTCAAATCTTTAGTGGCCCACACTGACAGTCGCTCTTATAGACTTGACGCTTTCACAGTCTTTTGACATCGATTGAGGTAGGAAATTAGGGGTTGAAGGCCTGGTTTATACTGAAGTACATACATTTGGTTTTATTTCAGTTCAACTCGAATAAATTTAGATCGAACTATCACAAAAAACTGATACCAAATCCTGGAGATCCCATAAAGAGTCCCATGAACCTAGTACCGCTGTGACATGGAAGAAACTTCATGTTTGTCTATCAATGTGTCATTTACTAAGATCATTTATATATAATTTAGCTAAGAAACAAGACTGGTCCAAGAACGCTACCCACTAAAAATACTACCAGCACTAACCAAATTCTCTGCCATTTACAAGACATGTAATAAACCAGCCAAGCCATCTGCCCACAATATCTGCCAACTTTATAAGATATTGTGGGCAGATACAGATATCGAATAATACAGATGTCGAAAAATTATTACACATTAAAGTTGGACAACTTGAGTTTCAATTTGCGACGTTATTACTTCATTTCGGGTGGCTTGATTGAATAGTGCGCTATGGCACTACGGCCCTACATTTGTAGATGCTTCACAATACTTCGCAAATATAACTTATCTTTCCTGATTGCCCCGAATGTTACGATCCATTTTACGACTGATCAAAGATTAATTAGATAGCGACAGTTTCGCCTTGTTCAGATAAAAATTTGGACAAGTTCAGAATCATCGTAAAATATGAGATGAGGATTGAGGTTGCAAGCAGGTCTGTCAAAAAGGACCGACGTCTCTATTCATTTTTATTTATTTATTTATGAAAACCTAATTAACCTTACAGATAATTTTAAATCATTATATACTATACATTTACCTAACTATTATTTAACAATTCTTATTAAGACTTGTGAGGGACCACCCCTCACAAGACTCCAAATTGTTCGGGGTGAGGTGGTGGTATCAACTTACGAGTTATCTCCGTATTAAAAGGCGGTTTTGAATGAAGTAGAAGGAATTTATTGATCGAAGGTTTGAATATCGCCAGTTATAACGCTTGCCGAAGTAACGAGTGCCCGGATTACTTCATCGAGATGCGAGGGTTGCGCGACGGAGGTTATGCGGGAATAGTGGATGAGGATTGTGCGTGTGCTCCTAGTATCTCGTACTGGGCACGGCTCGAGTCTGTGGGATTACAGACTGATGCTTTGAGACTTAGTGAGGATAAGGCAAGGAAACCAAAGAGCCGGATTCGTTGACCTAACTCGTGAGAGAGAGTGCCGAATGCCGCCGCAACCTTGGGGGAAGGTGATCACTCGGGGAATGATATGTGACCGAGAAGCCGGGACACCGAAGTGTGCAGTCGCTATCTGGAGACATGACCACTCGAAGAATGATAATCTGGTTGCTTTTGTGCCAGTTTATATAGGTCGATCAATGATGCAATCCAAAAATATTCCGAGTAAAAGTATTGTTTCATCGTGCTGGTTCATAGCTGCACGAGTCAAAATAATAGCTGAATTGTGTCTGTGGCTTTCACTGGAAATCGATGCATTTGTTGATCGCATGTAATGGACTTAAGGCTCGTTACAGACTAAATACTCCTTTTATAAGACATGTGTACTACATACTACATAGGTTGCTACTTAAGTTTTGAGATATGACAACACTAGTGTAGATAAATCAAATCTGAAAGCAAGATCGTAAAGTTTGACGTTTTTAATGGTGTGCGTGCTCAGTTTTTTTTTCTTCATACGAGTGCTATTTGTGTTATTACGATGATTTTAAAAATTCATTTCGCCCAAAAAATACAATTAAATCGTGAACATTTTCATGCGATGATATTTTATGACTTTTGACCTGGACTAACGCAACAACAGTGTATCGATCAACTCGCTTCGAATTTTCGTAATGAAGCACTATTCTGGGCCACCGTTTTTCTCTGGTTTTCTGAATTTAATCGTGGTCGTAGTTCGCTCCAGGATGAATTTCTGGAAGGTCGCCCGAAATTGGTTGTTGTTCCACAAAATATCAGTGATGTGCGCGAACTATACAGGATCGTCATGTGACATACCGAGATAGATGTTTGTGTATTATTTCCACTCGCATACATTCAATATTGCACGAATATTTATCCGTCAAAAAGACCTGTTCGCGTTGGACACCGCATAATTTAAAAAACGCTCAAAAAAAAGGCTCATGCCGATTGGTGCGAAGAAATTTGGAATAAATTCGATCGCTGTGCTTCAAAGGACGTCTATATAATTGCGACAGGAGAGAAAACATGTGAACCAGAAACTACACAGCAATCGACTGTATGGGTTTTTCAAGACGAGCCAAATCCAACAAACGTTGCTCGTTTATGAAGCCCTTCGAAACAAATGGTGGCTTGTTTCTTAGGCCTAAATGGTCATGTCAAAACATTGCCATTAGTGCAACGTCGTACGGTAAATTCTGAATGTTACACCACCATTTGTTTGCTGGAAGTGTTAGAGCGTTTGTTTGCTACATCAACCCCCAAAGAATGATCATTCTCCACCACGACAATGCGAGCTCTCACGCATCGGCTCAAACAACTGACTTGTTAAGCACTCAATACATTGAATTGATGGGTTATTCGCAGTACAGCCCTGAGTTGGCACCCAATGACTTCTTTTTATTCCCGCACGTCAACAATAAATTGCGAGATAAACGTTTTTCGTCACCTGTAGGAGCTGCTGAGGCTTTCAAAACGAATGCATGTTTGAAGCTGCCTCTTTCGGAATGGAAAAAAGTGCTTCGAAAATTGGTTCAAACGCATGCCAAAGTGTATTGATTTTCATGGAGGGAATTTAAAAAAACAATAAAGCCAGTTTCGATGATAAATAATTGTTATTACTTGTCTGTTTCAAACTGTACGTATTTACATAATTAATTGATTGCTAAGAAATGGCATTACCGTAATTTGCAGCTGTGCTGCAGCTGTTCACTGTCCAAATATCTAATTATAGCTCAGCCGAACATAGTGCAATTAGGGTACGAAGCGTCCGCACCGTGTTAAAGGATGTTATCCCTGTCGGAACGCTCGTGGCACGCGGAGCTGTAAAACGTGGGAAGAGAGAAGCAGTGCATCCCTTGCACTTACAGGCATTATGGCGAGTGTAGTGATTTCACTTCTTTCCTATCGATCATATTATGCGTAAAATGAAATAATGCATTTAATATTAAAAGTAATGTAATTTGTTAAATAATATGTTTTAAATGTTTAATTTTGTTTAATAATATGTTTTTTTCCGTCGGGAGCAGCTTTAAATTTGAATCCAAGATCCTTTACAATTGATGCCATGGAAGTTTTAGAAAAAGAACAAACACAAGAAAACGCTGATTAGAAATACTTTTCAGATATCACATACATAATTTCCTAAATATTTTTGTAACTACCAAAATTTGACGATAATTTATTGAAATATATTTTAAGATCCAGCATAATAGTATATATTATGAAAAAATAGGCTGTATTTATTATGAATCAACTGTATGATTATGAAACATTTGTAATGAAGTCAAAGTTTTATAATTTACCATATTTTATTAAAAAATTACACATTGTACACTACCTAATTAGGAATATATTATGTGTTTCTACCTCACCTATTTTTTTTAAAAGACACAGACTACTAAATGCGATCATTTTAGTGCTAAATCTAAAAGAAAATCGGGTCGGTTTTTTTATTTATTAAAAAAATATATACTTTTTTCGATGGTTTAAAAAAGTAATCTAACCTACGGACAAATAGGTGTTTCTGAAATGTTAAAAAAAAAATAACAACCTACCGATATGTAGGTGTTTGACACTTCTTTAAATGCCTATATCTATCTTATTTATTGTGTCCGAAAAAAGATAATTGCAGTTTCGGAATCAGCGTGGGGAAAATCTAAACTGGTAGCAATACCTAATAAATACCCCGAATTGTATCAAGTAGATATTTATATTATTTAAAAAAATAATTATTAATTACTTGATTATGTATATAGATATTTTTGGGGTTTCTAAATAATAATTGTTATAATATTAATTTTCTGTTAATTACCTTCTTGAATTCTACAGGTACGAACTCAAATACCTTTTACATTACTCTTAAAATTATTTTTACTACATACCTATTGAAATATTTGATTAATAGTTTTGCTGCTTCCTCTTGACATTCTGCACCGAAATCTTCTTGCACAAAATGTGATACCTTTTTTCACACAGTATTAATCATTCACATATTATTATATTTTAACACTATTACATACAATGCAGGTAGTTGAGTAACTTTCAGAAACTGAATCCAAATACTCGCTAATACACTGATTTCACTCTCTGAGAAGACATGAATTAGTATAGCTAGTTACTTCTGAAGGTATGGAAAAAGGATCTACTAGCGGTTTACTTTAGGCATTGTTTTGCGCGGTGGGTACCGGAATTTCCATCTTGGAGAACTTACCGCGGTTTTGGCGCGAGAATGTAAGTTGGGGAGCGCCGCGCGGTATGGCCGTATCGGTGCGGACAGAGGGACGCTCGAAACGATACTGGAAGGCGGTTGGATTTGACGCCAAGCGGTGAGCGCCGCGACGCCCGGCTGACTTTGGCGCGCTTTTCGCTCGTTCCAAATTCAAATTTGTCGCCAATGCGATATTCATGACTCTCGGTGCATAACTTTGGCACAGGCGCGTAACCAGTTCCTCACGTATGCATATGCAAAAAAAATACCAACCCATGTACTTAGACTAGTGCGCAAATGAGAGATATGAAAATATTTAAAGATAATTTCCTTAAAAATCTATCCATATATCAAATCTATCTTCTTTTTTGCCCACTTGTGTATGCGTAATCACGAATTAAAAATAATAACAAAACACTCTTTTTTCGCAAGTATACAAACGGAAATAACTTCAATTATTATTTGTGATTTCGAAAAGAAACCAAAACTGAAACTCAAAGCTTAAATTTAGTTAAATATATATTTGAAATACCTCTGCTATGAAGGCACTAATAAAAAAACCTATAACAATCAATTATATTAAAAATAATAAAAGACACGACTGCTGTTACAGAAAGTGAATTATTGTATTTACAATTGATTTTATTACGATTTTTTTTATAAAATATTTGTGGTTTATGTATTCATCCATAGATATACATGTATATTTCCGGAGTATACTGAAGCAGACATTTCATTTGAAACTAAACTAGATATATTTATGTTAATTTATTGATATTTGGACATTTACACAACTACTAACTTGATATTTGGATAGTTAAGATACCTAAACACATTTTCAAATAATTAGAACAAAGTATGGTTGAGGCTTGACATTTCAAAAGGTAATAATATAAACCATATATCTTTTTGGAATGTAATATTTCACAAAACACGAAATACAAAATACAGTTTTGGAGCAGTGGATATAAAAGCACACCATCGCAAAAAGTGAATATAACAAAGCTGTCAGGCTCAGAATCTTCGTGGACACTGTACATATTCCAAAATTCATTTCATATAACATTAATTACAATCGTAAATAGCATTGTTGCTGTTTTGAGAATATGGCGGCAAACTTTTAGTTGACCACCCACGATTAATAGACCCCTCTTTATTTATCGGGAAGACACGCGTTTCCTTCCATTTAGCCGCTTAATTTGATCCACTGTGGCACTGACAATAAAGTCAGATACAATTTATTTGATATTATGAGTGACAACAATCATGATAAACAGCACTTCGGTTACTTGATAGTATGTATAGTATGATATATTATGGTGCCTGAGCGAAATTGGCCTTTTATTATTCTTATTTTATTCTATTTCTTATACTATTTGGCTATCCTATTGATTTATATGCCATTAGATTGCTCAACTTCATATACAATTTGATAACCCTTCTTCGACAGCGAAATGCAGGTAGCGATATCAGCGCCATCTGAATTCATTTTATTGCATTGAAGGCGGATGTAATAGCAATTTATTTGGCCATCTATAATAACATTGATAATGAATGGTCTTTTTAACCGACTTCAAAATAGGAGGAGGTTATCAATTCGGTTGTATCTTTTTTTTTAATGTTTGTTACCCTAGAACTCTGCTATTTATGAACCGATTTGCAAAATATTCTTTTTATTTGAAAGGATATTCTGATGGAATCCATAAGGAATTGAGGGAACTCCTCAAATATTATCATATGAAGTTGAAAATGTACATTACAGTTGATTTAGTGCCGATGACAATGCATTTTTACTGTGAGCATGACCTGATTCTGCACCCAGGATTGGCTCCCGACGAGGGAACTCCTCAACTCCTTTCATTTTAACTGATGGTCTTGCGAAAGGCTTTTATGGTCCCATGCATTTGGAATAATCGTATGTACGTCCACTGGAGTTTGCACTTTCAAGTATTTTTTGTTTACTAAAATAGTATGAAACTTTATGTACAAATATAATGGTTTGACTGTTGTTAATGTTTTTAGATGCTATTTATGATTGCAATATAAAGTTTTATTATTATTTCATTATTATATTATATTTATACATAGTTACTTATTATTATTATTTCATTCTTTCATTCATATTATTATTAATTCATTCCCTAATTATTAATTATTTCATATTAAAAAAAGACACGAAGAAGCTCGTAGAAAGTGATATTATTAAATATGGGTTAAATTATGTACATACATACATATATAGGTTGCTTATTCGAAGAAGCTACAAGCTAAAGCAGAAAAATACTGCGCTCATAAATCACACATATCGGCCTAGGACGTAGTAAATAATAACAAAATATTTTTCTGAAAATCGCGTGTTATTCTACTACAGACACAGCAAAATATATTGTACAGCTTATCTTTGATCTGACACCTGAGTTTCGTAATAAGAAATGTGGCCCGATTTCGTTTGATCTTTCCAGTATCTTCAAGGGGTATCAGATAATGATTTATATATAGTTTGCATATCAACATATCGACGATTTACTGTTATCAAACCTCAATTGATAAGGATGTATGTGATTTTCCAACGAATTAACTTTTCTTCTTTTCCAAGAGCTGGTCGTCCTTTCAGTATTTTTTGTATGAACCGTTACGTATTTAATTCGTCACGAAAATCAGATGACTTGGATTCCAATCATCTATTCATGCAGATGCTTGGATGTAAAATACTGTGTTATTCATTTCGACCCAATTGACGCTGCTTCCAACGTAGATAGGGAGCCTTAATATTACACGAATCTCTTCATCTACTAGCCTGTTTCGCACGTCTAATTACACAGTCAATTATGCAGTATTTATGAGTAGGGGTATTCCTATCTGAAGTACAAATCAGGCAGAAGAATACAGTATCAGGTACAAGGATTATACCCTTACTAATCATGTATAAGGATTATAGGATACGTTAGATGTAATCCCCTAAATCTATAATTTCTAAGTTTTTTATAAATTTTATTTAGCAGCAATATTACACAAATTTATTAGTACTATTTATTATGACATAAGATTGTATATATATACAGTCTGAGAAAATAGCACAAAACGGATGCTTATGGAAACATAGCTATGTATTAAAAGTCGTCTAACTGGGCCTGATCCTAGTTTAAATTATGATTCTGCTTTAAACATGGGAAATAACATTTAAAAAAAGATATTTAAACATATGCTCAATGTGATAGCAAAAAATATAATTACTTAGTAAACAAAGTAATTAAAAATTGCCAATTTTTCTAGTCAATTAAAAACTTAGCTGAAAGACTGGGAACTCTAAAGAAGCAGATCTCAAACTCATTAATCCTGCAAACTACCAGTAAATAATTAATGTAAACATTATCGCTCATAAGACTGATACTTATGATGAAAATAGGATGTTGAAATTAGCGGATTTCTCAAAGAACTTAAAAATACAGCTACTTCTAGAAAATATTGACGATTTTGAATTTATTTTTCGGGAATATCTCGATGATTCTACAGAAAATCGGATAATAAACTCATAGAGTATTACAATGCGAAATAATATCCTAACGGCCATAGTTAAAAAAATAAATAATCCTAACTCCTTGTTTTTCTAAAAAGACTATAGGTGTCTTTAACAATCATTAAGCAAGCGTAGCGAGGCCACTGTTTTAACTCGAGCATTTTGCTCTTCTTCTGTTTTTTTCGTGGCGCAGTTAAGATTAAAGGTGTGGTTTTTTTCCTTGAAATTGGCACGAAAATTCCTTGAAATCATTAAAAACGTCTTATTTTTAAGGATTTATATTTCTCCATTCCATCTCAAGGATTTTTAAAGGGTGGTGGAATATAAAATTATTTTCTAATATTTTCATGGAAAATAATATATTTTGTATAAGCATATATTCCCAGTATAAAGTTTAATTTTATAAAAAATACACTAAACTTAGATGGTTTGCTGACTTTTTGGGACGCAAGTTATTAGATAGATAGTGGACGAATGCAATTAGTTAATTTTTTTTTAAATATTTTGTCATAATGTAGAGTAGTTTAAAAAAAAAAATATCTCCATAACTATTTTTTAAAAATCATTGTGGTAAATATGGTTGAATATAATAAATAATCTCAACTACAATGCACTCATTCGAATCTATCAAATTACCAATAACTCAAATTACAAATACAATATTTTTACTACCATTACAGTTAAAAGCGAAATCTCCATAAACCCCTGTTTTATATTAAACAAATACTCCCTCCTTGAAATAAAAAGATATATACTTCAATCCGGCTACAGGATCTCACCGACGTCAAGTTTAATTAGCTGAGTTACAACTTTTGCCCCGCGTGCCATTTTGACTTTCCGTTAGACTTAACCCCTACCGAAAGACTGTCAAGCCTCCTCAACCAAACTTCGATGCGTCTAATAAAAAAAACCAATTTGCCTTCTTGTTTTGGATTTTTTTACGGATTTAATATTTTAACAGTCTGCCTTTGGAAAATATTGACACAGATATTATTCGTAACAAGTTGTTAGGCCCGTGAACCACAGACTAATATTATTCTTGGTTTAATACTTTATCAATAAAATAAAACATTACAGAAAGCAATATAGGTATCTTTATTATACAGGTAGAGGCTTTACTGAATAATATTTCTTGATGACACTATATTCGAGAGGACAAAATAAATCGATTAATACTACAGCCGGGTAAATTTATTTAGTTTAACCAGCTATTAATCAGTCATTACCGGTTGTTATTGGTAAAATTACCCTTTCCGTACTACACAGGCTGTTCGGAACCTAAAATATTTTCAATGGGTCAATCTGTGCATCAAATTCAATATAGGAAACCAAAAACTTTGGTTTTTTTTTTAAAAAATTTTAGAAATTACAATTTTTTCATTACAGAATATTTTTCTATATGAAAACTGAGTTGTAAATCACCTGCTAGTTTTTTAGATTTATAATTTCGTTACGTTCGATTACATGATATGTAGAGGTTAATCATATACGATATGGGCCTTTGTTATGTTATGAAAGATAAGAAATATTTAAGAAATATTAAATTCCTTTTCCTCGCTAATTAAAAACCTAAATTGAAAAAGTCGTACATTATTTTAAACATAATTTTTCATGTAGAGCCATGTAAAGAATATTCTCCTCCTATCTTTTTTTTACCTATGTTCATTTTAAAGCTTTACTTTGACATTTACATTTTCAGTTTGATGGATAACATCTTAAAATAGGACATTTGGTCCAGAACATTCTGTATGTGCCCAGACTAAAATAAAATAATTTCCTTATCTCAATCTTAAGCATAATAATATAATTTTACATTTTCTGTAATCGGTTATTTGTAAATAATCACCCATCCTCAGAAACAGATCACAATGGTACACACACACGCTCGAACAGCCCACACTACACAATATGGCAGTGCCTAAAGCTCATAAAGTTATCATATCGTATGTTTAGAAATTCGTATCATATTGTATGATTAAAAATACAGCCGAATATCGATGTAAGAATATCACATAGGTCGTATAGGTTTAATTGACATATATCTATTGTTTGATAATAATATTACATTTTATCTAATTGGTTGGAACCTCTTTGCCAGAAAAATATTTTTGAATTATAATTTGTGTATTATTACTGTGATATTTATTGATTGTTATTACATCCTTTGATTACTATGACCTCGCACCTACACACGCTCGCGGATATAGCGAATCCACGCCTTATTTGCAAGTGAATAGTTATATTATTATTTTTGTAGAAATTCCAAGCGGGTTTTAAAGTTGGCAAGCTGATGCAATATGTCTTCTTATCTAATGCTTCTTAAAATGATGACTTGCGAACACAGTGGACAGTGGTGTTTTTTTTGTCATCCTATTCCAATATGGGATTTATTGGAATAGGATGGGATTTATTTTGTGATTTTTTTGAGATACAAAATTTTGGTGTAATGGATTTGACGTATGTCAAATCCTAAATTATTGCAATTTTTGAGAATATAAGGATTTTATTCGAGTGTTTATCAACAATATTGATGCTATCCTACATTTTTTTTTTAATTTCATAAATTAATAAATTCAGCCGGATGAAAAGAAAATAAATGGTCCGACAATACTCGGACAAAGGATAAATATATAAGTATATACGGAATTAAAAAAACGGATTTCTGGAATCAGTAGGAACATTGTGTA
Source organism: Micropterix aruncella (assembly GCA_944548615.1). Lineage (NCBI taxonomy): Eukaryota > Metazoa > Arthropoda > Insecta > Lepidoptera > Micropterigidae > Micropterix > Micropterix aruncella. The sequence goes on along the minus strand of OX155955.1, from coordinate 12,440,585 downwards.
AGTATCTATAAGCAAATTTTCGTCAAAATCGTTGGAGCTTTCGCTTTTTTAGCAGCTACCCTTAGTTTTGTGTCTAAGACCATAATTACACAACGGCGAAGGGATACACTTCAGATAATTGTATACATACCATCACCAAATACTACAGGGTCTTTCATTAAGCGCTTCCTATCTTTAAATTTAAATGAAACAAATTGTGTGAGATGTCACCGAATTTTTTTATTCGTTTGAAAGACCTATTGATGCCATTAAGTGTGGAATATAACATCGTTCAAATGTCCACCACGGCTTCTCTGGATGGAGCGCATCCGAAATGTCCAATTTTCCATAAATTAGGCTGAATTTGACCGATTCAGTTTAAATTCACAAAGCAACGCAATGGGGCCCATTGTTTTGATATAATAATAGGAATATAATAATATAATTATTTCCGATTTAATACAGAGAGGCTTACAAAAAGTTTTTAGAGAGACTCTATATAAACTGCGCTCGATCCTTATCTGAAGTAGAAAAATTGGGGTGGAATTTGCCGCCATTTCTCAGAAAATTAGACCATTCGTTATAATGAAATTGAAGTAAAAAATAAACTGAATTTTTCGACATCAAATCCGCACAGATTTGTAATCTTACTGACGGTCCATATCGCAATGCACATCTTTCTCCTAAAAAAATTGTGGGAATGACATTTACTAACTGATGTGTTCCACAGTAAATGTTAATTTCTTAGAATTCTGACGGATGAAAGAAGATTCAAATAGTTTTTGATAAATATCGTGCGATAATTTGTTAACATAAAACTCTATAGCAGGCTTATCGACAGTTTCATTATTTTTTCTTGTAATCTTTACATTTGTCACTAAAATGAGTGATGTGTCATCGACGACTAATATGATTTTATTATCCACGGACCTTATTTAATTAGGATAATCTTTGACATAAACTAAGAAAAGCGAATGGCTAAGGATTCATGCCTGACATGCCCTTAAAGTTGTTTTTTTCCTATAAAAAGTTATCTAAATTGTGTAAAAAAACTTTATTGGATCAAGGTCTGGCAAGTACGGTGGGTGACCAAGAGTCTCCAGCCGCAACTCCTGCAACTTTACGACTGTGTGAAATCTGTGGTTATACGTTGTCATGCAGAAGCAGTGGGCTATGAGCGATTGACCAGGTTCGGTTATTTAGTCACGAGCTTCTCCATCATAATTTGCAGTTCTCAACAGTACACATTTACATTAACTGTATAGCCAGACTGCAAGAAGCTGTAATAGAAAACACCGACACAGGATCTCATATATAAAATAATACAAATTTTCAACTTCGCCATGGTTGCACAAACGAAAATATTTGAGCAAAAACAAACGACGGAAAGACAAATAAACAACTACTTCATAAAAAAGAACAACATGGCCTTGAATTCAAATTTATTTGAATTTGAAATTCCAACTAAAACCCAAGTTATCCAAGTTCAAAGTGGCCAGTGTGAAAAAACAGCTATTATATAACAGCTTGATATAACAAGAATAATAAAAACAGCTTGATATAACAAGAACAATAACTTATTCAATCTCAAAATATAAAATCAAAATACCTCAAAATAATGAAAAAAATACATATAATATGCAAAACTAATATTATAAAATTGAAATAGGTGATGTCCAAAGATCCATAGGTATCTAGTTTCCCAGTAGATACTTACCCTTCTAATGGTAAATCGAAAAATTAACGTAGTTTTCAATGTAATAGATTCCATTTTCTTGTAGGAACTCCTTTATCAACTTTTTCAATAAACTTCAAACCAAAATTATTTTTAAACTTTCCAGTAGCCTGTTAAAACAATATGGCCCGGAATATTTTGTATCTTTACTCGCTGAGGTTAGTTTTGCACAAGGTAAAACAAAATGTAATTTATTTCTGGTATTTTTTGTGCGTCTAGTATGTCCGAAAACTTTTTCTCGATGATCTCAATAAGTCTAACAATAGACTATAGGTGCGGTAGACAGCAAGGCCATCGAGTTTTATTTCGTCGTTTAAATGCCGGGAGGTCTCGGCCACTACCGCCATTTGATATTCGTGCGAGAGGATGACTCCACCGAGAGTGAGTGGGATTTTGCGCGAACGCTGTTATCGTGCACGAAGTAACCAAATGGGGCCAGAATGAGTAGTCTTTATATTCTCCAATTTAGTATACTGTGAATCCGTAGACGGACACGGTTGTATTTAATAATACCGCGTACCAAATTGGTCGGATAAAAGAGAGTGTACTCTTCAAAAAACCTTACGAGACAATTTTGTTTTTTCGTCTAGAATTAATATGTATGTCTCAGGGAAATGATAAAAACAGCGATTGAATCAAAACGCCTAAGAGATCTATTTTTATCTTTTAGTCATTTGATCAAATCTCTGGTTTTATCATTTCACTGCAACTTATATAATTCCTCGTGAGGATTTCAAAGGGCGGCGTTGGATCCTAATATTGATCTGTATAGCAATCTCATCATATAAAAAAATATTTATTTTTCTATTATTACAGTAACAGATAGCAAATACTTGATACAGTATTTGCAAACCCCATTCACACAAAACTTATTTACTATTTTATGAACTGTTTAATCAAAACGCTTGCATGAACAACTTCTAATATAAATTACATGAGTACAACTCGTAAGCGAAAAAATGGAGTATATAAAGCAAAAATGTAATATGAATAATTGGATAATAATATTTCTAATACATAGTATGATATAATATCATATAAGTGTATGTTATAATATATTAGTCACATAATAAAGTACACTTGCTTAAATCATATAACACAGTACACATACTTAAATCTTCAGAAGAATTCATGTAATCGTAGATTTGTAGAACCTTAAGAAAAAAAGATAGAATAGATTCGATCGAATCTTTAATTAAATTCATAGAAGAATAAAATATTTCTAATCCTTTACACGTGGTATCAAAAACACGACACATTCTGGTGAGAGGTCTATACCACACGATATTGCTATTGCAAACGACAATATAACATGTATGAGAGCTCCTTTTTGCCGCGGTGGCACACGAAATTGAACATTTGCTAGACTGTCTAGTCTGCAAGAGCTGTCTAGGCGATTTAGTAAATGTTTATGGCGACACGTTATATCGATAATGATCCTGCGTGTTTCTAGATCTACGAGGTTGAAGTGCATCGCGGAACTATTTCAGATTAGAAGGCGCGAACCGTAGTAGCGTCTGTAGCCACATTTTCATCGACTCTCCTAGTTATTACCGAAGTGGCTGGAAGTGTGAAATACTTAGATGGGTGACAGACTGTGTTTAACCCTCGTCAGGCGGCCTAGGTACAAATGTAACTTTTCCGTTTTTAAATTTTTCCCAGAAATCTTAGAGGGCTGACATTTGTACCATAACTATATGTACCAAATTTCAGAATAATATCTCCACCCCCTTCCAAAATAAGGGGTCGTTTTCTTTTTGCAGACACAAAAGGCGGCATAGGTACAATTGTACCTTCATTCATTTTGTATGAACATAATATATAAAAAAAACATATTTTTTTTAAATTGATAAGGTTATATTTTTATAGAAAAGTGAAAAACATTTACTATAATTAAGTGAATAATAGAAAAGTGAAAAACATTACTATAAAGGAAAAATAGTTTCTTTTGTTACTGATTTTCTTCACAAGTAATACAAGTTGTCTTCGCCAGTAAATGTTCATAACTTCTTCACAACTATGAAACTAGTTAGAGTATGGAACTCATCGTAAACTGGTTTTACGCAAACCCCACAGGACTTTCTAGTCTTACGTTGTTTTTTCTTTAGCTCTTGGCAGACATAGCAACTACTCACGACAGGAGATATTCCACGTCTACCTTGAGGTATTTGAAAGCCGGCAGTTGCTCTGGTATTACCACAATGCGTCGTCCAAGCACCATTTCTACTGCACTTTGAAGGAAATGATTTCTCATTATCATTCGGTTTTGTACTCCTAGTTTCAATTGCAGGCATACATAGCTGATTGGCAAGATCTTTCAGGAATTTTATTCGTTGATCATGTGGCTTGAGCCGTGGGTTGTGTTCTATATAGATGATGTAGCATGTTAACCAGTGACGTCAGTCATATTATATATGTAGAATAACGATAGAGGCCAACGCAATGTTCTTCGTTTAACTGTGTACTCTGTCAATATTTTATCCATACTGTCGACTCCGCCTCCGTCTTGTTGTATTGTTTTATTATCTCTGGCTTGGCTGCTTCTGATTCTATGACTTCTGCCGTCATATGCATGGATGATAGAAGCACGCCAGATTTGTTTTTCTTTGGCACATAGGAACAGACTGTTGCATCATCATTATAAGAAAAATTGTTCGATTTTACAGGCCTTTCTTTGGCAGGCTGCATGTTGCTTGGCAGGAAGCTTCAGTTTTCTCTCACTGTACCGACTAGTGTCATATTCCAGGAGTTCCATACTCTAACTTGTTTCATAGTTGTGAAGAAGTTATCTATGGTAACATTTCTTCCTGAGCCTTTATACAAGCTGACTAGATCCAATACTGTACGTTCACCAACGTTTACTTGTCGAGGGCCATCTGTTGTTTTCCGGTATAAAGCTGACCATGTTACGGGTAAGCGTTCAATGCGTCACAAGCCCAGAAAATCTTTATGCCATATTTAGCTGGTTTAAAAGGTATATATTGCGTAAATTTAGTATGTCCTTTAAATGGAAACAATTGCTCGTCGATGGTGATACATAGGCTCTCTCCAAATTTCTGTTCAGCATTGTCCAGATGTCCCGCATTGGTGCAGCTTTATCATGTTGCATACGTTCTGCATGTGTGTTTTCGTCAAATCTGATAAACCTGAGCATCATATTTTATACATTTTTGTTTGAATAGGAATATATCGATCATTTAATACCTGAAGGCACTGAGAAATAATTATTGAAGTAGTCCTTTATTACCATATTCACTTACGTATAAATATCAGAGATACTATTCTATATATCAGAATATAGGGATTTTAATTATAAATATCAGAAAACATCACAAACATCCTAAAGATTGGGTAGGTATTAAATATTAGTTATTTATTGTTTAAATATTTTGCCTAGAGTGAGAAATTTCATATACGGAGGTACAATTGTACTTATGCCGCCTTTTAGCGTTGTAAACTTATACAGCCTGACGAGGGTTAACTGCGTGATGTTACAAAATAACTCGAGCAGCCCAAATTATGAGCTCATGAGCGACATAAAAAGCTCATTGCTTTCTATATATCATATTTACTTTTAATATACTATCATTATTCTACATCGAGGCATGAAGATCAGCCCGAGTAACTTGGTATATTTAACAAAACAGGTTTTGTGGATGCTTGGGCCTGGAAGGTCTTGAATCAACCAAGAACTATTAACTATGTGGCTATATTTGTCTACCTATATTACGTTTTACCTACAATTATTATTTAACTATTTTCTTTGGTTATTTTAAAGTTTTACTTAATTTACAACTTTTATTATTATTTGATGTTGTAATTATATTTAAAAGATATTATTCATAAGTTATATGTATTTTATTATCTGTTATTTTCTATATTCATATTTTTTGTTTTTTTTATAATTGCCGTAAAAAAAGTAATAGTATACACAAACCTTTTTTAAAAAAAATAAATATTTGTAAGTTAGTTTTTGTTCTTTTAAACATGTATGCTTCATTTTTAAGTTTAAAATGTTTGCCTTAGCACAAGTTATCACTTAGTTGGGCGGCATGGGAACGATCATCACATGCAAGCATGACATAGCTGCCGGTTTATTAATTAATAAGTTAAGTTTTATTCCTACGTTTTATTACCTACGTTTCGTGTTACGCTTGTTGCAAACTGTGCATGGCTATAATAAATAAATACATATAATTTGGTAAGCTTCAGCAGTCAGATATTTCAGTATACAGGCACTGTGGTCGCTTTGTGAACGAATCTACCGCATATTCAAAAGGACACGGAAATTGAAAAATCATAAATTGTGGCGATATGTTATTTGTCAAAAGCTTTTCCTGCCATTTATATTATTCTCTTTGGCGAAACCATCGTTTGACGTTGAACAAAATATTATTTTATAAAGGAAATGCAGTAGCTGTCGGTGACATTGATATAGGCCCCCGTACTTATTTTTACCTTTAGTCACAGATTAGGTAGGCTATAATTATACTTACATCAGATGCGTCTGTTCTTGAAAGCAGTTAGTTTACTGTTTGCAAAAAGACATTCAATAATTGCATTTTATTTATTTTCGAGTGTTTTATTCGAATTGTGTTTTGTCAATATATGTATTATCTATTTAATCGTTTCCTATGTAATTGCCGTTTTCCACACTGACCACTTTGAACTTCGACAAATTCTTTTTAAGTTCTAAGTTCAAAGTAATTCAAAATTCCCCGCAAGCGTACAGAACATATAATTAAGTAAGTACATTATTCATAGTTATATGTTACTAGCTGACCCGGCGAACTTCGTACCGCTTAACAGTCAATGAATGTCGATTAGCTGAACAGTATACAAATATCAAATTAAATTGAATATTTTTAATAAGTTTTTTTTAACAATATAAATTATTATTATATTTTCTTTTTTTTATGTGGTTTTATTTTTCCAATTGTCGGAAAAACAAAAAAACACATAAATAAAAAGTGAATAAAAAATATTACTTAAATATTAAAATTTAAGGTAAAACTTAAAATGAGAAATAAAAAATATCTCAAATAGAATCACAAAATCTACGACAAGACAATAAAATTAAAAAAGAAATCGACATGGAACTGAAAATAAAATTAACCATTACGTTGTCTAAATAATGCATTGAGTAATAACGTGAAATAATTTATTAACAAATATATGAAAATAGAGAAAGACTTAAAAGAATAAATAATAGAATAATAGAACAGAATAGAAGGCATATAATATTTGAAGGAATACAGGTAATTTATAAATTGTAATAAATGTTAAAATATTTTCCAAACATGAATATAAAAGCGCAATTTTAAATTATTTCTATAAATGCGTGTTTGCACTATTTAATAATTATATTTATATTTTTAATGCCATATATAAATAAGGAGTTTTCACAAAAATGTTTTGATGCCACAAGATTAAGTACTTAATCTCGGCTATCACACTATGGTAAAAATAGGGCATTTTATTATAGATATTGTACCTGTTAATTTGCTTCAAATGAAAGAATTCCTCTATTATCTCTTATTCTTTAATGATAATAAAATAGAATAAAGCTTTATCCGTGGCTTAAATATGTGTGGGCCAATTCTGTTGCGGACTCCTAAAAAATTAAATTTAATGAAAAACTAAAGAATAATAAGTCTGACGATTTACCAAAAATACTGCCCATGTCATGAATTCGTGACATCGAATCAAGACCTGAACGACGAGTAACACTATAACTGCATTACACGACTGCTCAAAAAAAAGGAGTGCATTGTGTTCAGGGTTCGTCTATGTATTTTTCTGTTTCTTTATTCCACCATAACTTCTAAAAGCCTTAACTGATTTAGAAGTGTGTGGTATTGTTTGAATCGTTGTCATCTTGAGTATCATATGGTAAATGTCCAAATAATAAATAAGTTACATTACATTACATTTTCGTCAAGTTACATTACATTACTTGGACGTTACATTACATTACATTACATTACTTGGACGTGTCAAAATAATTGGGTTAGGTAATAAGTCTCGTTACTGCTCTTTACTGAACATATATAGGTAGTAAAGAATCAATTACTAGATTGTGAAACTATAAATATAAATAATCAATATAGAAGCCTAATATTTGAAGTAGTTAGTAATTCGAAAAGATACGTAGTAAAATTATTCATCGTAATATTCAAATTGTTAGTAGAATGCTAAATAATCAAATTAAAGCTACCTTATGCATTTTAAACTAAAAGTACAGATATAATACCATATAAAATAATCAGACAATAAGGCTCTACTTTTTAAGTAATTTAAATGGGCACAATATTTGAAAAATCATGGCCCTCAAATTCGGCCAGGTTATAGAAAGGGTGGCCTATCGGCATCTCCTTGATGTTTTATTTGAATTTTATGTCCTCCAGCTGTTTAAATTTTGTAGGGAGTAGATTATAGAATTTAATGCTAAGGTACAAGTAGCTTTTCTGTACTTTTGCCAGTCGTATTCAGGGTAAGCATAAAAGGGAGCTACCGCGGGTATGATGCGAGTGAATGTCTGCATTAATTGCAGCTTCTGCGAGGTGTTGTCTAGCATACATTAAACACTGGTATATGCATGCCGAATACATAGTCATTACGCTTGCCTTGCTGAAATATTCTTTGCATTAGGTCCTAGTCGTTACCTGATACATAAAATCAAATCAAATCAAATAATTTATTGTCCTGAAAACTAATACATAGTTGTATAGAGAGTTGTATTACATTTACATTTGGCCGTGATATGATTGAATTCTTCATTAATGATCAAATTCTTCTATTATTAATCAAAACATAAAAGGTTACTCGTAAGAATAAAGAAGGTATTATTGTAAAATTAAATCGAGTCCCACCATTTAGTTTACCAGATAAAAACACAGAGTAATAAATTTTTTAAAAACCGATAAAAATAAGTTTTTTAGTATAAAATTAATAAATGTAATGTCAAAAATAACAAAAAAAATGTGACGATTGTCAAAAAGTAAAATAAAATGTCTTAGTGATTATATTGCAAATAAAAATAGTTAAGGTATAATTAATATGTGCCTACTTAATAATATAAATAGTCAATACATTTTAGTCAAATTGAAAATCGGTTAAAAACCTATTAAAGAAAGATATAGTCGAGATGCATACAGTTCTTAGAGATCGTTAATGTCGTACAATTCTCTTTCAATGAGATATAATTTGAGTTTATTTTTAAATTGGAGCATTTTTCCTTCGCGGCATATTTTTTTAAAACTAGAGGGTAGCTTATTGTAGCATATAATTCCGACGACATGCTGCGCAGTGCTCTCTTTTGCATAAGTAGTTGTGTAAATGTCCAAATGTCAATAAAAAAATATAAATATATCTTGTTTAGCGTCAAATAAAAGGTCTGATTGAGTACATTCCTAAAATATACGTATATCTATATGAATAAATACATAAACCACAAATATTTCATAAAAAACCGAAATAAACATAATTATAAATACAATAATTCACTTTCTGTAACGGCAGTCATTTTTTTAATTATTTTTATTACTATAATTTTTAACACTTGGTGTTTTTCATGTAATATATGTTCAAACTCAAACGCCTATTTTGAATTAAATATCTCTCGAATAGTGCACCATGTCGTTGCACACTTGTGTCGTTTTTGTGCTCAATTAAATGTAGAGAATATAAAAACACGAATTTATAAAAAGGATTACTTGGGTTTTTTTTACAATCACCGATTCAGATATTTCTTCATTCACAATGATGATACATTATTTTATCATTCTCTATTCTCGTATATATGAATATAATTTACTACCCAAAAGTTATGGCAGGTATCCAGCTGAAAGGCTTAATCTGACGTTAAATCAAACCTCGAGTTTTAATCCGCTGACTAAATCCTTTCACATAGAGCCACACAATTCGCCTTTTCTATCCTTTGAATCTACTGTGCGGAACATATTTAATACTTACTCAAAAGAAGCCGTATAGGAATAAATTTCATCGTGGTAGTGCCGTCAGATCCTGGGTAATTCCATTATTTTCTTATCCCAAAGGAGATTAGTGAGTCTCTCATTTTGTGCTCTTATAAAGGGATTATTCACTGTTTGGTGTCCAGCTAATTGTTGAATAAATAAATAAACATTGTTGGGAAATTAACCCTTAAGAACTCCCTAGACGGTCAAATAAGCTTGCCAAGCACGTGAATTTTTACGTCTAGAATTAAGCTTAATGGCTTGACAAGCAAACTACCTGCTGTGGACATTGCTTCATGAAAACGAATTTTTTTCAATGCCTGTAAAGCCTTGCTTGACCGTCTAGAGAAATGCTTGTCAAGCAACTTACATCCAGTGGTCTCGAACCTTTCGATTCTTCGGTATTTCTAATGATATGGGGTCTGTCCTACTGAAATACCGAAATGTAACGATTTTTACACGTCTTCTGAAAATACAAGGACCGTTAGAACTAGATTATAAAAATAAGAATAACAATACTCAGGTTAAAAATTACAACTCTTCTGGTCTGCCTATTTGAAAATTCTTTTGTAATGCCGGGTGAATTAATAATATAGATAAATAAAAAAGGGTATTTGCGCTGACAGGCTGTTCTAGAAAAGGCCTTGAGAGCTAACTTCTCCCTATCCTATTCGCCAAAGAAATGTCTTGCTCAAAATATCACTACGATGTTAAGAGAACATGTTACTAGTAAAAAATCCTAGTTTAATCAGCTATCTAAAAAGTAGTAATACTTTTTTAATGGTTGTTATTAGATTATTACAAGTAGAACGCAGATAATTAAATTCGTCTTTATTTTTGGAAAACGAAATGAAACAAAAAAAAAATATATTGATTTTTATACATCTTGGTCGATGTGACCCCCTCGATGAGCCATTTAGGCTTGAATGTCAAATTCTGGGTTACTGACGAAAAAATTTTAAAATTTTAAAATTCTCTAAAAATATTAATTTATAAAAATGTAATGAATCTATGCTTCTATATGAATGTTGTATATATCTATAAAATGCAATGGCGGTAATCTGTACGGTCTCATAATCACTATTACCATGAAGAAACGACTTTTAGGAAAGAGAGAGAAAGATAACTACAGACCTTCACTATATTTATTCAGTTTACGGTCTTCATCTTCCATTCGTTACTATCGTAGCAACTCCGTATTTACTTAAATAAAAACTCCAATAAAATTAGCAACTCGATTTGGCAGTGAAGTACCCTTTCGAGCGGTTGGCGCGATTATCCACGGCGCAGAAATTAAGGCTATTCTCGTCGAATGTTAATTAGCATAATGCCGTCTAATAGCACGAGCGTAGCACAGTCGTGTGAAATGTAATTATCTCGGAGTAGCAGGCTCGCAATTTTTGGTGAGATTGAGCTTATCTACTTCTCAATGAATCGTTGAAATGCGTTGAATATCAGTAGCGGAGAGAGTGGTATGTTTGCGCTTCGTAACAGTTACGGGAGACAGGGGATGATTTTGGAATCTTTTTATTTTTTATTAAAATCTTTTTATTGAGATAAGTTTATTTATTTTTGTAACGGTATTACAAACAGCAGATATATGTTTACGTAATTATAAAATGAAATGAAGAAAGTTATATTATCATTTCTCCGGTACAAATGGTTCCTGCGTACTAACTGCCAATCTATATGCCATTTAAATTACTAACTTATGAATGTCCTTGTTTGGTTTAAAAATAAAACATAGGGATTACGATTACTTCTTACTTCGAAGGATATGAATATGCAATATAAACATAACCTCGACCCAAATCCCTCCATTAAGGGCTAATAGGGCCACTCGATATGCGTATTCTAATACGCGTTTAAGTCTTTCTTTGCGTTACGTGGCTCTCGCTCGAAACAAATATAGCATATAAACAGCATGGTATAATCAAGTAGAATATAATTTCTGCAAACATGCGAGGCTTTCTTGATGCTTTTACAATGGGGTAATCCAAATCCAAAGCTAATATAAATAGAGCTTTGAGATTTGTTGTAATGAATCCGAATTCAAAATTGGCCATTAGCAGGGTCGGTGATTGTATAGTTTTGGCCTTCTCTCTTGTCTTTGCTTTCGCGCTGATTTTGTGAACTACATATAACCGGTTATAGTTCGCTAAATCAGCGCGAACGCGAAGGCAATAGAGAAAGTACAAGATTTAAAATCACACTGCTGATCAGAAGTTTATAAAAAAACGGTTGTGTCGCACTAAGTTTTCCCCGGCAAGCAGACACCCCCCTCACCCCCTCATCACCCCCCCCCCCCTTCCCCACCCACCCCCTCAGATTCCCCACCACCCTTCCGATAGTGATTGTATCAAGTGGCTATGATAGCAAAAGTAGTATACTAAAGTATTTCGTAGTATTTCCGTGGTATTATTATGGCTATTTTCCAATGTAATGTAGTATTTTTTTAAAATATGGCGGTATTTTTTTTTGTCGCTTGTATTAGAGATAATTCAACCAAAATTTCACAATGTGTACAACCAAAATTTCACATTCCGCCGCGCCGTCACGACGACTGCACATATATTTATCAGAGTTTGCATACTTTCGCGACTCCGAACCGCTTATTTTACCGCTTTATTTATTGAACCGCTCCGCTAATCATAGTTGAAACTCCGCGAAGGAACTAATCCGCGTCGAGTGAGTTTTGTGTGAGGCATTGTCGAAAAGACTTGCGTGAAAAGTCCACCAGCAGGAACCTTGAGGGTCCGTAGCAGTGCTGGGACTTCAGCGAAGCGAGGATCATCATCACAGGTCAGTCGGTGTTTTACAGACATATATCTGATTACGTGTTGATGTTTAAGGGGGATTTGCGCGCATCGATTTGTCTCATTTTGCAAAGTACCCACATATTAAAATCTATTTATTTATTTTATTATTATTTATTTACGGTTACGATCCCGCCGGTTGTTCGACTATTTACACGTTGAACAACCATAATTATTGGTAGTGAAGTTAGTTAGTTTGTCTGGGCTGTTTCCCGCACTTAGCCTCTTTATTGGGCCGTTGTGCGTGGCTCATGTTTCTAGTAATGTGCACATATGTCACCCATCGGTCTATGATGCATCGGTTGTTCCGCGCAATATATAATGGTCGGAATAGTGCAATATAACGGTTTCGAGATGCTGACGCCACGCGTTCGATTATGAAGCAGTCTGAACATATGTTTCTAGTTCTTTATTGCATCCACTACTTTGGGGGTACTAATTAAAATTACACCTTTCCTAGTACGCCAGCGCCAGATGTCCCGGAATCGGGCCTGCTGGTATTCTATGGCCAAAATACTGTCTGATCTGAAAGTATCAGCTTTACCAAAACTCTTACACTTTTTTGTCGCTGGCTCCCTAACTATAATAGGAGGTTACAGCTTAACCCCTCAAATGTGAGGCGTCCCTTAAGGGATGCCTTGGCAAAATGTATACAAAATGTATATAAATTTATATAAATGTAAATATAAATGTAAATGTGCGCCGCTTTATAGTAATCCGCTCTATAGTAATGCTATAGCTCTATAGTAAACCCCGCTCTATGTAAATGTAAATGTAAATGTAAATATAAATTTATATACATTTTGCCGTAGGCAACCCGAGCTAATCGCCATTCATTTGAGGGGTTAATTATCAATAATTTAAATACACCTTGAGGACAATTGCTAATGTGAGCCGATTAACATACTTCTCAGCAATATTCCACCAACCCCTGGCAGCCGAGTTCACAATAGCCTGTTAAATTTAATAGATAATATATAAAAAATAATATGTCAAGTTGTGAGATGTCACGAGGGTATACATTCCCAAAACACTCGCCTTAGAATTGACTTGGTCTTACAAGAAGTATGCCTAACTTAGTACCAAAATAGCTTCTTATATTTAAGTTTCGGTTTGATCCGGATACTGCCATATTTAATTAGGAGCCTCGAAGACAAATGTTTGTAAATCACTATAAAAAAGAAGGTAACTGAAAAGGCGGCGTGAAAATGACCTCGACGACTTCAAGAAAATAAAGTTGACTCTTAATTTCGGAACTGATATTTTCTATGCTTTTTAATATTTTATTTTATTTTGTGATTATTAGTTACAATGTTTACGTTATCCAGGTTCTCAGAGTGGAATGAAGCGTCGATGCGGTGAAGTGGTAGAGCCAGTGGAAGGATCCAGGCCTTCGGAATGGAATGACTTGTCGGTTCGGTGGAGTGGTAAAGTGCAGTGCCGGATTAAGCCAGCGCGGGGCCCGTAGCAAATTCTCTCAAAAGGCCCTTGGTTTGCTTTAGATTCTTAAGTTTAGGGTGTAAAATAAAATAGAACTTTTTGATAGATCCCTTTTATTTCTAAAACAAGGTAATAACATATAATTTTTGGAGATACTGTGTAATTCAAAAATGTTTACAAAGAGAAATAAAAAAAATCGGCAGAAACTCCGCAGAAAAATTAAATTGAGGAATTATTCAACTATCACAGTTTCAATCATATTCGACAATATAAATACAAAAATAAAATATATTTACAACAGTGGCGCGGTTGTTTAAAAAATATACATATACCTATGTACAATTTTCTTTTTCAACAAACTGTGTGAAATTTTGCAATGTGGACAAAAACTACAATCTACTTAAAACGAGACCGTTTTTTATATAATTCACACCGACAGATCAGCCATTATTGTACGGCGCAACTTTATTAACGAATACTAAATAAAATACAATAAAAAACTCCTACTTTACTCATAATAATTCCAAAAACGGAAATGTACCGCTTAACAAAAGTAAATAAACAGTGCCCAATATTTTTCGCTTTATTGAGCAATGCTTACAATTCACTTCATAATATTATTTAATATTCTCATACAATAGACCTATATTACCTACATTGTTAAAACTTTTTATAAGCAACTAAAAGCCCAGATACACATATTTATATCACGGACGGCTCCGCCGCGGCTCCGTGGGATTGTCGGTACTTCCCTTGTTAGTTTCGCTAGGTTGCCGACTTAAGTAAGTGTGTTTGTGGCACGATACATAATTTGTCGTGTGGCTAGCGGTCACTTTTAGTGATGTGATAATTTTTTTAAGAATCGCTGTAAATTTTGATACCAACGTTTTCCCATTGGCCTGTTGCAGGCTGCAGCGATAATTTCACGCTCAGGCAGGTGTGGGTGCGCGGGGCCCCCCAATGCGCGGGGCCCGTAGCATTTGCTACTCTTGCTACGTGGCTAATCCGGCACTGGTAAAGTGGTGGTGCCAAAGAAGTAGCTGTCTCCTCGGAATGGAATACCTAGTAGGTACGATATTTGTCGAGTTCAAATTTGGAATGAAACCTTCTATTCCGGATCTTCTCTTTGCAAATTTAATGGGCTCCGGAAATGGCTCTAACTAGGAGCCGGAATAGCGCTTTGCTACTACGCCTTGCGCAAAAGTCAGGCCCTAGCCAATTTAAGGCTAAAACGACTATGAGTCCTTAGCCGAATTCTAACAAACTGCTTACGGTACTAAAGTATAAATTCAGGTTACTACTCTGTGAGTAATAGGAGAGTGGACTTCGAGTGGGGTGGAGTGTTCGTATTGAGGACCCTTCAGATCACCGCGAGCATCCCACAGCACCGACACCTGGGACGGCGTAATGCTTATCTTCAGACACCGAAGCCAGCAAACGGTATTTACACCATCAACCATCGTCCCAAGAAGAAAAAGAAAAAGATCTACATAATAAATCATATAGAATAGTAAGTCTCCACGTGTTAAAAATGAAATAAAACCATGTTAAATATAAATAGAATTGGTAAATAAAGACAGCCGCCCTTTTATTATAACTGTTTTGTCAGCGAAAGGTGCCAGGAAAAAGATTTATAGAGAATAAAAGAGGCGGCGTCCTACGGCGAAAGGGGCAAAAGCGACTCGCTTGACGACATGGCAAACAGAAGGGAACAAAACATCCAGCTAATACGCGGTGCTTGAGCTAAATATACTACCTCGGGGCGCAGTTCACACCTTGTACGTGCGGGTTACGTGATGTGCTCATGCATCTATATGGTAAAGATGTAGCTTTCGCAAGGCCCATATCAGTTAGGCCATATTTTTAAAAATAAAACTAGCTGAATAAATAATGCTTATAATATTATTAACGGTGTAACGGTGTATTTATAATGTCAAACAACCACGATTGTCTTCGATTTTATAAATGTAAAATTAGTTTAGTAGCCGGGTCAATAGTAATCCATCTAAACCCCCCCTGCCCCCCCTCCACATTCCTTCTCCCCTCCTTCAAACCATTCCCCTCCGACTCCCTCCACCCCCCTCGTACTCCCACCCATCCATCACCCTCCACACCCCTCCCCACCCCACCCTTCGCCTGCGCCATTCCCTTACCTCCCTTAACCACCCCACTTTTCAATTCATGCCATAACCAAATGATGCCTGCAATCATGCCAAATTTCAGCTCAATCGGACAAACCGTTTGGCCGCTGCCGTGGATAGACAGACAGACACAAAGTAGTGCCGTTTGGCCGCTGGCCGTCCACAGACAGACAGACACAAAGTAGTGCGTCCTCAATACTTTCCTTACCAGTAAATTAGAATAGGAATTATTTTTATGACTTCAATGTTGGACGATTCGTGTCAAATATCTTTTTTATATACTATATGGACCGAAGATTGTACAATAACTGAACGTGGACGTCTGATGCAGAACTGGCAAAAGGTGGATAAATATAAGTATACTTTATTTACTCCGAGAAACAGGCGCCAGTCAGATTTTTTTTCTACTTTCCGCAATAAAATTTAATGTATTTAAGGCGTAATTCGCAAATTTAAATAATGAAAAACAGAGAAGAGTATATTTATATAAAATGAATTGTAATGGATAGCGATGGTTTGGACTTGGCTCAGACATTTGTATAGAACGCTAGATGAGCAGTATTGTAGTTTTAGCAGATGGCCCATAACAATCAAAAACTGAAGGAATAAAATTTATATGTTTATTTTGCAGTAAATAGACTTCATCTCTGTAACGTCTTTAGATTTGAATGTTGAGAAATATACTGCATGTACACTATGGAGATACAGTTGTAAAAATAGGATTTATGTTGTAGCGAATTTATTGCAGGTTTAAAATAAAAATATATGGGGCGACTTGCCCCCGCTGGACATATGACGCTGATGGATAAAAAGGATTGCCGAACAGAGCGTTTTCAAAAGAATACAAAAACACCATTGTGAAATCGATATTCGCTTTACAGCGAGGGCAGTTTGACCCGATGACCTCATCTTTCCTTGAAACGATCCGTTTGCCACCTGATCTCGTGTGATACTGGCGAGCAAAGGGCGACGCGGTCCGCGATAAATACGAACTGAATTGCCGCTGATATCAGGTAGAGGCCGCGCAAGCGACCTCGGATCTGTGACCAGACCGGAGGATGGTGAAACTCGTCCAAAACTGGTAGAAAGGAATCGAGTTCAGCCCGCTTGACTACGCAGTTAGCATAGCTTGACTGTGGAGTTTATTGGTAGCGAATGGTTTCGTGCATTTTGTTCTCGGATCGGCCCAACTCACGACTTAACTCCTATTCAGAAGCCTCCTCGTGTGGAAAGCTAACCCGGGTAAGACTCTCGTGTCTCAGGCCTCACGGCTGGTAGATCGGTTTCTCCTGGTGGAAATGCGTCTCGGCGCTACTGGACGATTTGCGCACCGTTCGGCGACGGTTGTGTAATCGTTTCAAGAATGGCAGACAACAGGTCAACAGCCACCCCCACTGATTGGAAGACAGTAAATTTCCATAGTCTCCAGACTCCTTTAGCAACTAGTCAGAGTGCACAACCGATTGGTAATAAATGTCTCAAATATTCAAAATACATCGATCAGAAATAACAGTGCAGCGCCATTTGAGGCTTTGCTTCGCGACTATTGTGTTATTAAACGCCATTCAATGTTGCCGAGTTCAACGAACTCGATCCATTGGCAATGTCAAATGAAACAGCTGGTCGATTCTTAAACTGTTGAAAACCATTTAGAGTAAAATGTAATTTTAAAATAATTTTATCATATTATTTGATTCCACAATTTGTTTTCAAAGTTGAATATTTGCTCGTACTGATTCACTCATTTCTAGCATGTCACTAATCAAAAACTAAACCTGTAGATGAAAGAGAAACAGCTGTTAGTAACAGAGATAGATGATTAGCATGTCTAAACAAGTTTATGGATAAAAGCAAGCAAGAGAGACAAACAAAAATATTGGTGGCATGTACGATTTGCGCCTGGGCTGTTGTCTTTCCTTCGTTTTACGTTGGTGTGTTCTGAACGTTGTCTATTTTAACACGACCGCCCAAAAGGAGTGCTATGTGTTCAGGATTCATATATGTATGTTTTGCACTTCTTTATTCCACCGTAACGTCTAAACGCTTGAACCGATTTACATAGAAGTGCGTCATATTGTTAGAATCGTTTTGTACTCTTGAGTGTCATAGGGTGCGTGCCGCGACCCCTTGATTTCATATAAGGAGAAAGCAGCGACTTTTACATTAATCATTTGACAGTTTACTTTTTTTCGTTCTTTCTCTTCGCGTCCGTCAGGAATATATCCGGTAGGCATGGTAGCAAATAGTAATATTTGTATATTTATTTAGCAAAATAAATTATACAAAGTTTTTAATTATTACACTTCACAACATATTGCCGATTTTTAGAAAATGTTTTTTGGTCTGACGAATTTATTCCAATCCAACATTTTGGAAAAATATAAAACTACGCAATTGTATTCGGAAAAAATCCAATATCTATTAATGATAAAACCCAGTTTTCTTTTTATTTCATCATAACTTCTAAACGCTTGAACCGATTTAGAAGCGTGTGATATCGTTAGAATCGTTATGCCACCCGGGGTACCTAAACTAAACTCCCCATATGTCAAAAAATGCTTGTTTAAATGTCCAAATGTCACTAAATTAACATAAATATATCGTGTTTAAAGTCAAATGAAAGGTCTGATTGAGTACAATCTGGAAATATAGGGGAAGTCCCCTAACGAAGGACGGCACATAGCGTCCAACACTAATAGTATCTCGAGATGTCGCGGCGCGATTGAAACAAAGACATAAGAAAAGGAAAAGCATACGCTTTCCCGCACCCTTTTGACCCGTCTTTGTATCGATCGCGCCGCGACTTGTCGAGATACTATTAGTGTCTGACGCTAGGTTCCGTCCGGCGTTAGGGGACTTCCCCCTACATCTATCAATATAGATAAATAGGAAGGCCACATATGTTTCATAAAAACGGTAATATAAATAATTATAAATACAATAGTTCTTTTTCTGTAACAGCAGTCGAGTTTTTTAATCTTTTTAATATATCTACTTTTTATGTGAATTCGTTTTTACTTTCTGACTGTGATGCTGGATACCCTGGAATTGATTGGTTTTTGCTTCACGGTTGGATTTTAGTTGCATTGTTGATTTTAACAACGACTTAAAATAAACACTATTCACTTAATAAACCCACTATTAACTTGAAAAACACACTTAATAAACCACTATTTACTTAATAATATGTAACAAAGTATAATAAATAGTTTATTTCACAAAATCATTCAGATATACAAAACATCGGATGTGTATAAATCCAATACGACATTGATTAATGAGTTGAACTTTGATACTTGTTTACAAAGCACAATTAATTTGTTGGCAAGTAGGTCCCCAATTGTTACGCTTTGAGTACACCTTTTATACGAAAATGTCCATTCTCTCTTATAGGCCCTATACACGATGAGGCGGCCGGAGAGGCCTGGACTGTCCTGCCAAATTTGTCAGGCCAAACCCGGCGTGTGTAGCAGGAAATCCAGAGCTTAAGGCGCGGCCTGAGGCGGCCTGTCTTTGAATGAAATATCATTCGATGACCCGATTGACCTGTCGAGGCCGCAGGCCGGGCCGGTGAGTGTGTAGCGCGTGGCCGTCAGTTGCGCGTGCAGCAGCGCTTAGGACGCACATACTATGGAATACTATGGCCATTACAATGAACTTACAATGGCATATAATAAGTAGATACTATGAAATATTATGGCCATTATTAATATGGAATTAATTCTTTCGAGCTCCACATTAATTTTCCGTATAAACTATTCGAAATCTAGTTGTAAATATGCCAATTGTATTCTCAACAATACGCCTGGAACGTGATGTGCGGTGGTTATATATTATCATATCTACTCATCATACCTACTCTCAATGAGAAAGCGTCATCAGCGACGAGTCCGTAAGGCATATTTCTTAAACTAAGTAAGAAATAATATTTATGCATGTATATTCTTTCATCCATACATAGGTAGTTTTGAAAATCTTTGGGTTTTAATCAAGTTAATAAATTTGTATGGGAAAATATCCACCTTTTTTTTAAAGTCAATATTTAGTCCATTCTACACATTTTTATTAAAGCCAGAGCGTCTATACCCGTTATCACTGTATCGATGAATTGAATGGACTGACAGAGTGAGAGGCGGGGCCGACGCTCCTACTCACGTCCGGCGAAATCCGGCAGCGCCTTCAGTCCAGATCCGTCCGGCCGGGCCTCATCGTGTGTAGGCTGCATTAAAGAAATAATTTGGTCGTAATTGCGTCGCAAACAATAAGGCGAAATCCTAAACGATCGACCTAAAAACAAGACCTCGATCCACTCGGTTAATTAGATTAAAATCCAAGGAATTTTGAAGATCGCTTTCCATCTTGCGTTGTATTTCGTTTACTTATAATTTCGCTTGCCTTACATTAAATTATTTATGTAAAAATATTTACGGTTACAATTACAATTACAAGGTCCGGTGAAATAGCGGTTAGGTCGCAATCTTAGTACAATGTATGGTTCCGAGTTTGATTCACGGCGGGGTCACCATTTTTCGTTGGGTTAAAATGACCGGAATCGCATATCAATTCCGTCGAACAAATGCAATAACAAGACACACAATTGCACAAATATTACACGTACATACAAATAAACACCTCATAGTAGAGTTGGTTGTAAGAGATTTTCGGTGATTACGAAATGTATCTCGTATACCTGGGAAAACTAACTCACATAATATGAAAACCAAACGTCTTTTCTTCATGAATTGACGTCTTTCAGACTTAGCGTCTGTTTTATTTACCGCCCAAGTCCCTTATCTGATATACTGCGCCAGTGTAATTTATATATTTTCCTTGAAAGTGTAGAGCTCGGCAACCTTAATCCGAGCGGTTACGGTTGTTAGCTGCCCTGATTGCACCTTTACAAACCGCATTTCGCCTTAGAAATCACCCCTCCGAGAGCAATAGCTCTTCTGGCTGGTAGCGGGATTCATGTCTTTTTTATTCACCACTTAAAAGCAAATGTACCTCACACAAAGGAATATATAATACTACTTTAGTTTTATCAAAGTGCAGTGACCTATGATATTGTATGATTAATGTAGCGTTATTCAAAAACAAAGATGAAAAAAATACATAAATTCACTCGAGTCACAATTGATCTACTCATAATAAAAAAATGCAGTGCCTCGAATCCGGATTCTGAAAATAAATCAGTGTTGTCACCCCCAGACCTTCCCGGCCAGTAGACAGAGACTTATTTCATCTGAATGAATATTTTACAACTAAAGTCGTTGTTGAGCAGTTGGCGAAAATTGAACGCAATAAAAAAATGAATGTCGAACGCGCGTCATTCAATTTTAAAATGAATATGGAACACTATTGAAATTAATATGGAACGAGTTACAGTGGCGGAAAAATAAAGAAGATACATAAAATGTTATTGCTATTAGCTCTTCTTCGACATATCTGCCATTCTATATAAAGATCCTTTTTATTGAAGCCAGGCTTGTTTGGCAAAATGCCAAACTCGTTTGGATTAATATGTAACTGTTGCTATTGATACGGATTTGATCAAATTCCGGACGATATCGAAAGAGAAGTTAGATATAGTTATGTCACAAATATATTGAATCAAGAAACAGAACACAATGAAGAAAAAAAACAATATATTTGCTCACTCCTTTTATATTTGGCGCTTCCGTTATTTAATAAAATAATAAATACTCACATCATAATGGGCCTGTGCAAAAGTATCAATTGTTAGATATTTATAATTATTTCTGATCCTATCACCCTCGATTATATTTAATTATATAATATTAATATAAATTTTATTTTATTTTAATCTATTAGTTTTATTCTCTTAATATCTTTTAATACATGGTGACTGAGTAAACGATTGTCGCATTACTATGGATGTTTCTTTTTTTTTATTGCAATGTTTAGAAGCAATTATAAAACATATAAAAACAATTCTATTAAGCAATTATATGCTCTATAAACATTTTTTTAGTTATAGTAAATTTTCGGTTTTAATTTTTTCTACGTTAGTGCGGACTTGTTGTATGATGGAGTTACAGAATATAAATATGTATTTCCATTACAACTTTACAATTGCCTAGGAATGACAAAGCAGATTAAATTAATCTTAAGTTAGTTAATCATAACAATAATATTATTAATAATAATGGTATACAGTAAATTTCAGTAAATATACAGTATAATAATCTGATCGAAATGGAAATAAAAATTAATTTGGCATTTAAGGAATTCAAAAATAAATTAAAGAAATGGTTATCGAATCATGACAGACTAACCATACATCAAATGTTAGAAAATATAGTTTAATAAAAGCTAGGTGCACAAATTATTAACATATTTTTAAATATGTATGTTGAGTATAGTATGTACATTGAACTATATATAACTACCAAAAATTATTTGACTTTGTTGTTATATATTATTTTGACAATGATTTCTACGTTTTTTTGACTAGGTATTTTATATTAAAGTCTATATTACTTAACATATATTAAATATTAATGACTTTTTCTCTCTTTGCTTACTTATAACTTTATTTTTCTCTTTATTTTAGTTTTAAGATTATTCTGTTCGTCATTCTCTGTTTAATCAAATGTTATATTATATTTATTGCCGATTATATAATGAAATTGCATTTTATTTATTATATTATCTTTTAATATTTTTTATATATTTTTTTTATGATGACCACATTTTAGAGCAATTTAGTGTTATTAGCATTTTACTAAAACTTATACATAATTGTTTGTAATATTTGAGTTCTGACCACCAAAGAACTTGCTAGTCCCAGTTGGGTGACAGAATCAAATAAGCAAAAGGTTAAGGTTTTGCCATTCGGTTCCTGTAATTTTTGTAAACAAAATCAATGTCTTATGGTAATTAATTCTTAAATAAATAAATACAGTAAAATAGAGCGGTCCTAAATTGATTGAATTAACGAAAAAGCTACAATATAACAAACAATCATCAAAAATTAAATAGAATAAATTATATTGGTAGGTACCACCGATGGTGTTATCATATTATTTCAAAATGTATCTACCCAGGTTGATTTTTTAGGAGGTAGACCAGGTTGGACCTCCTTAAAATATCGATGTTTTTAATCGCCTTCAGTTTATCAGGCGATTAAAATGTCATATTTAGAGACTAGTCGCCTGGAAGTTAGGGGCAAGCGGTATGATCGTTGGAGGTTATAGGCTTATTCCTCGTGTCATGCCAATGTTATTATTCGTAGGATATCTATAAATTCTTATTACAACAGAATTCGCGAAGAGCTTCTTTATCAACAATTGAATGTATGGTCGTTGTTTTTGGAAGTGTTTTCACCATGACTGCCATGAACCAATGCCCACTATCGCACTTACGGCTCTTTTGCGGTATCCCATAGAACAAAATACCACAGCGCAATTGTAATTGATTCAAAGCGTAATAGACTGATATAACATCGGATCTATCCATGCGATTCCTGATGCGTAGTTAGGTTAGGTCACTAATTTGATTTTGTTGTAATTACTTTATTTTATTGAATAGTGAAATTCCCAGCTGGGTCACCATTTTCCGTTGGGATACAATTAACGGAATCGCAATTCTGTCTATCGAATAGATACACACATGTTACCCGCACAAATATAAACACGTCATAGTAAGGTTGGTTATAAGAGATTGTCATATAACAATAAACCAGCCCATTGCGACATTTCACAATAATGAGTAGAAACAAACAAACAAACAGATTGAGTATGAAAATCTATAATATATTACTGGATAATATTGTAATAGTACCTACTCTAGATTTCTCAGCGGAGTCATAGTGGTCGGTCTTTATCATCACATCACCAACGACGACTTGGGTCTTGATTTAGGTCAACTTGCGTCAACCGGCCTACCATCCGACGAGGAGGTAAAGTATTGTGAACACACAAACAATTTTTCCTAGTTAAAGAAGAAATTTACATGTTGATCCTCCCCCCCCCCCCCCCCCCGCCCCCGAGACGATTTGGACCATTTCCAGACTGAATTCTGTCGGTGTGTCGGTGTGTCTGTCTGACTGTGTATATTCCTGCACGATAGTGCACAAACGTTACATCCGATTTAGCTGAAATTCGATATGCTGGCATTATTCGATCATGGAAAGAGTTGAAAAGATTGTGGTTCAACTCGGTCCACCAGAGGGACAATCTCGAAATATTGGACGTAGAGACTTGGTCGGTACACAGGTGCCTTGTTGGGTCGAAATCACATTGTAAAATTTTGATTGAAATATCTCATATAGAAGCGACACAAATAATATTTAAAGTCCGTCATACGACTGTATGGGGAATCAAATATTTAAATTTGCGATATCGCGCGTCTGTATATCGCGCGACCTACGCTCAAATTTTAAATCTTGATTATGTTGGGACGCTCGCTCGAAATTCGAATGTTTAACTGCGAATACTACGGCGACGCGCGCTTTTAATTCGATTTTTAAATTGAATGATATAACATCTCGAATACAACATTTTCTCTATTGATTCAAAAATCTCCCCCTGTGCGTGCCCACCAATCGAGAACCAATCGAGAGACCGGAGTAATCTGGTCACAATTGGAAGTAAGGGCGTGAGTGTCGGCCCGCCAGGTAACATTCCTGGCTATCTCGAGGTTAAGGCGTTGGCCTCTTACGGGCTTGTGACGTAGCTAGATGGTGGACTGTTTTGTCCCAAGTCTTCTACGTTCACTCCAGGGAGATAGAACGACTAATCGTTAAAACTTCCTGAGGTGACGGGCTCGCCCGCTGTAGTCGACAACCCAAGTTGCGCGTGCCCACCAGCGAATGCGGCAGAAGAGGGGAAACTATATCCCTTCTCCTCGCACAGCTGCACTTCACACCGACAAGAAAGGCACGTCTTGCTCATTAGGTTTGGGCCTTCTAAAATGCCAAGGACTCTATCTACGTGTATACGCGATCGTTGATCAGCGTATTTCCTATGCGAATAAGGCTATCGACACATCTAACCGCCAATAACTCGAATTGATGAAACCACTAACTTCATTTCCCTATCAGGCGGAAGCACGACTGACGCAGTAGGGAATAAAATTATACCATTTCTCTTACAATGTGCCGCTTATTCGCTCAGTGTGTATTCGCTGGATTTTCATATTTAATTCTTCAATTTTACAGCATGCCCCGGCGAAACAGCCACCGCGACCGTCGGGGATTGCCGCTCTCTCTCTCTTTCTATCCCTCTCTCGCTTACTAGAAATTAATCACGGTAATTTATTTGGGTGGATATCATCCGCTTACTGTACCACGTGGGCGGGCACTGACTTTTAATTGAGTTCATAAAGCGTGTAGTATTATCTGAAATGTTAAATTCATAACCTTATTCATTCTTTTATTTATTTTCTACTCAGATATAATACAGTTACGAAATTCGAATTAAAAATAATAAAAATAGTGAGATTAACATTGTAAGACGGGTGTTACACGCTCAGTCTGGCGTCAGTCTGGTCATCAGTCTGGTAAATACTGATGCCAGACTGAGCGTCTAACCCACTTACTGATGGACTGACACCAGACTGACGGATTTTTTAATATTTTAATAATTTTCTTCAGTCTGGTAAATACTGATGCCAGACTTATATATATATATATATATATATTGATTTGTCGACTACAACGGGCGAGCCCGTCACCACAGGAAGTTTTACCGATTAGTCGTTCTGTCGACCTGCAGTGAGCGTAGAAGACTTTGGACAAAACAATCCGACGTCTAGCTACGCCACAACCCGTTAGAGACCAACGCCTTACCGCGAGGAGCCAATTATGTTAACTGGCGGGCGGCACTCGCGCCCTAACTACCATTTGTGACCAGATTTCTCCGGTCTCTCGATTGGTTCCGAGTTCGAGGTCGCTTGCGCAATCCTCTCCCTTACGAAGCGGTGAAAAGGTGTATACCAAATCTATCGCGGACCATGGCGTCCTTTGCCCGACTCTGAACCTTGATCGGATGGCCAATGGTCATTTCAAGAGCAGTCGCCGTAAGGTACGCAACCACCCCCGCTCTATAGGAAACAATACAGCTTCCAGACTCTCCCGACTGTTAGTCGGAGTGCACAATCGATTGGCTTGCGCCGCACGGTGCGCAGACCGTCCAGGAGCGCCAGAGGTTTGATTCCCAGGGGAAACTGACCAGGGCCAGAGTCTTACCCAGGTGGAGGCCGTCGGATGGGTGTTGACCCGTGAGTATGACCGACCCTGAACACATGGGTCTTCGTGGCCAACCCATCATGGGCCCGTTAGCTGCCAGACTGATAGTGTAAACGTTTCATCAGTCTGGCCAGCTTCAATCACTGATCATATAGCTTCAATCAGCGCTCGGACAGCGATGGAGTCGCACGGTTTAGACGCGTCGCCGCAGCGGCCGCCTGCGTCGCCCTCCCCTCCACCTACCGTGATGCCTCCACAGCCGCTAGCTCCAGAGATTGAGTTTATTTTAACTTTGGAGACTTTACCAATTCTGTGGGACAAGACCCACAGCCATTACGCAAATAAATACAAAAGAAATGAAGCGTTGCACAAGCTTCTCGTCCTACATAAAATATTAAAACCGCTGTCAACTTTATAGGATGTTTAAAATAAAATTAACACACTAAGGTAATAACTTTAATTTGTAATTGATTAACTATTCACATACACTCGGGAGCGGGAGGGAATGTATTGGTGGCGCATGTTTCGGTGGCGTCTCTTTCTTTCTTTACTACTACAATCTATGGATTTTAATTTACTGTAATATTATTTGATTTAAGGTCAAATTATCGGAGGGAATATAAAAAAAATGTAACATCGAAAAGATCAGGGGCTGGGTTAGATGACATCTACGTGCCGAAAAGTTGGTCCTACGAATATCTTAGGTGTTATCGATTTCCTGGTGTCTTGTTTTATCAAGTATAGCTTAACCATTTCCAATAGATGGTCAAAACATGCATCTTTCATCTGATGATAATTTTCGTAGTCATATTCTTCCCCAGAATCTCTAATTTCATTTAATAAGTTCAAGTGCGTGTAAAAATTTCTTCTCAGTAGCCACGATTTAACCCACCGTTTCCGTTTTACTTGTTTTTTTTGCAGTTAGAGCTATTATTATAGCAATACAAGCTTTTTTCTGCAATCCATTCTCTCTTTTTAAGTGTTACCTGGACGACGTTTTTGAGGTGACTGATGGCAGACTGATGCCAGACTGAGCGTGAAACCGGGTGTACCGGGTGTTCCGACCATCAGTTTACTATCATTTCAGACTGATGGACCAGACTGACGCCAGACTGAGCGTGTAACCCCCAACTAAGACTCCATTACCCAAGAGTATGTTGCTAGACACACACATCTATTTTTCACCTAAGTTTTGGTAAAATGTTTTGAAATAATTCGTTTAGATATACCGAAATTGATTTGGATGATGCTTTTGTTTAAAGATAATAAAATAAAATTAAAAAAAGATACTCACATGCTAGCAAAGGATTCCCTAAGATTGGATGTTGATATGTTTCGGTTTAAACGAGATGTATGTATGAATGTACATAACTTTAGAATGAATGATCACCTTGCATCCATCTATCTCAACAATCAAGGACATCCTATAGAAAAAAATAATCTCTCCATTGGAAAACAATGAAAAAAGCACTTTGGTTAAATCGTCAAATGCCATTTATAAAATATAGGATGTCATTTCGGAATACTGGCGAATTTCAAATGTTAATTCATCGAAAGAAATGGGGGATGAATCGCAAGTATATTCAATGTTCAAACAAATGTATGGCAAGAGTGCCTTCTGATAGTCTGATCAGACTATCGGATCCGACTATCTTATATAAGGTACTTTTTAAATTATTCGACATCCTTGAAGTGAGTGAATCAGTAAGAGGAAATAAGCAATTTTGAACATTTGTTTTTGGGAAAAACAAAAAATATTTTTTTCTGGTAAATAGGGAAAACTTGACTGATAAATAAAAGCTTAACAAGCGTTGAGCGCACTGCGCCATCTAGCAATAGGTAAAATATCTAGCAATATGCCTAGTCAATATTCGCGATATTTTGCCTACCGCTTGATAGCGCAACGCACATAACTTTTTATACTAGTTTATAAAACATTAAATTTATTAAATTTCCTTCGAAAAAAAATATATTTTTGTGTTTTTTCCAAGATATCAAAATTTGCTTATTTGCTTACTTGCGTACTTACGAACAAAACAATCGCTCACCAGCTCTTAAACGCGTTTTGCAAAACGCCTGGTCAACAGGGGTTTACAGATATTTTTAAATCTAAGGCCGTAAATGTTATCTAATAATTGAATATGTTCATCTAATGTGTTGTACAATCAGGGTGCAATGTACCAAGCCTGCCTGTGCACGAACGCCGTTTTTACACGAGGTATCTCAAAATTTAAACCTTCCCCAGCCCTTGCAGTTTTTATTTGCTGCGAACTTGTTTTTTTTCTAAATGTTGTAACGCATTTCGCGTTTTCCGATTTGCTTTTCCACAATTTTCTTCCACAATATTCATTCACTCCATCGATCGATGTCGAGACGTGTTCAATTTTTGACAGTTCCAGCTGAGGACTTTTTCGCGCGGCTGACCAATCAGAAGCGAATAGTGACGTCTGCGATGATTCGATGAGAATCGTTGCCTGAAACAAAGGAGACGGTACGATGTTCGGAATATCGGCCAAAAGTGGTTA
This sequence comes from Micropterix aruncella, assembly GCA_944548615.1. Classification (NCBI taxonomy): domain Eukaryota; kingdom Metazoa; phylum Arthropoda; class Insecta; order Lepidoptera; family Micropterigidae; genus Micropterix; species Micropterix aruncella. The sequence continues at coordinate 12,411,763 of OX155955.1, read as the reverse complement.
ATTATTTAGTTATAGTTTTTGATTAGTCTTTTGGTCATAATTCCTAATTATTTTGTTAGCTGATAAATTTACATTCAGAATATTTTAATTATTCTCTGATGGAATTGTGGAATGTAGATTGACAGCATTCGAAGGTCGTTGGTTCCTTTACGATTTTGGATTCCGGATTTTAAATTAAGGATAGTGCAATATGGGTATATCATCATAGTTTTCACTATAAATAAAAATCAATTTTATTATCACATGATTTTAATATAACGCAATTCAAATGTCGAATTTGATTTTAAAAGCTCGCGCGTATCGCATAAGGGGTTTCCTTGCCCGGGCCCGCCAAAAGTTTGGCGGTCTACCAGCCAAAAGGTAATTTGGGGCATTTTGAATCCGACTTGATTCCGAACGAGGTCCCGGGGAGTCTGTGTGTGATTTAGGACTATTACCTGGGATCTCCGCGGAGGATTGAAAACGGCCTTAATCACCTGTAGAGGCTTGGCTCCCTTTACGCCTGGATCTTCTTCGGTGGATTAATTCTACAGCGGCGGTTGTGATCTGCGCTGCGGATTGCCTTACCGTATGGCGATATTCGTGATCGCACGCCCTACTTCTCGCCGCATGACGTCTTACATACTACCGCCACATCGTGCTATATCCGCCTTCTCGTCCCTTCGAGACAGGCGTGATATTTGGATCCTGCACGCATCTCCATACTAACCCGAGTCTCGAATCGTACGAGTACGATAGTTGCGGAGTATCGTACCGTCCGCACGCCGAGCGGGGGACAGTGTTCGCCGTGGGACTGCAGCCCTGCGGACAGCAGTGAAACTACCTGGCGCGAAATTCAAACCTTTTCCCCTACCTGAGCCATCATTTTATTGTGTTTTAATGTTTTTAACCATTTAAATTGTAATTTTTATCCATAATTGAAGCAAGAACGGAGAGCCGACCCTGAGTTCTCTCCTCTCCGCTGAATAGCGTTTTATTTATTATTTTTTTACATTGTTTTTAAATTGTGCTAATTTATTATATTTTACATCTGATTTCCCTTTAAAGGCTTTTTATATTCTTTTATTATTGATTTTCAATATCTTTTATCTGCATTTTATGTATTTAGCTGCACGGACTTCTTCTGTGCAGAACGTAACGTTTCCTTGTATAATAAAGAAATTCTGAAACTTTCTCTTGTTTTTTTACATTTTTTATAGTTTCTATGGTTTCTATATATATATAAAGATTAAAATGTTAAAATGTATACATCGTATAAATCACGGTTATCATTTCGGTGGATACCATCACACCCAGAGGACATTATCGTATATTAATATAAAAATATATAGTGGAATCATGGCATCAATTTTTAGAATTTATGTTAATTTGGTAATTTTATATTTATTTAAAAAAAACATTGATTTTATTGTAAAATCAACTTGTCAGGTTTAGTCAAATAGCAGGGTACTGAAATGCAAGCAGTAACCCGGACCGATAATACATTTGGATAACCGCCACCTATTCCCATCGGTATCCGTCGCATCTATAAATTAGGTAGTATAGAACTTCACATCCTCTAGTGATACGGGTTATTCTGTAAAGGATGTGCCCCAGGTGGCAGGTTATAGAAGGATAGGCGGAAAATGCATAGAAAAAGATAAGAGTGGAATAAAATACTGTTCACGGAGTGACTTCTGAAAGATAAGCGCCGCCGCGCCGTTAGGTCTTTTGCAGATTATAAGAACATTTATTGTGTCTTATGAGAAATGTCTTACAAGTAATTCAGTCGCATTGGTTGTTATATGAGACCATGCATATTACAATATATTTTTTTCTTAGGTCGGATCAGATACGCGCATACTATATATAGCCTCTCGGCTGCATGTTTGATGTCGCGCCTATACGAGACGTCTTGTTTAAAGCGGCCACAGACTGCCCTTAAATCGGTGGAGAGTGGTGGGGAGCGCCCTATATCGCTTCCTTGATCGCCTCGTGTGTAGACAAATCGTAAGCAGTATTATTATTATTCCCCCTAACTCTGAAATCGGTTCGGTTATGTAGGGGCGATTATCGTCTAGGGAGTGTTGTCGCGTCGTGTGTAGCGAAATCGGGGCCGCTTACACCGCAGTGTGCCTGCGAGTGCAGTGGAGACAGGACGTATTTTTACATGAATGCCCAACAAAAAAGGAGTGTAAATGTGGTCATGGTTCATCTATGTATGTTTTCCGTTTATTTATTTCACCATTACCTCTAAACGCTTGAATCGATTTAGATGTGTATGGCATTGTTAGAATCGTTGTGTCATCTCGAGTGGCATACGGTACAATTTTTATTTATTTATAAAAATATTTTAATTTTTTTGCAAATTAATAAATTTGAATAAAAGATTATTAATTTAAAAAATATATATAATCATATAAAATAAGTTTACAACTTAATACTTTTATCAGTTCATTTTTTACTGACCAAATACAAGCAAGTAGTTGTCCAAATGTCAATAAATATATCGGTTTTAGTGTTAAATGAAACGTCTGATTGAGTAAATTTTGAAAATATACATGTATCTATATGGAATCTATATAACTATATCTATACAACTTAATACTTTTATCAGTAATTTAATTTTTTACTGACCAAATATCAAGCAAGTAGTTGTCCAAATGTCTACTGAACTATGTCCGACATCTACTGAACTATGGGTGACTTGCACCAAGCGGCCTGCTAATTTCTGCCAACCGTGGTTTGTTAACCACGTTAACCAATTTAACAGTCGGTTAAATTAGGTCGGCTTGCACCAACTATTTGGACATGCCGGTCAACTAACGCCGGTCGAAGTCCTAAAAAACCATTTTTGAGTGTTAGAACATAACCATAGACACAACTGAAATCGAGATTGCTTGCCTCAGCCAATCACAGCACAGTTCAAATTACTGTCGCCATCTACCGAGCGGCCCTCAAAATACGCCGGTAAAACAGCCACCTGTCGCACATCACATGTGACATTTCTATTTGTACGTCATTTCTACACTCGTCATTCTAGACTCCGGTATCAGCGGGTTAAAAAACACAGGTCTATCTCTTTCTCGCGGGCTTGCGAAAGAGACGCGCGTCCTCGCTACGCAATTTTCGATCCAAGACTCCGGGATAAGCGAGTTAAAAACACAGCTCTCCATCTCTTTCTCGCGTGCGTGCGAAAGAGACGCGTGCAGTCCTCACTGCGCATTTTTTGATCCACGTTGCGTTGTCTTCGTTTCAAAATCAAGAACTTTACTGATATTAAACTTAAAGCTTTTTGTTAACATTAGATTTTACTATCTATCACATTCTCATACCGGGGGACTTTACATAAAATCGATTCTTAAGCAGTAAACTCCAAAAAGAACTTTTAGTCCCAGGAGAATTCCTACGGAGTGAATCGATCTTTCCTGGATATAAAGCTATTATATTAATACGTGCCTTGCGGACATGAGCTAAACCTTGTATAATATATATAGGTAAATACACTATGCGGATTATCGGCTCTATGTAAAACAGCCTGTTTCAGGATATAGTACCGGCCGGTGACCTCATACATCAAGGGTTACAAAAAAACTGCTTTTTAAATCGACTTGTTTTCAGCTGTTACATTTTAATTAGCGGTAAGGTAAATCTATGTTACCACAGGCGTTGGCAACGTCGACAATGCTGTGTTACCCTACTCCTACGTCATGTTATACTAGTAGTAGATAAATAAGTTCATAGCTAAAACACATTTTCTGCAACAAGCTTTTATTTAACACAATCAAGCAAACTTGATTGTAATATTAGAGTACTGTCCACCTTAATTAACCCTTGGAGTAAATGGGTATTTTCATGGATGCATCTGTCTCTTTTGCAGGATTTTCGGCGACATCGACTTAAAGTACTATAACTACGAAACTACTACACTAATCATAAAAAGAACGCATTGAAATTTCGAATATAGAATATTGAAATATCATTTTGTAAAACAATTAGATAATTATGAATAAATATGAGAACGTCAAAGAAGTGAAAAAAACGCGCGACCAGATTTGGTCGACTCGTACTCAACGGATAATTGTTTCGCGACCAGATTTGGTTGACTCATACTCAACGGGCTAGAACGGGCTAGTCCCAGTTGGGTGACAGAAACAAATAAGCAAAAGGTTAAGGTTTTGCAATCCGGTTCCTGTTTTAAGCGAATCAATGTTTTATAGTAATTAATTCTTAAATAAATAAATAAATAAATAAATTAAAATTAAAATGCTCTGCTCTGAGCTAACCCTAGGTTCAGCAGCCATGTCATATTGGAACTTAGAACGGGCTATCATAATTAAATGCCATACATAATTTCGTGTTTGTGCTGTTGACCGTTGTGGAGTCCTCTCGTCGGAAGCTAACCCTGGGTGCATCAGCCCTATTGCGGTGGAGCTTAGAACGGGCTATGGTAATTGAATGCGTATACAAAATTTCGTTTCTGTGCTATCAGCCGTTAAGGAGACCCCTCGTTGGAAGCCATGCCTGGGTGCAGCAGCTATGTTATGGTGAAATTGAAAACGGGCTATCATAATTGAATGCGTTTAAAAAAACATATGTCTGTGCTGTTGATCGTGGAAGAGTAGCCTCGTTGGGAGCCGATCTTTGGTGTAGAATCAAGTCATGCTCACCATTAAAATGCATTGTCATCGGAACTGAACTAAAATGTAAAATTTCAACTTCATAGGATAATAGGAAGTGGTTCTAATTCAGCTTTGCCAGATTTGACCCAAATAAACTAACATACTGACAAACATTGCAAGGTAAATAAAAGCTTGTAAAAATAACACCACATAGGAGAAAAAAATCGTGTCGTATGTTTTGCTTGTTTGGGCGAATCACTGCATATCTCAGGGAGGTCTACCTTTTCTTCCCTAGCCCTTCCCTGCTCCCACACAAAAATGTATTTAAAGGGAAGTCCCCTAACGCCAGACGGCACCTAGCGTCGGACACTAATAGTATTTCGACAAGTCGCGGCGCGATCGATACAAAGACGTAGGAAAAAGAAAAGCGTACGCTTCTCCGCACCCTTTTCACCCTTCTCTTCTATCCCCATTCGTAAATGCTCATATTGTGAACAAAGCTGAGTGACAATGCTAGATAAATTTTCCGCTATGCCGTTACTGAGCGAACGTATTGCTCGTTGGCTTCAAGCTGTATTTGCCATACAGATCGCTCCGCAGATACTGCTATTTGCGGTTTTGCGGATTCATTAGAGAATGGATTGGTTTCGGTAGTTTAGCGTAGATTCCATCTCTCTCTCCCTCTCTTTAGATCGACTCAAATGAACGTCGTAAATTACGTTGCTGGAAATCAGTGGTCTTAGTATGTCTATAATAGGTATATTCCGTTTAATTTGATTCATTATAGTTTCGCCTTAAGATTAAAAAATACCCACCCAATATTATTATAATATACCAATTTTTCTATATCTACCTATTTAAATTAATTTCTTAGTGTATTATAGGATATATGAATACATACATTTCTAGAATTGTTTTCTCTGTAAAATCATCAATCAGTTTTGAGACATCCATTTATACGGCTTCCTTAGCTTCCTAGTAAGATTGGATGGAATGTCGATGGTAACCTAAGTTTCATTTTGGGTCCCCGAACTACCGTGGGCCCCGGCTGCACCGGTTTAGTTACGTAACTAGATGTAAATAAACTTTTGTACCACAATATGTTGCACGTAGCCAGAAATCCATGGGTAAAATTCGATAAAAATGCTAAAAAAGGCTTTTCCTCTCAATATTATAATAATCGCTTTATATAGGTACAATCTTTTGTTAATCTCAGAATACTTTTAATAGGTTGAAACTCTTTAGAAGCTTACTAGGTTTAACCAAAATTAGGCAAACAATCACGTAAGTTTTTTTTTGTCAAAGATTCCATCGTTTGCTTAAAGTTTTTGCTGAATTTTACTGAAAAATTTATTATTTTCGAAATACATTCAAGTCTTTTAAATAATGTATAAACTTATTGCTTTATAAATTGACACTGACCTATTTTATTTTAAAAATCAAAACATCAACATCATACATCATACTTCTCATAACATACAGAAGAATAATTAATAAAAATTTAGTCATATGAAAATTCACTCATTTGAAAATTAAACATTTTAAGTATACATTTTACATTGGTTATGCGATGTGATGTTTGCGGTAGTCCCCAATCTAACGGAATTTTCTTCCGTTCAACAAGACACGCTCAAGATGCCACATCTGATAAAAATTACGCGCTTAAATTCAAATCCGCCGACTTGTGCCGAGTAAAAATTTCATTTCCTTTCCATTCCCACTTTTAGTAAAATCCAGCAGCATTTTCAACGGAAGTGGGTCAGCTCGACGGGTGGTTTTCGCTCTTTTAAAAAACCATAGCATACACTGGATATTTCTCAATAACTAGATTTGTCTTACTTGCCTATTCAGGCCTATTATTCATATTATTTTTAATTTAAAAAAGTATGCTATGTCCGTAAATTGAATTAATTTGATGGCGTTGATGAAAAAGTCTTTTGGTTCCAATCATTGAATTCTGCCATTTTTAATAAGAAATTTGTTTACACAAATTCAATTTATTTAAAACTTCGTTTACTCCGAAAATTTGCGAAATTAGCAAATTAATGAAGAGTGACTTTATGATTTTTGATAACTATCAATTGTTATGTCGAAACATAACAACGGCATAACGACTCCTTTGTCGAAAAAACTATTATGTTCATGAAACATTAAATTGACAGGGTAAAAGGGGAATGGAAAGTTTTGAAATGTAGACGAATCTGGATAATAATTGATTGGACTCAAAGAAATTGCAACCCTTGAGCGGGGTATATCCTTGTTTTTAATTTTTGTTTGTTTTTATGAGTCTTTATATGTCTAAAACCGTACGAAATTTTCGCCCCCATATTTCAAACCTTCTAACATTTCATAGAAATCAAATATTTTATAAACAAGGATACACGTCTTTCGATGATTTAATAGTCTTGATCTCGAACAATTATTTTTGAGAAAATTCCATATTCTGACCAAATTTTGAATTCCTTTTATACCTATTATATTAAATAAAAAGTTTATATTTTTTAACTACAAATGTAATAGCTTTTTTCTTTAACGATTATCGCAGCAAGAAAGCAACACCGTGCAATAGCAGCAAAATTTGTAACCACTGGCATCCTAAATATATAAAAGCGGCGTAAAGTTTTAACGATTACCACCACCCTAGAAATAAATTATTAAATTAAAGTAAAAAAAGATTTTTGAAAACAAGCTTAACTTTCCACCAGGGAATTTCATTGGCAATCTCCCGGCTCCATCTTAAGATACTTGCCATCATGTGTAATGAAAACTACTGAGGACAATAAAACAAACGAGCCCAAACTCGACTATCTTAGCACTTTCCATTAGGGAGTTCCAGTGGGAATCTTCTGGCTCCATCTTCAGACCCTCGTCACCATGTGAAATGGAAAGTACCCATGACAACAAAACACACTAGCCCAAATTCGACACTCCTACCATTTGTCATCAGCGAGTTCCGTACCCTACATCGCGGCATCATCATCAAATCAGATCGATGGTACCATAATATTGCATTGTCACTGAGCTTACATAATTAAGCCAAATTTCAGCTCAATCGGATACCAGCCAGTGGTTGAAATATAGTTTTTTTTTTTTAAAACGCACGTCTTACATGCAAATATTAAAAATAGCCAAGGAAGGGATCGCACGATGCTTGAATAGCAGCCCAGCGATCATTTAAAAAACGCGTTAAGTTTCCTCAAAGGCCAACCTTTTGCCTCTTTACAACCGATTTTTACGCCAAAAATAGACCGACACGTAGATAAAATACACACGCAAAGGTGTGTCCTCAAAAATCTAGGTAGTTAAAGGCAGCTGCGGGAAGCCGACAAAGATCACCTTTATAAAATCCCAAGAACTGCGCCAGGCGACCACCCATTATTACGAAATCTCGCTTTAATGAAATTCCATTGCCATTTCCACTGACTTTGTACATAGAAACGCTTACACCGGAGGATATAGGAATAGGAGGACTGGAGAAATACTTATTTGTTGATGTGATATTAATATTATTCCCGGTAAAAATCTTTAAATCTATCCAAACCAACGAAATAATGAGTAGAATTAAAGTAGGGATAATGGATGTTGATATGAAATCGAAGACTATCGCGGTTGTTTGACATTATAAATAGGATAGAAAACGAATTTACCGCGTGAAATTTGTAGGACCCGACGTTTCGGTGACGTTGCAGCCGCCGTTGTCAAGGGTAAACTGTTTTACCCTTGACAACGGCGGCTGCAACGTCACCGAAACGTCGGGTCCTACAAATTTCACGCGGTAAATTCGTTTTCTATCCTATTTATAATGGATGTTGAGATCATTACTCTTAAACTAAAGTTAAATCATATTTCTATAGATCAGTAATTACAAAGATTTATTTGTATATGTAGAATGGTAGATAAATTTAAATAAATATACAGCCCTCTCCTTTTTAGTAGAACATAGGAATCACAACATCATCTCCCACTCCTACTTTTCAAAGAAGCCAGTATATGTTGTCGAATTGCCTAAATGACATGGTATAAATCCTTTATTGTTACTGGCATTGTGACGGCTCAAAGGCTGTCACGAGATCGACTCTCGTAACAGCCTTTGAGCCATGAGTGACATAATTGGTCAGAATCACGACTGGAAAATAGATTTTTCATCAATCTGCCTCATGGCAATTAGTGATAGAATAAAGGACGATTTCAAATTGCACAGATTTATACAATATGAATAATAAACGTTTTAATCGCATAATCAAGACGATTTTTACTTTCCTGTCAAGGAAAGTATTGTGGAAGCACTTCTGTGTGTCTGCCTGTGTATTCTCCGACTATAGCGCCGAAACGCTTTATCGGATTGAGATGAAATTTGGCATGCAGGCATCATTTGGTCATGGCATGAGCTGAAAAGATTACAATTAAAATCGGTACAATCGGATTGTGGTTGAAATCCGATGAGGTAACTCTTCAACGGTCAACAGCACAGACCCAAAATTTTGTATACGCATTCAATTATGATAGCCCGTTCCAAGTTCCACCATGACATGGCTGAAGTACCCTGGGCTCGCTCCCGATGAGGGAACTCCTCAACGGTCAACAGCAAAGACCCAAAATTTTGTTTTCGATAGTTTTCGATTTCGGTTTCGGTTTCGGTTTCGTTTTAGATTTCGATTTTTATTTCGATTTCGATGTCGTCTTCGATTTCGATTTTGTCTCATTGATATCATCACCATTATCATCGGGGGGGGGGGGGTTAAAGAGTGGCGCTAGGTTGGGAGGGGGGGGTAGGATTTATGAAATACTTACGGAGATATACTTACGGATGTGCACGACTTTCGACAGGTGCAATGTCGAATGTACAAAAATGATCAATAGTTTAATTTTTAATTTTTTCGCTTAATTCGTCTCATTTGAAGGCATTTTGTGTTGCATAAGGATAAGCCCTATTTATGAGATATATGGATGAATAGTGATCGTTAATCGACTGCAAAAGGACCTTTAAACTTACATTGCACCTGTCGAAAGTCGTGCACATCCGTAAGTATATCTCATTCAAACATAAGCATTTCCCAATACAACCTGGGATTTCCTTCGCTACTTTTTAAGTAGCTTTTACTAATTTTATTTTAAATAAAAACATGATCCTATAAACGGATTTCTTTACAAACCTTATGAAATATATATATATATATATATATATATATATATATATATATATATATATATATATATATATATATATATATATATATATATATATATATATATATATATATATATATATATATATATATATATATATATATATATATATATATATTTAATTGTAAGGTTAGTGAAGGTTGTACCTTTGCCGGACGTTTCGGAGCCCGTGGCTCCTTCTTCAGCGGCAAGAAGAATACTGCAGTGGAAGCTGTCACCTGCAACTACCCGCATTCCTCTGTGGTGCTGGGAGAGGGGTGTAATGAGTGGGAAAATGCATTTTTAAATAAAATATTGGATTTAGAATTTGGTAATGATATGTAGAGTGTATGAGAATATGTAGAGTGTATAAGAATATATAGGTGGAAGAATTAATATATAGTGTAATTTGTATCTACACTGTGTGTGTGTGTGTGTGTGTGTGTGTGTGTGTGTGTGTGTGTGTGAGGGTGAGTGAGGGTGTGTTTATTTGTGTGAGTGTGTATGTTTATGAGGGTGTGTTTGTGAGAGTATAAAAACAGATAGATATATATGTATATATTAAAAGGGTGTATACTATAGGATGGAATGTGTCTGTATCATTAATGTTGAATATTCAGGCCTTTGCCATGGCAAGCTCCGCATATATATATATATATATATATATATATATATATATATATATATATATATATATATATATATATATATATATATATATATATATATATATATATATATATATATATATATATATATATATATATATATATATATATATATATATATATATATATATATATATATATATATATATATATATATATATATATATATATATATATATATATATATATATATATATATATATATATATATATATATATATATATATATATATATATATATATATATATATATATATATATATATATATATATATACGATGGCAAGACCTATCAAGTATATTGCATATCGTATAATATTATTACGTACCATTTTAATTCTATTAAAATTTCAGTCCAACGCCAATGCTACGGTGTAACGTCTGCCGTGCGCTCGTCAGCTCCCGGTGTTGAATACACGCCAAATCGCCGCCGCGATATGTCAAAGATAAAAGGATATATTTACTAAACATAGTAAGATTTGGCAACCATTCTGTTCCAGCGAAATACAGGTGGCGCTGATAGCATTGACGGCGAAACATATAGCAATTTATATGGCCATCTAACATTGCTTTTTAACTAAACTGAGATCAGCATCTACTACACATTCTGTTGTTAAGCAGTCTGACCATTTGTTTCGCATCCACTGTCTACTGTTGAATTTTCAGCTTTTCCTTAACACTTTGTGGGCACTAATTAAAGTCACAACTTTCCTAGTACACCAGCGCCAGATGTCCCGGAGTCTGGCCTGTTGATTCTATCACAGCATTCTATGGCCAAAATACTGTCTGATGAATGATCAGCTTTTACAAAACTCTTGCACTTTTTTGTTTCTGGCTCCCCAACTAAAAGGTCGTTTCTATCATGGTTGCCGTTACCTGCAGCCATAGTGCCAGAGACGCCGATGAAACCTGCGCCGGTAACGATACAGCCACTGACAGCTGCCGATACGGTACTGAAGCTTGCATTCAGAAGCTTAATCTTCGATAAATTCTTGTCTATTATTCGATATATAGAGGCTGATCTGATGAGTATTTTGTTCAGTATTGCTTTGTACTTCTGAATAAATATATGAAATCTCGTTTGTAATCGAAGTTACATATTTTTTTTGTCGTCATTAAACAATGTCTCATATTCACTCGTGTTATCGTAGGTTGATTATGAACCAATGCATGTGATTTTATTAACATTTTTCAATGAGTAGATAAATACCAACGACCAAGGTATATATAAAATTACATGATAATACATTACATTACTTAGTTGACCTTTCCATTTTTACCCTATTTACTACTGATATAAGTATATTAGCTGCATACGTACTATATTACGCTTAATAAACTACTGTAAAAGTATTAACATTTTAAGAATATTTGATAAACTATCGAGATTCTACCACAGAAATCATAATCGTTTTATACAATGAATTATAAGATAAAGAGCTGCCTTCGGTCATTAAAAAGTTTGTTAATTTATTACATCGACTCTTAGAGAATAAACGATCGCAAAACGAAGGATACTATCATTTTTTCAAAGAAACTTAATGAGTTGCCGTTTTTATTCCGCACGGAAACGATTTGGAAGGGGGAGGTTAGATAGTTCGGATTGTTCTTCTGACACGCAATTATGAAGGATTTCCCAATTAAAAAAAATAATGAGAGATACATTCAAGAATAAATTTCGAGCAGTTTGACTGTCTTTATCAATTTTTTTCTGTAACTAATATTTTGTCGTCTAATATTTATCCAAATTATTACATAAAAATCTCAGAAAGATATGTTAGTTTATTATGAATAGGATAGAAACAAATTTATAGCGTGAAATTTGTAGCACCCGACGTTTCGGTGACGTTGGAGCCGCCGTTGTCTAGAGTAGACAGTCTACCCTAAGACAACGTCGGCTGCAACGTCACCGAAACGTGGTGCTACAAATTTCACGCTGTAAATTTGTTTCTATCCTATTTATAATGTCAAACAACCGCGATAGTCTTCGATTTCATATTTTAGTATTTTACTTAAAAATAGCAGAGGTGATAAAAAGTAACTTAAAATAAAACTCTGCTTAAAGTAAATAAGATATTTAAAAGCGCAGTATAGTTTTATCTTGTATTGTTTAGGGAGGATAGAAGAGTAACAGGAAAACTTAAGAATAATTTTATATTTTGTGATTATTTGCTTCTATTGAAGAAAAAAATAACGATAAAATGAAAATCATTATTTTTCCGCTGATGTGTATGTAAAGCCAAGATGTCATATTTTTATTCTTTATCATGCCACGATGTCACATTATCCATTATATTTTTATTCTTTGCGAATATTTTATTCTTCAACAAAATATATCTACTATAGTGGACTCACAATTATACCTATATTTTGTCCCGTTATTCCACTTCAAATAAAAACTGCTGCTGAAGTCGTCCTAACTTCTCTTCCCTTTGACTATTTAATATATTTATTTGGCTAGATTTCCATAGTAATTTTAATCAAGAGCTCAGCTTAATATATTTCTGTTAGGCTTTCTAAACTATTTGCAGACCATAAAGTGAACAAGTATTACAACTATAATACTAATAGTTAATTAGTTTAATCAAATTACAATACTGAGAGTTTTGTATCGTGGTAATTGACGTCTGTATCAAAAGTTGAACCTGAGGTTTGGATTATGCTGCAGACGCTGTCTGGCTCTTATATCATGTAAATTAAAAAAATTTCAAGGGAAAGTTTGAACAGAATTTGTTTTTTAAAATGAGATAGTTATTTACTGGCTGATGTTGCTGTTATTTCAAAGAATAAATTTAAACCAATAAACAATTTCGTCATTTAAATATGTCTCCATTTTTAGGGTTCTGGAACAAAGCCTGGAACGAAAGAGCGGTGGAAGCCTGGAACGAAACGATGCCTGTCTGTATGCGAGCCTGACTGTCTGTATATCACCAATGACTGCACAGTTACCTCGGTCAGTTTTCAAGCTATCGACGCCATGATAAAAATAGGTATAGTCGTTGAATTTGCGGTATTGTCCAATCTGGTATTGTTTTTCATTATTAAGAGGTGCGAAAGATGTGTATGCTTACTTAGTCTACACAAATAATGATGATAATATGTCTGCAGAAAATTATCATAAGTGAACCGGTGATTGTTTAAAATCGTAAGAAAAGATTTTTCTATAGGAAACAAAGAGTTATGCAGATTTTCAGAGAGGATATTTATCTGAATTGATTATATTTCAATCTTTCAATAAGGATCTAGCGAGCCTAGAGATATTATCTTTACAGTAAAAAAAATAAAAAAATATGTAACGCACCATTTTTGTGTTATTTTCAGATAAAATATGTGGTTCGTAAGAGGCCGTTCCGGCCGTGGCGGCCAAAAGCTATATGAAGCATAATTTTGTGGCCTGGTTGTGAGAACACGAAAAATAATTTTGATATAATTATGCCGGATTTTAAAAACCCAATCCTTAAGCTATCATTTCGCTGAAACGAAATTAGTTAAATTATTTCCATATCAATTGTAAATTATCTTTATTCTATTACTGTTTTCCAAAAAAATAAAAAAGAGCGAGATTTGTCTTCAGTTTTTGAAAAACCTAGAGATGGTTCTCAATACTATTGTACTCACGAAATACTATTTACACTAGCGTATGGTATATTTGCATAGTATAAGGACAGTTTTTGGAACTTCCACACAAAAAATATAAGAAAAAAATGCTTGAAATTACGTAATTTCCAGAAATGTTATGGCCAAACATTATTTTTTTTCTATTTATAAAACATACTTTTAGGTGATATAAAAAATAACACAGTGATCTTAAGTTATTTTATTATTGTAATCTAATTTTTACTTTATAAAAAACTATTCATTTGATAATTTATTATATTATAATTGAAAAGCCAAATCGACTATATTAGATGACGCGAGAAGCCGAAATCGTCATTCGTAATTGGCCACTGCGAACGGTGGGACGTATTACCTTGTCGCCGCGGTATACCTATACATCTTTATGTATATATCGAAAGCGCGCGGGCGCGTGGCATTGCAAAAATATCTAAATTTTTAATCGCTTCAACTCGGAAAGGAGCCTTAACAGGTTAATTCCTACCACTAGTATTGTTTTAAAACGTATCGTGCCTAGAGTTATACGTTAGATAATAAATTGAATGTAATAAAAGAATCTATATAGGTATATATAAAACCAAGTCGGGTCTGTTCGAACACTTATACCTCGAGAACTGCTGGACCGATTTTCATGGTTTTTGATTTGTAGTATTTGTCTCCGTCCCGAAAAGCAGAATAACTATTAAAAACATAAATCGGAAAGTTACCGAAAAATTTTAATTAAAAAAAACATTTTCCCATACAAAATGTAAATCCGTGTTTTTCTCATGGTCGGTTGTATGTGGCATGTTCACGTGTCGGCAAATCATCCGCTTTATTTGTTCTTGCACCTGTTCTTGTATATCACAAGGTGCTTCAATGAAGAGAATTACACCGAGTGCATCCCATGCTGCACAATATATAAATAGTTTTATTCAATCATGTCTTGCTGACACGCTATTGATATTATACTTAATTTCTTTTAGTGTTTTTATACTTATAAAGTAGTGAACTTAATATTTATTTTGTATTCATTGTATTACTTTCATAAAATCATGAATTAGTTCGGCTAATCTGTAACACGACATTCATTGACTGTTAGGCGGTACGAAGTTCGCCGGGTCAGCTAGTATTGAATAAAACATTTTAAAAGAGGTCTGACGACTTAACAAATCACTCAATTGTGACGTCATAAATAAAGACCTAAGCCGTGGGTTTAATATTAAAATAATATAAGTGCATATACATACGTGGCTCCTTGTATTAGAGCTGCATACTTGCGTTGTTTTTATGATCAATCGATACAACTCCCCATAGTAATTTGAAAAAAGTGTTGTGAAAAAAAATGATGCTTAGGTTATTTGTTGAAACAATCATTGATCTACATAATATGACATACACATTATGGTTGACTGTAACATATAGCTATAGCGATAAGTCAGCCACTTTTGTATAAATTGTATTTTTTATAAAACCAGTGTAATATTCATTAAGTTATGTTTTTATAGCACAATAAAGTTATTCTATGGGCCCGATTGCGTTTCTTTGTGAACTAAAACTTAAATTAGTCCAAGCGAACGAGACAGAGCAATACGTTAGAGCGGAATATGAAACGAACGATCGTCGATAAATACTACCTGCCGAACTTATACTCCTCCGAATAAATTCGAGCATATTTCGTGCGGTGTAAGATTTGACCTTGGCGGGCAGTTTTAATGCGAAAAAGTTACAACCGGTCATCTCACACTCCGCTCTAGCGTTTTGCCCTGTCTCGTTCACACGTACTAATTTCCGATTTTAGTTCACGAAGAAACGCAATCGAGCCCTATATCCACATAAAATTTCACGGGTGTATCGTTTGAGCAGGTATTTTTCCTACAGAAGGCACGATATCGAATTATCCCAAGCGAAAAACTCTTCTGGTCCATGTCTGCCAACTGGCTCGTGATTGATACTTTGCCAATTGGAGCGGCCGGCGGAAATAGAGGTTTCATTTCGTTTTTTTTTCCGATGTACGACTTTCATTTTCTGGCGAAGCGTTGAAGCGGAGAAAATCAATCGCTGAAACGGAGATATATTTTTTTACGTCTCTTACTGTATAACAGTTTTTTTTTATTCTGGGAGCAATCATATAGGTAATATTATATTACAAGATATTGAAGCTTTTTCTAAACTAATATTATAAAGAGGTAAAGTTTGTGAGGTTGTATGAAGTAATCTCTGGATCTACTAAACCGATTTTGAAAATTCTTTTACCAGTAGAAAGTCACATTATTTGCGAGTGTCATAGGCTATATAGGCATCCGAAAACTTAAAAGACTTTTCGTGGTAGTCAGATTTGCAAAGTAAGTAGGAGAATAAGCGGTCGAACGAGAACGTTTCTAACTAACGCTGCCTTAACGATGAGATATACCTATATGATTAAGTTCTAGGAAAAAGTTATAGAGCTTGATGATGCCTACAAAAAAGTCAGCGACAGCATATGTCTAACTTTTATATTTAAGTCACACAAAAAGTAGTATTTTATATTAAAAAAATAATTTAAATCGTTAGGCCATGTTTATTGGTCCCAACTGGTCCACGGGGGTCCAACTCCTACCACGAATCGCCGGGTGGTTTACCCAGCAGGCAGCCTCGTGTCGTAGCTACCAGTTTTGGCCGGATTTTTTCGTTCTCCCTACTGCTTACGGGTTCGAAGTCGCTTACGCGGTCCTCTACCTGCCGTATGTTCAGCGGGAATCAGTTTGAAGCTATCGCGAACCATGGCATATTTGCCCAGCTCTGGTAGCCATGTGGTCATTTTAAAAGTGAAAGACGACAGGTCCACATATACCCCCCACTGCTTAGGAAACCGTATGCCATTTTCCGACTCCTCTATTAGTCTGCCGGAGTGCAATATTCGATTGGTAGAACAGTCGGCTGGCGGTCGACTGACGCCGCACGGTGCGCACACTGCCAAGCAGCGCCGGGGGAGGGGGCGGGGGAGTGATCCCCTCAGAACTTAAAGTAAATACTGTTCAAAAGTTGCAAGCTAGTGAAATACGTATTTTTTTTAAAAATGTGTAGTGGGTTATTAATAATGCCAATTACCATATATCATCATTTACCTCTCCACTGCATTCGAATGCAGCTGTGGGATAGCTAACGTTGGACCAACGAAACGGCTTATAGCCTCTTGATTGATGGAATATATCAAGGCGGTAATAACCGTTCAGCGAGATAAAGCGGCGATCTGCGAAAACATCGGGATCTGCGATATCGGGACGATCCACTGGGTGCAGTTTTTAAATCCCATTGTGCTATTCAAAGAACAATTTTTACACTTCGTATGATTCGATAGGCCATGCGCAGTTACAGCAGAAATGTGTGGCCAGATTCGCTTAAACGACAATGAAAAAATGGGCACTTAAATTTTCCCTGGGAAATGGCGGTTTTAACATCGACGAAACATCGGGTGCCACCAAATTGAGGCGGTAACATCCTATTTAATTTTTTTATAATATTACCAATAGTCATGCATTAAATTTCAGCAAATTTTGTGCAATACTTATTGCGTCAATTTATAATATATCTGTTGCCCGCGGTTTCGCTTCGTGTAAAGTTTCGAATCGATTTGTTAATTCAAATAGGGTGACATTTATTCGCCTTTTTAGAAGCTACCTTTAGATATATAGTGCAAGAGGTCCCCCCTCAGATGCATGCTACCTATCTCGTAGATACGCGTCTTGTTCCTCGCCACCCGCGCCGCCTTTCACTGAACGCGGATCTTACTGGGCCAGCAGCCACCGCCGCTGCCTGCTAGGTATTTCGAGGTGCTTGCACGCGTTACTAATTTCATGAAATCTCTTTATCTATACCACCTGAAAACTTACAGTAAATGAATAATTTTATCTCTATTTAACACCCGTGATAATGAATGAATTTATTTTGATAAGGTTTATGAGTCTTCAAAAAACACTCTCTCTTATTTGTTTGATATACAAAGGCATGTTATTTTAGCCTAAATATAAAAGTTGGATATATGCTGTCGCGGACTTTTTTATAGACCTCTTTGAAGCCAATATTTTTTTATATATGTATTGTTTTCACATACATATATCAAACCGTTTCGTCAGCGCATACCAATAAATCTACTCACCAGCTCATTTTCTCTGACTAACAAATATTGAAATTTTGTATTGAAAACCAACATTTATTGCAATAAAATATACCTAGTCTGAAGCACTTGCTTTCAATTAGAGAAAGAATTTTTCATATAGGATTAGTAAGTAGTTTCGGGGATTATCCCCTACATACAAACTTACAAACATTACTTTTTATATAATATCAATATAGATTGTATGTTATTAATACCAAATTGGGGCGATTACTGGTGATAAATCCTGCATAAATATAATAATATATACGTATGACTTATTGCAAAGGTATGCTTCATTTCCAGATATCGGCGTACACTTCCGTTCTAATTCACAAAGTTTGCCAACTTTACTGTTGGAAGCGATGAAACTAGACTACGCGGAACTAAGTACGTGAAACTACTTTGTAATCGACTAAACACAGTTTCTCTCCGATGTGTAATACAGAGAAACAATTTATGCAATGCTAAATTAAACAGCCGATTCAAGTTATAAAAGAGACGTTTCAATCATCATAATGTAAGAATTCTTAGAATATTCCTATATAATATAGAAACCAATAAAACAGCTTGTTATCATTCAGGTTCTGGTCTGGAGATTAAGAGTTTTTGACCATACAGTTCGCATGTGTTTCATCGATTTTTAGAATGTTTTCGATAGAATGAGATACAAAAAAAAATCTTCAATAAGTAGGAACAGATGACAAAGACTTCTTTGTTGGTTTGTTTGTTTTGTTTTCTACTCTTTATTGTGAAATTTCACAATGGGCGGGTTTATTGCCATATGACAATCTCTTACAATCAACCCTACTATGAAATGTTTATATTTATGTGTGCTTGTAACATGTGTGTAAGTGTATGTCTTGTTATTGCATTTCATCGACAGAGTTGAAAATGCAATTTCGTTAATTTGATCCCAACGGAAAATGGTGACCCAGCCGGGAATCGAACCCGGGACCATACAATGTAAGATCAGGCGACCTAACCACTACGCCACTGGGCCGTTTCACTTGCGTATCATTACTAAATTCTAATGGAATCAAAAAGCGCACATTATGGTTGGTCAGATATTTCTGAATAGTTGAAGAGACGACGTGGAGTCATAGTAGGTTGCATAATGAAATCGAAAACTATGGCGATTGTTTAATATTATAAATAAGATTAAAAAAAAATTACCACATAATGTTTTTAGCACCTGATATTTCGGCGAGGTTGCAATCACCGTCGTCCAGTCTACCCTGGACAACAGCGGTTGCAACATAGCCGAAACGTCGGGTGGTACATACTTTACGCCGTAAATTCGTTTTTAGATTATTTGTAAGGTTGTCCCCTTTGCTTTTCAATCTTTACGAAAGCACTATATAAATCTGGAGACGGGGTTAAGATAAATGACGTGAACGTAACTAAGCCGGTGCAGCCGGTGCGGCGCACCGGGGCCCACGGTAGTTTGAGGGCCCTAAATGCAACTTCTATCTACGATCGGCGTTCCATCCAAAAGAAGACGAAAACATGAATATCTCAAAACTGATCGGTGATTTTGCCGAACGTTTATCAAAACGAAAACCTCTCTAGAAATGTATATGTCATATTTAATAAATTCATTTGGTGTTTCGTTAATTTAAATATATAAATATGTGAACATTGGTATATTTATAATAATATTATGTGGGTTTTCTTTAGTCTTACTAGTTTCGCACTTAGTTATTCTACTCAAAATAATGTAATAAAAAATGTTAGTAATAAAAATTATTTTTTTGACTTTTCACCAATTTTTAAATGGGGAATTATAATTCAGCAATTAAATTAACAATAATGCGTCGTTTTATGATATTTATGATATTATGATATTTATGATATTATGATATTATGATATGTTATTTATGATATTATGATATATTTAATGATATTTTTTATACCAAAACGATTTTCAAAATAAGGTCAAACAGTTTTTTTAATATACAGTTATAAATAATTGAAACCAAAATATTTTTAAAATACAAATGATTTTTAAACCGATCTGTGTTATCTATGTCTTCTTCGTCGGAATCGGCTAGCGGACCTTAGTCGTGCTTAAATAATTTTATAGCGCCATTGATAAATGAGTCTGTTGAGGACTTCGCCCAACATATCAGTCAACAAAAGAAGTAGATTCTCTAGAATCGAAACCGCAAATACACTCAATATTACATGCGTCAAACAGCATTGAATTCCATATAAATTCGGCAATTAATGCACACACAGCCGATGACTAATATCATTTCTTCTGATCGATTCATTTGACACACTTATATCCCCCCACGCATTGAACATTGCATCATACACACGATATATAAAGCCATACATTCGATCGATCATTTATCATCATCCAGTGAGCACACACCGCGACTACACCTCGTTATCATCATCATCAAGCAGTCACTCAATTATCCGCGATACCGATCTTCAAGTCTCACTCCGCGATTACACAACTGCGACAGTACCTTCGAGCACACGGTACCCACACTCTGCGACTTATCAATCAAGGCGTTACAAACTGGCAACCATCACATACCTTCTGGAATACCTTATTTTTGCTAGATTTTGGTCACATACTGGATAAATATGGGCCTGAGCTTAAAATAAATATATTTAAAATGTCCTTGTTCCAGTCTTTTAACAAAAAATGCATAAAAAATGGCAACTACTTGCTACTCCTTTTTATAAGTAAGTAGTTCATATAAAGCTACTAGACTTTTACATTTAATTTATGCGCTATTTAACCTGGGGTCAGACAGATGTATGCCTAGATTTAGAAGCATATAGCAGTATTTTATAAGTTGTAATTTATATATCTGTGAGATATTCATTCTATTCTTTTGTTCTCTTGCATTGTAATGTATATGTAACTAAGAAAATAATAAATAAAACAAAAAAATAAAAAAATAATAAAAAAAACATACTGGGGCCGGCGCACTCCTCAGTGCTCCGCCCCCAGTAGGTATGGTAAAGAAAGGAAGCATTAAAACCACCACTTAGCCACTGCTTTCGCAATAAATATATTAGGCTATCTACGAAAACCAAATCCTGCGAAAGAATCGAATCATTAATCCCGAGCCCGAACGCAATAGTTTTTATACCGCCAACGAAGATTTATTACGTTGAGCGGGGAATGTAACACTCAAACACATCGTATTACACTAGCCATTAAATGCCGGCTAATCTATAAGTAATGAAATAACTAATCTACGAAGCAAGTTTCTATTATTACCAGCTTGTCAGAAATCAATCAATAGAAAAGCTGTTACGGCTTTGATTTGATTGTATGTAATTGAAAAAGCTAATTCTCTTAACTTACTTAAAAAAGTTAAGTTAACTTACAAAATTGAATATTGTGTCGACAATCCACTTCGAGGTTGATAACAATCCGTTTCGTATTCATATTAAAATGTGAATTAGGATAAATGCCAATTACCTACGTGGTTCCCAGTTTATTGATTTTTTTGGTTATGGCATTCATTGGAATTTTGGAATTGGCATTCATAATTTTTACGCCAATTAATAATAATTAAAAAATATTATTAAAAAATACATTAAAATACATAAAAACTAAGATTTAGTCGGTACTAAGATAGATCCATGCATGGCATTTCTTTTATATGCGCGCACGTATATAATCAATATAAAACAGAGAAAAAAAACGAGTAAAGAATAAAACAGGTAATTACAATAAAATTTAACTTAGAATTAAAAACATCGAAATAGCATGATCATAAAAATAAAACATCTTTAGATAAAGTTTATAGAACAATTAAAACACTTATATATATATAATGCATTTTATATATATAATGAACAATTATATATAATGCATTTTATTACAACACATGACAATTATAATATAAATAAGTTTATTGAAAATAATACCTTATTACATTATCTACCTCATTTCTCCCTAGTTGAAGTTAGGGTTTTGTAATTTTAAATTTAAATTAAATTGACATTATATATTGTGCATGTTATGCATGTTATATAATAAAAAATAAATACATATATTATTTTTTTTCTTTTTTTTGATATACACATTAATATTTACTCTATTTAAGTACTTTATACGTATTTTTATTAATTTTTATATATTATTTGTTATTATTGTACATTATTATTTAAAATGACTATTATATATTACTATTTATTATAATAAATTATTATTTATTATTACTTGTTCATAGTTGTAAAATTATTTTGGTGTAAAACCAAGGCCCTACTTGACATGAGCAAGAAGAACCTTAGAGCCACTATCGGTCTCCTCACCGGACACACGACCCTTAGAGCACATCTATTCAACCTTGGTTTGGACCGAGAGCAAGGTCTGCCGAATATGTGCCGAAGAACCTGAAGACAGCAGAACCAGAATACACATCGTTGGTCGCTGCCTAGGCGTCGCCGGAAAAAGACGCAGTTTACTGGGACGAGCCTTTCTCGAACCCAGCGATCTGCCCAACTTGAAGGTCAGTGCTCTGCATGGGCTGGTAAGCAGTACCCGGCTACTAGCAGACCACTGACCCAACAGTAAAGACCACTGATCACTGACCCACAAGTATGACCCCATCCAGATGATATCAAGGGCCGGAAACAAGCCCCCCACTCCGTTTACTACTACTACTACTACAGGGGAACTAAAGTCTTCAAATCATTCATTGTTTTTTTATCTACGGGAGACGATTACGTAAATTTTGTAGATAAGGCCATTCAGCTTGAAGCCCCCGATATTTATAACCAATGATCAAATGATAAGGCCTCACTTTCCTCACACCCATGTAGGTATATTAAAATTATTGTTAAAATATGAAAATCTGTTCTTAAACAAACAACCCCAATATAATTAATTGCCTTTGTAAATCAAACTTCAAGCCGCCTAAAATCGAACTAAAGGTAAATTACTTTCGGATCAATTTACTCAGATTGATAGGGGTATTTTATCGTGTGTATGGGCGTTGCCGGGGCGGTTGAACTTTATTAATGTTACAAATAACCACGAATATTCAGCGCCGAAGAAAAATAGTTTTAGGTATTTGAGCAATATATCTTTGACATAAAGGATCTATATATGTAAAGCTACATAGAAACATTTAAGTAAATGACAAAATAATTAAATACTTTTTTCTTTTGATAAATGTCTATTGCGTCATCTCACCGCAACAAATTCGTTTTGACACCACCGAACGATCACTGCTGGAAAAATGAAAAGACTAGATTCCATCTCTAAGAGTCACTGTCGCAAGCGAATTGCTTTAAAGTTTTAAAATGTCAAGTTTGCTGCCAATTGGCACGGAGTGTAACACATTACGGAAATACACCGCTTTTACGAATGAAAAGTCCTTTCCTTTCTCGTTTTACAATAAGAATTGTTTACAGTTTGCGACAGTCATATTTTTGTTTTTGCGGTTATGTTGTTCGTACGATAGAAAGAGGTGTCCTATTTATTTTCAGTGATAGTCAAAAGGCACTTCCCATGAGGGTGATATTAGAATCTTATAAATGATTTTTCTATAAATTATTTGTGGGTAGGTAGCCAATGATGCAAGGTACGATATAAACATTTATATCGCAACATGTATCTACTATGTAGTAAGACATCCATAGAACACATTAGATAAAAATGCTCAAGGAGGCTATTCGTGGATGGAACATAATAATCGCTATAGAAATACAACATTGAGAAATAAGTTTAATATATACATTTATATTGCTATCATATACACTTGGTGTCTTCATTGGAATAGGCGCTGCCATGTTTGAATAAATAAATAAAATGACAATATTCATTTATCTTGATTCAATTTATTTTTAAATATACTAACGAGAGAAGAAAGTTCTTAGTTGACCTCAGGTTGTGGTCTTAGGCATTTTGTAGAAATTTAACATTAGAACAAAAAGAGTTCCGGCAATCATTCCATTTCCGATTTAAAGTAGAAAATGAGCTTAAAACTAAAGGGAAGCGCTCATTTAGCATTTCTATCGGTAGATCGGTAGACTAACGAAGGGTATTGCCATCGTCTGCAATTAAATATATGGCATAAAGTATAACAGTTATCGGGATGGGAGTACGATAACACCATACCGGATTGCGACAAAGGACACTCCCTATAGTCCTAGCCAGTTGTTTTTTCGTGGCTTTCCAGCGATAGCCGACGACAAAATATTAATATAACTCTTACTAATCTATTTGTTAACAAGATACAGCTGCCTTTTTCAACTCACAATAATATGGACTTTTCATATTATACTAGAGAAATCGACAGAATTTAAATAAAATACGGCCTATACTTATTAGATTTTTATGTTTTCGCGTACAAGATAGAGTATAATTTGTAAGTGAAACACCCTTAAAAGGAACAGGAATTACATTATCCGATTTGACTACTCCCACCGGACAGGAACTATTTGCTGAAACGTGAAGCACATTTCAAAAAAGCAAGAGTTATACGTAAAATCCTATAATTACAGTCATTATTCTAGATAAATCGACGCGCATGATTACGACGGAAAAGCACGATTACGACTAAATCGGCAGACCAGCAACCAGATCCAAATCAGCAGCGAGAATTAAGTACTTGTAGCGCCAAGGAAACTACAGGCTGAAATAAATCCACGCTCTGTAAAACCTGCGGCAAAAACTATGTAACATTTTACTATATAACCAACGTGACCCTGCGATCAACGGTATTTTTTTCATTATGTATTCTTATTATGTAGCTATTACACAGTTACTTGCACCTGTGAAAACTATGTTTTATTATGATTGTTTGATTATATATGTTTTATTATGATCGATTTAATAAAACTGGATCTTCTTCATTAAATTAAACAGCAAATATATCAAGATGAACAAATTACAGAAGTCATTACTGATTAAGTCAATTATGAAAAAGTCAACTAGTTTAACTATCAAATTATGTACTTGGATACTGCCATTCAGTATCATTCTTCAGATATTGCCTTATTATTATTTTTTTGGTATAAAAACAATTTTTTTTCTTCATCGCAATATATTTTAATTACCACTGTTCAATAATTTCTATATTTTTCATAAATGTTTATTTAATTAAATATTTACCGTATTTGAATAAGCTGAGTGCGTATGTGATTTAAATGAAATAATGTACACTTAATGTACACTTAAATGACCATTGAGTCTGATTCCATTAAGTCTACTTAAATAATTTTTAACTGTCCGGATTCGACGAGCACCAAGTATTCATTATCATAATTACCAGTCATGTGCCCTTTTTACAATAAACATATATTTACGCCTGTAAATCCACCTTTAAATAAATAGAATGAAATTTCAGGTGCTACTTTTGCTCAGAATGTGTTTAATAATAATAGATTAATTATTATTAAATAATTATAATAAGTTTTATTAATTATAATAATTATTATATAATATAATAATTATATTAATAATTATTAATTATAACTCATAGATTAATTATTATTCCATATAAAAGTTGTCGCATGAAAAAAATATGTACACGTGGCCTTTTTGAAATTAGCGATTCAGATAATAGGATCGCGAATATGTGTAACAAGCAGATAAGGTTAATAAAAGTTTAAAAAATAGATAATAACAACAGAAGAGATTCCTATTTAAATTAGTTTTGCAGTAGGCGTGTTGAAATATACTACACGGTAATATTCCCTACGTATGCGGATGGTTTGCGGTTTAGTAGCCGAATTATCGAGGGACTACGACCCGTTTGCTTATCGGTGTCTGCATACATATACATATCATTTAGTATCGGCTGGGATAAGCAGAGACGTGGGTCAATCGTAGGGGTGTTATTCTCGATAGATGCGACACGAACAGAAATCAGGTACAGACTGGAGGACGAAAACAGTGAGTATTTAATGTGATATTTAACTCCGAGAGAAAATAGCGGAAGAGTCTTCAAACAAACACTTTACAAACGTGGGTTCACGATTCTTCACATTTTCTTCAAATTCGGTTGATTACGTAATCTTGGGGGTGGGGGGGGGGGGGCAGGCCGCTGATTATGTCTGTTGACATGGGGAGAGGGGGTCAACATTCCCAAAAACGTGATTACGTAATGTGTGGATGGCCCCTAAGATACGGTGGAAGCGTAAGATGATGAAGGTTGTAACCGGACGCTTATTGTGGACTGCTCGTTTTTGTATGTATTTCGTGCGATTAGATGTAGTAGTATAAAGTTGCTTTTATATATGGATAGTGGGAAGTGGAAAGATATTAATTTACAGGATTTAGGATAAGGAGATGCGTTTTGGCCGCTTCACGCACTAATGTTATAATGGTGTTCCTACCTATTTTTAAGCGACCTCAAAAAGGAAGAGGTTATCAATTCGGTTGTATTAATTTTACAAAAAGGAAGAGGTTATCAATTCGGTTATCTAACTCAAACCGATTTAAAAAAATCTTTTATTTATTGAAAGTATATACTTATAGATTGGTCCCATTTTTATCAAAATCCTGTTCTGATGATGGTATCCATGAGAAATTAAGGAGACTCCTCAAATATTATCATATTATGAAAATTTACATGTTGGTTCAATTCCGACGACAATGCATTTTTTTTGTAAGCATGACTTGATTCTACACCCTGGGTTGTCTCCCGAAGAGGTAACTCCTCAACGGTCAACAGGACATTCACAAAATTTTGTATACTCATTCAGTTATGACAGCTCGTTCTAAGTTTCATCATGACATGGCTGCTGCACCCAGGGTTGGCTCCTGACGAGGGGACTCTTCAACGATCAACAGCACACACGAAATTTTGTATATGTATTTAATTACGACAGCCCTTTCTAAGTCTCAGCAAGACAAGACTGCGGCACGCGGGGTTGGCTTTCAACGAGGGAACTCATCAACGGTCAACAGCACATACGTAAAATTTTGTATACGCATTCAATTATGATAACCCGTTCTAAGTATCACCATGACATGGCTGCTGAACGTTTAAAAAAATGGAGTCCGTTTTTTGTAAAAAACATCTAATATCATATTTAGCATCCAAGACCTTCAAACATTAAAAATTGTTTTTTCCACTATACAAACATAAAGCTGTACATATAATTTAAATACTCGCAAATATTTAGGGTTAAGCGAAGACTTAGCGAATCAGTCGGTCTCTGTAATATTATATGATCTCATTTTTAATCTCTGGCGGATGGTGCCTGGCGCGGTGACGGAATACAAAATACCCCCATCGGCGCGCTCCTTCGGAAAGTCGCTCTAACTTTAATTATAGTTAAAGTCTAATCAAATTAAACTGCTAAGAGGCATTCGACAACCCCTAAGGATATGCCCGCCCTAAGTGGCAGTGGGTCAAATATATTCAGAGAAGTTTAATTTACATATTATATTGGTAATTGGACCCACGATTATTTTATACGAGATATAATCCGAGAGGCAAGGCAAGGAGCTGAACCTAATAGTTCATTTGTATTGTAATAGACGATATTTACTTAATGCATATTATGAATATTTTATTACTTTACATTCACTTATATTGACTAGATTCTTAAGAGTTAAAGCATAATTTAACACTACGTTAAGCATCAAAGGTATAAAATAATGTTTGTTCAGTTTAATTTAACTTTATACAGTGCTGCAGACATTCAGTAATATAATAAATACAATCAGAATATAATATAATGCATATTGAAACTATAAATAAATTTTACTCTGTGTTAAATTAATTCTTTTTGAAAATAAGAGATTGCTATCGTTCTATCCCAATTCGAAAGATTTAGCTACCAATCTATGTAAATGTTATAATATTAATGCAAGTAATTTAAGCGATCAATGCAAATAATTCAAGCATTAATCATCCGGGCTATGTTTATTTCAATACTGTAAGGGCTATATCACTTTCGTTTGCAACTCTTAGAAGGAAACTACCTATTTGCTGCCTTTTAATTTCAGGCTGATTGCAGTAAATACAACATTGATCACCTGTAACTATATCATATGTAGCATTTGATTGACCAATGTCAACATTTTTATGCATTTGAACAAGACACTTTGGAATGAATTAATTAGCGCTTTGGAATTATTCAAACCTAGCGTGTTTTTTCAATGGTTGACGGATTTTTCTAAATTTTCTTGGCTGGGAATCCATCATAATCACTCAATCCTTTATAGCAAAATGGCAGAAAAAATCGTTATTAGTTTCGCCATACAATGCTATCAGCGACACCTGCATGTCGCCGGCGCTGAAGGGTTGCCAAAATGTACTATGACGCTGAGCAACCTAATACCATATTTAATCCGTGATAGTGTATAGGATCTATACCTTAATTTTGTTGAAATGATATTTAATAAATAAAGTAATTGAAATTGTATATTCAAATACTTTTATTACGCTTTGAAACAAAGTATTTCATATTAGAAATGTCGACATCTTGCGGTGTCGACTACAACGGGCGATCCCGTCACCACAGGAAGTTTTAATGATTAGTCGTTCTGTCGCCCTGCAGTGAACGTAGAAGACTTTGGACAGTACAATTCTACGTCCAGCTACGTCACAACCCGTGAGAGTCCAACGCCGTCGAGATACTCGCGCCCTCACTTCCAATTGTGACCAGATTTCTCCGGTCTCTCGATTGGTTCCGAGTTCGAGGTCGCTTGCGCGGTCCTCTCCCTTACGAAGCAGTGAAACGGAGTGCACCGAATCTATCGCGGACCAAGGCGTCCTTTGCCCGACTCTGAACCGGGATCGGATGGCCAATGGTCATTTCAAGAGCAGTCGCCATAAGGTACGCAACCACCCCCGCTCTATAGGAAACAATACAGTTCCCAGACTCCCCCGACTGTTAGTCGGAGAGCACAATCGATTGGCTTGCGCCGCACGGTGTGCAGACCGTCCAGGGGCGCCAGAGGTTTGATTCCCAGGGGAGACTGGTTGCCTACCCAGGATTCGCACCCCATGCGGGGAGGCCGTCGGATGGGTGTTGACCCGTGAGTGTGACCGACCCTGAACACATGGGTCATCGTGGCCACCTCATCATCGGCCCGTTAGCCCCCAGAAATGTCGACAGAAATGTCGACAGAATAAGTATGTGATAGAATTCATCTTGGGCTTCCTATTTGTCGGTAAAGTTTTTGTTTCAAATAAAACCAAACATTTATCATTAGCCATTACTCGCGGATTTTTTTTTCAATTTCGATGCGTCGAGAAATATTTCCGTCTAAATGTACCGTTTCCTAGGATGTTTAAAAGCTTCCGCCCGAATGGGAGGGATTCCCTTTCGCTGAATACGAATAAGAACGATTCACGCAAGATAAGGTCGCATAAAAAGGGTGGTTTCTTGTCGACAATTGAAATCGTCTCCGGCGAAATATTTCGCTCGTTTCATTCCATCTCGCTCCCCCTTATCTAACGCAGTGTGAGTAACGTTTTTATTGGATTCTGCTTATATCAGCACGCTGGCTTTGTACGGACATCTGTTTGCAGGAAGATGAAATACGGAGGCGGCTGTCTCGAGTGTCAGTGAAAACATGTCATGATATGAACCGACATGGCGCCGAGACGCTGTGCTTTTCCCGAACAGAATCCGTAACACACCTGTTCTTCAGCCTCAATTTGGTAATAATAAGGGAGTCAGCGACAACAAAGTCCGTGTTTTAGAAAAGCTGGTACTTATATATCAGACAGTATTTTAGTCATAAAATGCTGGGGTATAGTCAGCCGGCCAGATTCCGAGACACCTGGCGCTGGCGTTCTGAAAAGGTGTAATTTTAATTAGTACCCCCAAAGTGTTTTGGAAAGCTGAAAATTCATCAGTACTAGACAGTGGATGCAATAAAGAACTCGTAACATATGGTCAGACTGGTATCATGATCGATTATCATCTTAGCTGGAACATCGATATTAATGAACTGTGTAGTGCGCTTTCTTCGGCAATATATGCGATAAAAAAGATTAAATTCTTAGCTGGCGAAATCGCTGCAATAACTGCGTATCTGATATGGGGGAATTTCATAGACAGTTCTAGGGTTTTCATTTTACAGAAAAGTGAACTGAGAGCAATTACAGAAGTACCCCATCTACTATATGCTAAATCTAATATTAATGAACAAGGCTAAACGGGAATATGCACCCCCACAATACACGGAGACGTGATGATGTTATCCTGCCTAAAGTACGCCTTACGCAGACACAAAAGTCCTTTGGATATTTGAGCTTAAATCTCTTTAACCAGTTACCACTCTCCACAAGAAAGATGGAAACAAAGGCGTTTAAAAGATTTAATAAACAAAATCTGCAATCCACACATGCTTTCTATAAGCTGGGTGATTTTTTTGAGCATGCCAAATCTTTCAAATGGGAATTAAATTAATATGTAACTTTCAGGTACCTCATTTTAGTTTTTATTGTTTCTTATTAATATTATAAATTTAATATTTAATATGTAGATTATAATGTTTAACGTAACATACCTGACTATATACATACGTTTTTTTCCAATTTCATTTTGATACTTTCTATTGTTTGATATTTTTTTGTATAGAGTGCCTAAGATGACTATTAATATTCTTATTATATAATAATAATCTATGTTATATGTATACTCATGTACATGGATCCAGCTCTATTTTTTAATTTTATTTTTCTGCCGTGTAAAGCCGACTATAGTCAACGCTATTGTCAAATTAATATTTCTGGTTTAATAGTTTTATATCTACATATATTATTATATTACTAGCAACTGACGAATTCTAATATGCGATAATTAGCTTTAAATGATAATTAATGCTCTTATTTTATATTCTGAATGAATAAATTGAATACTGAATACTGCTTCATAATCGAACGTGTGACGTCAGCATCTCCATATATGTCATGCATCGGTCTATGATGCATCGGCCAATTGCCACGCAATATAATGCAATATAAAGTAATGGTGCAATATAATAGTGTTCAATAAATACTCTTGCACTTTTTCGTCGCTGGCTCTTGGCCTATAAATAAAATAAAAAATAAAATACAAACGGAGCTGCCATGGAATTCACTGACTAAAAATCGGGCCCATCATATATTATTTTTTTATTTTTTTATTTTTATACTTCTGGGAGGTGAAGGGTGGATTCTGGACTAATGACCGGCGGTGGTAGGTTTAGGACAGCTGTCTTGCCACATGTGAGCGTTCGTTCACCTTACCACCCATTCACTCCCCCTTCGAAGCCATAGAATTTGAGATGCAGAGATCGCGGTTTTAGATATTTTTTCTAGAAAGGAGTTGATTATTTTCCTGGAGAGACCAAGATCTTTAAAAAGGTGAAACAAAGATTTAGCTGGCAGGCCACGAGCGCCTACTTCCACCGCGTGAAGGTGAACGGTGAAGCCGTTCCGGGTGACGGCATTTGCGAGGTCATGGTATTTATTTAATTTGTACTCGTGGTCTTTTGGGATATTTGATTCCCATGGAACAGTTAATTCTACGATAAGGACCATCTTCCGAGATAGAGAGTAAAGAGTTATATCTGGTCGCAGGGCTGTGCATCCGAGACTTTCAGGGAATTTATACTGCTTAGAGACCGAATCGACCTCCATAATCCAATCTGAAGCTTTCTCGATTATTGAGAAAGGTTTTGCAGTGAGTTTTTTTTGCCTTTAGAGCCAACCCGCACAAACTGTATTGGGGGTTTGGAGGATACTGTGGAACCCTTGTTGGCACGAGCCACTGAGAGGCTAAGTACCTCGCGAATAACAGCAAGGACTTTGTCGTGGCGGTAAGTGAACCGTCCTTGATCCAAGGCCACCTTGCAGCCAGCTAGAATATGTCTAGCTGTGCAAGGGGTGTTGCTACAAAGGGGACATGAACTATCCTCGGCATAGCTCCAACGAGCGAGGTTACTGGGGTCTGGGAGTGTATGCTGAAAGGCATTTAAATAAAATTTCAGCATCTCTGGCGTCCAGTCTTACAACATTACTTTCCAGTGCATTGGAGGAGGACTGCAAAAGTCTCCAATTGTTGTCCAATCATTCTGGCATTGAAGGCCAATAGCGTGAGCCATACTATTGCTGTCGTAATCTCCCTGCAAGAGAGACTTCTTCAAGTCCACATCGCTCATGGTTGTACTGCCATACCCCAGACAAGTGCCATTCTGGCTGATTCCAGAACTTTTGTGGAAGTCAACGCGGGCTTGTAGATCATTTGACTCACTACAGCCACTTACTACATGCTTCGATATTGCTGGATCCTTGGAATTGCTTAGAATCGAATTTTTGGTTATTCTGGAGTTGGCGTAGAGCAGAGAGGGCAGTTTTAGAGTTAGCCCAAAATTGTGTTTGGACCTGAAGAGAGTCGAGGGGTCAGCTGGTTTGGCTAAGGACAACCAGGATTTTAGACTAGCTGTCACCAGTGCATCCAGACGAGACATATTGAGATGTCAACGACAACGGGCGAACCCGTCACCGCAGGACGTTTTAACGATTCATCGTTCTATCGACCGTGCAGTGAGCGTAGAAGACTTTGGACATAACAAATCCAATATCTAGCTACGCCACAACCCGTTAGAGACCAACGCCTTACCGCGAGTAGCCAGGTATGTCCCCTGGCGGGCGGAACTCGCGCCCTAACTACCAATTGTGACCAGATTTCTCCGGTCTCTCGATTGGTTCCGAGTTCGAGGTCGCTTGCGCGGTCCTCTCCCTTACGAAGCGGTGAAACGGAGTGCACCGAATCTGTCGCGGACCAAGGCGTCCTTTGCCCGACTCTGAACCGGGATCGGATGGCCAATGGTCATTTCAAGAGCAGTCGCCGTAAGGTAGACAACTACCCCCGCTCTATAGGAAACAATACAGTTCCCAGACTCCCCCGATTGTTAGTCGGAGAGCACAATCGATTGGCTTGCGCCGCTCGGTGCGCAGACCGTCCAGGAGCGCCAGAGGATTGTTCCCAGGGGAGACTGGTTGACCTAGTGTCCTACCCAGGCTCGCACCCCATGCGTGGAGGCCATCGGATGGGTGTTGACCCGTGAGTGTGACCGACCCTGAAACAGAATGGGTCTTCGTGGCCAACTCAGCAAGGGCCCATTAGCTCCCAGACGAGACAGTTGGGTTTTGGTGAAATCGTAAATAAGAAAGGGCCATGACAAATGTGAAGTTAGATAGTTGTCATAGATCCAAGCCTTACGAGGGCCAGAAATTAGCAATGCATCTATCTTTCCCAGGCAACTATTGAAATGTTCTATAACATGATCGCCAAAAAGGTCTTTTCCCTGGCAGGTGATTTTCCTGCCAAGAAATTTGAAGTGGTTTTTTGGGTCTATAAGGGAGATAATAGAGCCCTTATAGACCAATTTTGGGTCATAGCACGTAAATTTTGTGTCTATGCGGGCGAGTCTAAGGCAAAAACATTTGGAGGGCTTCACTTTTATACAGCCTGACCAGTCGCAGAACAGCTCCACTTTCTGTAATAGCAGGGAAAGCTGCTTGGGGCTCCTGGTGATAAAAGTTAGGTCGTCGGCAAAAGCGAGGCACGACGATGTGTATTGGCCGTCTGTTTTAAAACGGTAACCCCACTTCTTGTCGAACTGGGTCAGGCTTTCCAGCAGTATATTGAAAACGATATTAAATATTGTAGGAGAGAGGCAACAGCACTGAAACAGTCCAATTGAATATGATATAGAGCGGGTAGTCCATTCTTGCGTTTTGACATGGAACGTCAGACAGTTGTAGTAGGAGGCTACAATGTCACGCACCACAGGTGGGAAGTTGTACCAGCGGAGCGCAACGTGGAGGAGACTGTGCCGAACTGACCCAAAGGCATTCTCTAGGTCGAGCCAGCATACATTGATTTGGCGTTCGTGCTGTCTCGCATCCTTAATGGCAGCAGCCAAAAGAGAATTGTGCTCGTGGCAGCCTGAGACGCCACGCATGAAGCCTTTTTGTACACTCCAAGGTACTCGTTCCGGTGCATGAATTCGCTCATCCTCATGTGGACTATGCCAAAAAAGATTTTGGCCACAGTATCTGTCAGAGCAATGGGCCGTGCGTCCTTTGGTCTGGTGCAAACTGGGACCTTCGGAATTAAGATGACTGTCGCTCGGCCGAAATTCGGCCGAACAACCAGAGTTTTGTCTGTAGATAATTTTATATCATTTTTGTTTATTCGGTACATTTGCATCACATTACTAAATTACATTAAAAAAGTAGTTGATGAGTTTACTATATCAAGCCACCTATTTCACGTCCTATCAGAAAGTGAATTTTGCTTTCCGACCGACGAGGAGGAAAAGTGTTGTGAACGCGCATTTTTTTAGAGGAAATAGCCGATTAGGTCCCCCTAAGATGATTAAAGCCATTTCCAGATTGAAGTATGTTAGTGTGTCTGTCTCTCTCTATGTGTGTGTGTGTGTGTGTGTGTGTATGACGGCATCATTTGGTCATGGTAAGAGTTGAAAAATGTTGTGGTCGGTCAATCAGGAAGCGCATATTTCAATCTAGTCATGTGTGTCCCAAATCTCTGAATAGATTTGGGATACACATGCCTTATTGGACCGAAACCACATTGTAAAATTTTGCTTTGAATATCCCGCAATCAAATATTAACGCCATCTGAAGAAACTTGGCCCAACCCCGCCTAGCTGAGTAACCAACCGCGCCTCCCGAGGCGGTTGCACGCGAACCCAACGGGGCTCGTCCGCCGGACGAAAAAGAACGCTGACCGTTTTTTTAAAAAAAAATAATATTCAGATTAATATCCTTGGCTAATTGCCGGGAAAGTCTTTCTGTGAAACGACCGATTTTCAAAAAAATGTGGCAAAGTATACTAGAAAGGAAATAATTATGCGTAGTGTAAAGAAGTAAGTGTGCGTAGTGTTCTATTAATTCTTTATACTATATGTGCTATTGCTAAATCTGCATAACATTAATATTAATATATTCATATTGTTATTCACTTAGAAGTTGATAAAAGCTGTAAAAAAGTTGATTAAAAGTGTTTTATAATTTTTTCTCAACCTTTATACGTTAATAAGCATATTTATGTATGATTGTTTGTTTGTTACCTCTATTCATAGCATACGACTATGAAATATATGTATGTGTGCGTGTAAACATATGTGTAAGTGTTTTCTTGTTATTGAATCTGATCGACAGAATTGAAATGCAATTCCGTTAATATTACCCTAACGGAAAATTGTGATCCAGCCATGAATCGAATCTAGAACCTTACTATGTAATAAGGCGAATTAATCACTGTGTATTTGACTTTTTATGCCATATTTTGGGAAAAACCGTTGACATATATTTCTTTAATTTCTGCAATAAATTAAAGAAATAATACGAACATACATATGAAATCCAAACTATGTATTGATTATCAAAAATATAAAAAAAATATATTCATTCGACCAATCATGCCCTTCCTCATCCAAAACGTCAGTTATTTCTTCATTGGTAAGGTATAAACTTATTTGAGTAACCATGGAGTAACCTGAGATTTCACGTACCAACCGCCTGAAAAAAGTATTATTAAATACAACAACAAATTTCTGCAGCGAATCTCATTTTATACTAATGAGTTACTTAACATTTTATTTGAATCGAAATATATTTCTACATTTCTATGCTGATCTGTATTTCCCTTGATTATTTCGTAAATCTAAAATATCGCAATTATATCTATATAACTTGACATTAAAAAAAAAGAAGTATAATTTGTGCATACCTGGTTCTGGTTATCCATTGATATCATTGATTCTTAAATCTAACTCATTTTTGTTATACTATCGCCCAACTCCTTCTTCCTAATCATTTGCAATTCTCAGCCTTTATCAGCGACTTTCTATACTTAATATTGAATTTGAATTTGTATTTTTTATTCAAGTTTGCAGTATTTCTTTCCAGTATTTCTTTAAACTGTAACTAACGCAGGAAATATTATCGACCGAATGTTTTTTTTCTCTGTAGAAATATGTACAATACACTAGGTTATTGTATGCGCCGCATGTTTCCCAAAAAAATAATAAATATAAATATTAATTAATAAACTTACAACAAAATTTTATTAAAATGAAATCTATTGAAGTGATGAGTAATATATTTTGCAATTATATCTGTGCTAAAAAAGTAATACTGCGTTTTGCAACACTCTTATTAAACTGTTCGAAATAGCAATAATCTAAAAAAAACTAATTTTGGACACTTTTTGGGTCAAATTGATTATTATAACTTAATTATACGTTTTGTAAAGTATTATGTTTCTAATGTACCTATATACTTATGTACCTATATATTAAAGTGGCATGTATAACCATGTAGATAAACTATTCATGCAAGAACATGTTTTACTATCCATGTAACCAAACTATTCATGTAACGACATTTGAAATG
The DNA here is from genome assembly GCA_944548615.1 of Micropterix aruncella. NCBI lineage: Eukaryota > Metazoa > Arthropoda > Insecta > Lepidoptera > Micropterigidae > Micropterix > Micropterix aruncella. The sequence continues at coordinate 12,375,238 of OX155955.1, read as the reverse complement.
TGAAATGTTCATTTAGTTATAGATGGCGCAACTTGTAGTAATAGTACTATAATAGAAACGCATTGTTAAACCGGTATTTGGTATTTTTTTAATGAATTCTGACATAGTTCAAATTTCAATGAAATACACAACTTATCAAGCATCGCGGTGTTAATGAGTGCTCAAAATCAATAACCTTATTTCCCCATTCATAAGTGCCTTCCTTTCCGGTGAGTAAGTCGGACGATGCTATACAGCATCGTCTATTTTAGAGAATTTCCTCGAGGTCTCTCTATTCGAGATGCATCGCAATGTACTCCGTCCCCGCTTCCCCTTCCTTCCATCTTGCGTCGTCAGAATATTACGTTTCAAACACTAATGCAATTTCTTCTGTAATACAGCGACCAAGTACGGTAGCACCAATTTGTAACGTAGGTACCCAACTTTAACAAGTTTCTCAAACTTAAATCGATGCACCTGCTAACTTTCTTTTCCGACTTCATAGATCTCTGCGCGGGCGTGATATAATAAATGTAGGTCTCAAGTATCTACTTGAGACGTACATTTATTATATCGCTTAATTCAGAGCAGATGCGCTATATTAAGTGATAATCTTTAAAAAATGCTTATAAAATGTATTTTATGTAAACTAAATAACAAAATAATGATTTACCATTTAGTAGTAGGTATAATGTCTAATAAGATGGATCTAAATGCACTAGAGAAAAGCAGAATTCCCAAAAACTTACAAGCGACCTTAAGTTATTGAAACGTCCAATAAATCTAAGAGAGTATATAGTTCAGTTTGTCTACGACTATTTTAGTCTAATAGGGAAGGAAATAAACTTAATTTTTATTTAAATGGATAAGACTTTGCCTAAGCTTTCTAGAGGTTAGGGCTTAAACAAAACAACATCCAAAAAGTCAGCCATCTGTATAGATTACCGGATGCAGCTTAATTAAAACTCACCTGTAAATATTTTATTTTTGTATCGTAAGCACCTTGAGTGTCCTTTGAATTAATTAAAGTACACTTGTGAATTTAGGCAAATTAATATTTAATCTCATTAACGTAACTATAACAGTTTTATGAAATCGGAGAATATCGTGGTTGTTTGATAATATAAATAATATAGAAAACGAATTTACCTCATGAAGTTTGTAGCACCCGACGTTTTAGCGACGTTGCAGTCGCCGTTAGTCTACCCTAGACAACGGCGGCTGCAACGTCGCCGAAACGCCGGGTGCTACAAAATTCACGCGGTAAATTCGTTTTCTATCTTATTTATAATATAACAGCTCAATGGCTCACTCAAAATGTGATAAAGAATGCATAACATCGTCACGGGCATAAAGAAAGCTGTTTTGATCGTTTTCACAAGAGCCACGGTCAATCTATTGCAATATAGGTCACGTCAAGCCGTCCGTTGAATCACCGCTATATCCCAATACATGTGGTAATATAAATAATTTAGGGGATATTTCTCCCACCAGGGATACATGGCTTGTGCTACCTATATACTTTGCATAGACGTTGCCAGTGGTAAATGAATTAAACTGGACGAAGACTTAATTATTAATGGGGTGCGGCAGCTACTCAGGGAGAGTGAATAACTTGCCTGGAAATATCGGTCCCGCTTCCCGGAAAATACACCTTTCAAGATCATCGCTTGGGTTTTATTCGGGAAAAAGAGAGTTTATTGCTTACTCCTGATTGGCAAATTAGATCCAGCGAGCTAGCTACCGTATTTTCCAGGACCGAGCTGCTTCTTTCGCATACCAATAATAGTGCAGGATCGGTTATTAATTAGATTTCACTAGTTCGCAGATAATCCTTGGAATACGTAATCTGGGAACTAAGCACTTATTCGCAAACTCCCGAAATCATATAATAAAAAAATAAAAAAATTGAACGCAAGCTACAATAGACACTATACCCAGCAACACCGTTCATTATTTTAACTCGCAATATTCGTATGTAATGAAATGTCCGTTTCAAAATTTGCAAACCATTTCTCAACCACTTGCTAGTATTCGATTGAGCTGAAATTTGGCATGCTTATGTAAGTTCGATGACAATGCAATATTATGGTATTACTATCGAGCTGATTTGTTGATGAAACAGTGCTAAGGTAATCGTGTTTGGGCTCTTTTGTGTTGTTGTCTTCAGTAGTTTCCATTACACACGATGATGAGGGTCTGAAGATAGAGCCGAAAGATTGCCACTGAAACTGTATATATATATATATATATATATATATATATATATATATATATATATATATATATATATATATATATATATATATATATATATATATATATATATATATATATATATATATATATATATATATATATATATATATATATATATATATATATATATATATATATATATATATATATATATATATATATATATATATATATATATATATATATATATATATATATATATATATATATATATATATATATATATATATATATATATATATATATATATATATATATATATATATATATATATATATATATATATATATATATATATATATATATATATATATATATATATATATATATATATATATATATATATATATATATATATATATAATATATATATAATATATAAATAAATTTTACTCAATTATAAATAAATCTATCGAGGATTTCGTACCTACGCGAACAACAGCCAATCCGCGCTTCCCAACATGGTTCTCGCCAGCCCTAATAAAAGTAATCAAAGAAAAGAACCGATTTCACAAGAAGTGGAAGAAGAACTGTAATCCCCGTGACTATGACACTTTTGCATTACTCCGTCGTAGGCAAAAAATGATGCAAAAACAATGCTTCCGCCAATTTGTCAATCGGAGCTCGGTTAATATTCGCCGTAATCCTAAGCACTTTTGGACGTACATAAAAAATATACGCAAAGGCGGTAAAATACCACAATCTATGGTCTGTGGAGATGTTTGCTTTAACGATGGCTCCAGCATTAGCGAAGGATTCTCTGCATATTTCGAATCAGTTTTCAGCTCTGCTGACCAATCCACGCCGTACCCGGCACTTCCGGACGTTCACACGTACAACCCAACAAACTGTTCTATCGGTTCGATCGAATTTTCTACAGAGGTTATTTACAAGTATTTATCTAACTTGGATATCAATAAGGGCGCAGGTTGCGATGGAATTCCACCTATGTTTTTTAACAACTGCGCCGCTTCTCTATCTCCGCCTCTGACAATTATCTTTACGCGATCGCTACAAGAGGGAATATTCCCTGACGTGTGGAAACAGGCACTAATTATCCCGATACATAAAAATGGTCCCAGAAACAGTATCGAAAATTATCGCCCAATTTCAATTCTTCCAGTTCTGAGTAAGATCTTCGAGAAGATTGTGTACGACCAACTTTATCCTGCAATTAAAAACTCGCTTTCTGAGTATCAACACGGTTTTTTAAAGAAGCGCTCTGTCATAACTAATCTTAGTCTATTTACCGATTTTATATCGGAAAACATGGATAAACGCCTACAGACGGACGCCGTGTACACTGACTTTTCGAAGGCCTTTGACAGGGTTAATCACCCCATACTAATTACCAAATTACTACAGTTCGGAATTCACGGGGATCTGTTGAGATGGTTTGCGTCTTATGTGGCCAATCGACATCAAGCTGTCACTGTTGGTGGTTATAGGTCCGAGTATGTTAGAGTACCTTCTGGAGTACCGCAAGGTTCGCATCTCGGGCCATTATTGTTTAATATTTATATTAATGACATCGCCTCTTGCTTTCACACATCTAAATTTATCGTTTATGCCGATGATCTAAAAATTTATTCCACCATTAAAGGTACGAAAGATTGCATAAACATGCAACGCGATCTAGACCGACTCTTGGTATACTGCCACAAAAACAAGCTCTGCCTCAATCCCTTAAAGTGCAATACCATCAGTTTTACCAGAAATACTCGGCCAATTGTATATAACTATTTTATCGATGGCGAAAACATTCCAAAAACATCTTTAATACGCGACCTCGGACTTTATTTAGATACGAAGCTTACATACAACGACCACATAGATTACATAGTTCTTAAGGCCAAGAAAATGTTAGGATTTTTGTTTAGAGTATGCAGACCGTTCAGTGACACCCTCGCCTTAAAAACACTGTATTACGCATATGTCAGAAGTGTCTTAGACTTCGGATCCACTATATGGTCACCGATGTATGCTGCATCTGTCAACAAGGTTGAGTGCGTCCAAAAGCGTTTCTTGCGATACCTAAATTGGCGCGAGCACTCGAACTTCGAGACATATGAGGAAAGAGCGGATTACTTTAAGGTTGCACTGCTCTATAATAGACGGACCATAACCGACATGTCTTTCCTATATGACATCCTTCATGGTTTAATAGACTGTCCAGCTTTAACTGAGCGAATTTCCTTGAGAGTGCCCCCCAGAAGTACCCGAGTTTCTCGTTTGTTTCATGTGCCCAGGTGCAATTCAAGCCACTTCAGCAACTCTACTATGATACGGTTACTCACCTCTTTTAATAACAGGTTTAATGACCTTGACATTTTTTCTCTGGACAGGAAGCCTTTTCTTCACGCAGTCGAAGAAAAGCTCAGGAACGATAATTAATTTAAATTTACTTATTACTTTATTATATACAATATATTTATTTTATTTATTTTATTTTATTTTCTTAAGGATAACTTACAGCCAATAATTTTGTAGTGAACAATAATAGGAAGCTTAGAGCCATTTACAAGTTACCACTGATAATATTATGTGTGTGTGTATGTCTATATGTATATATATATGTCAATAGTATACGTATGTATGTGTTATAACAATCCCTCCCTTCCATTTCCATTCCCCTATTGTAATTATACATTTATATTTAGAAATGCTTCTTTTTCCTTTTTTCTTAAAAAGAAGGTTATAAAATTATTATCTTTTAAATGGGTACTTTATATTTTTTTCTAATTTAAAATGTATTAATGGCTATATTGATGTTAATTTATAAAATGTTTTTTTTTTATATAAAGAATATGTTGTATACATTTAGTTAATAAAAATAAATAAATAAATAAATAAATATATATATATATATATATATATATATATATATATATATATATATATATATATATATATATATATATGTATATATATATATATATATATATATATATATATATATATATATATATATATATATATATATATATATATACAGATATATATATATATATATATATATATATATATATATATATATATATATATATATATATATATATATATATATATATATATATATATATATATATATATATATATATATATATATATATATATATATATATATATATATATATATATATATATATATATATATATATATATATATATATATATATATATATATATATATATATATATTTGTCTATCCCTTTGGCAGATAAAAACCCAACTCCCCGCTGTCTCATTTATATCATAAACAAGCCGTTGCCCGCGGTTTCGCTTAGCGTAAAGTTTCGAATCGATTTGTAAATTGAAATAGGGTGGCATTTATTTGCCTTTTAAACGCTACCTCTTGATATATAGTGCAAGCCCTCCCCCCCCCCCCCTCAGACGCAGGCTACCTATCTCGTAGACGTACGCGTCTTGTTCCTCGCCAACCACGCCGCCTTCCGCTGAACTCTGACCTTGCAGGGCCAGCAGCCGCCGCCGGTATTATATTTCGAGGTGCTTGCGTGTTTCTAGTTTCATGATATCTCAGTAACTATACCGCCCAAAAACTTAGAGTAAATGGCTAATTTTATCTTTATTTAACACCCGTGATAATTAATTAATATATTTAGATAAGGATTCCTATTGTATTGCTAATGTCATCAACAAACACTGCCTACCTATTTTTCTGATTTTTTTGAGATATAAAATCAGTTATTGTAGCTTAAATATAATAGTTGCATTTATGCTGTCAAATTGTTGATAGATCTCTTTCAGGCCGATGTTTTTGTTATATATTATTTAACATATATCAAACGGTTTCGTCAGCGCACGGCGATAAAGCAACTCACCAGCTAATTTTTCTCCGACTTGATTTACAAATATCGTGATTTCGTATTGAAAACTATACGAAATTTAATATCTACAGAATCTAAAATATCTACAGAAAAGACACTAGTCTTTGTGGGGAATGACGTGTACATTTGTATAATAGTTTTGAAAGAAATAAAAAAATAAAAAAAGTCACATTTTATAAAGAAGTTAGTGGAAGATAGTACGAAAAAGTGTAATGAACAATTATGTGGTTTAAATAACTTGCAATGTTTCTGTAAAAAAACAGTCCGCCGCTATATATTTTATGCCATTTAAAATGGAATTGAATTGAGGTGAAATTACTATGACGATATACCTTGATATCAATTCCGCGTAGAAGAACATAATTAGCAAATAGTAAAAATCAAATTTCAAATCATTATGTTGACCTCAAAGGCGTCACCATGCATTCTACAGAAAATTTATTAGATTCGCTCTGTATTCTATTAGAATGGTCTACGATCCCAGCAATCTCTGCTATAGCAATTATTTAATTAAACAAGACTACTTGAGCGAAACTCGCTCGACGTTATGGCCACTCGACATCGCTCGAGACAATGCAAACTTCCTTGCGATAGAAGCAGGGTGCTATTTAAATTAAGCAGCAAATGGGTTTTATAATTTAGTAGCGAAATACGAATTTCCTCGTGTCACATAAGCGCCCTGAGCTGACAAAACAGTAAGGAAAGAATAGTCTGTGTGTTTTCGTTTAAATGTTTGTATATTATATTTATTCATTTATCCTAAATATAGGTACCTACTTGGTAACATTAGTAATAATATTAGTAATAATAACTCTTTTTTGCACGAAATAAGTAATGGTATAGTCTACGTAAAAGCTCTGTTAGTAGAACATTCTGTTAGTTGGTATAATAGTAAGGTATTTAATTGTCACATAGAGTTATGATGCATTTTGTCAACATTGTGTTTTCATCGTAAAGGTCACTTGCTGCTCTTGAAGACGTGATTCAATGAGGCAATTCGGAACCTATCATACATTCCCTAAACGCATCTCAATACGTGAATAAATATAGATTTATGAAATTGGCATTAAAACCAGACACAAATCTCGGAATGGTGATTCGATAGCGAGGTGATTATTATTAATAATAATAATATAACACCTTCTTAAACAAAATAAGCATTTGAACAAAGGCAGGCATATCATGCAAATGAAATCTCTTACAGATAACCATAGCTTTAATTTGAGAGTGGTCGGGTGGTTCAACCACACTTAATTACTAAATATCTACTAATTAATCAGGCTGTATAAAGTTTCGGATGAAAACACTCTTCTTCTTACGATATTCTTCTTATTCCGTGGGTTTCTATCCCCGTGGTGTTGGTGGGGGGGGGGGGGTAGGTTTAGGAGGTGGGGGGAGGTGTTTGTTTGGGGGAAGGGGTTTAGAACCACCCCCCTCTAAAACACCCCGCCCCCTAACCCCCCCCCCCTCCCCAAAAGAATATTGGAAGAAAAATAATATTTTCGATCCTCTCAACCCCCACCCCTAAAAACCCTCTCCCCTCAATCCCCCTTCCCGAAGAATATCGGAAGAAGAAGAATATTTTCGATCCCTCCCAACCCCCCCCCCCCTCCCCCACGTGATTGATTATGACAGCAAATATAGTACACTTATAGGATTTTTGTAGTATGTTAGTGATATTTTTGTGATATAATGGCTAGTTTCCGATATGGTTCACTTCTCGGCCTGCCTCGGTTGCTTGACGGTATTATTTCATTAAAATGTATGTCTTTTTTTGTCGCTTGTATAAAAGATATTGTAACCAAAATTTAACAATATCATTTCAACCCTACGTCACATCTATGTAGCAAATGTGAAGTCTCTAAGTCCAATATTTCGAGATTGAAGTATGACTAACGCGCTCCCCCTGGTGGACCGTTTTTCAACTCTTGCCATGATCAAATGATGCCTGCATGCCAAATTTCAGCTTAATCGGATAAAGTGTTTCGGCGCTATCGTGGAGGAATACACACAAACATACCGACATTCAGACACACAGATACAAAATTGCCTCCACAATACTTTCCTTGTCAGGAAAGTAAAAACGATGAGAGAAGGGAAGGGTACATTACTAGTGAGAGAGAAATGCTTTTTCAGAAGTAACGAACACAGACAGCGATTGTACGAGCTATGGTTAGAGTGATATTTGGAGGGAGCTAGTTCCATAATTTAGCTGCATAGACATCGGAGTAAGCATACTATGAAGTATTGTGACTAGTGATAATTTTATTCTGACGATCGGAGTGGGAGACCATGGCTTACTAGCCGTCTGACCTTATCATTCTGATAATATGGTAAGGTGGGATTTTCAAGCACATTGTGCAACATGGATAGATGTGTATCTGCGATTATGAATCTATTTCGAGAGACCTCAACGTGATCATACTTCCGCAGGTTAAACACGAATCTATCGTTCTCTATTCGCTCTATAATTAACAAGGATTGCTTCGTTCGCATTAAGGTATGCCACATCAGCATGATTCAGAATGAGTAATAAAAGTTTTTGCAATAAGGCCTGCTCTACATATTAGCTGGTAGGAATTTTGCAACCGTCGCGGGTTTTCAAATCCTAAATAATTGCTTTAACTTTTATTAGTCGTTTGTGTCTTGAAAACTTGATGACATTATTGCCGATTTGAACTGGAAGCAACGAAGACAGAGTCATGTTGACTATTTCATTTGTTATCGAGATATTCACTCCAAAACCCTTCCTGAACTGCAAAGTGGCAAACATACAACAAACCAACCAAATGCGTCAGCCACTGTACACCAATGTCTACACATCAACACTTTAATTTTGACCAAAAACTCAAACAGCCTGTCTACGACCAAGCACCATATTCAAACGTGTGGTTTTTCTGTCCCAAAAAAAAACATTTCTTGGAAGAAGTTTTGAGTCCATTGTAGCCATAAAACATAATTCGCAAAGGATACTGAAGACCATATCAGAAAATTTACATAAGAATGGTTTCAATGACTTAGTTAATTATCAGCGTAGATGGGGTCTATTTTAAAGACAACGAAATTAATTTAGATGATTAATCCAATATTTTGAGTCTTATTGAACAATTATTAGTTTTTATTTGATGGATCAGTAAGTGTAATTAATATTATCAGAAAGTATGCCAAATAAATAAATACATTTCCCTAATAAAAACAAATGGAAAATAATATCTTAATATTAAGTTGTCTACCGCATTAATAGTTAAAGGAACATGACTTGTCAATTCTGATAATAGCAGGCAATATATAATTTCAATATAACCACATTAACCACAACAAAGCGTCAGTATATTGTATTATTAGGCTTGAGACTATAATGGTAAGCCCAAGACGAAAACAAACCTCAAACTCTACCAAACATCTAAAGATGAAGTCGTCAAAACTATTACATCGCTAAAAAACCATTCTGCGCCAGGAAACGACGGCATCACAACAGAAATACTGAAAATGTCAATTGATTATATTGCAGAACCTATTTGCCATCTTATTAATATTAGCTTTGAAAACGGAGTTTTTCCTCAATGGCTGAAGTTTGCAAAGGTTAGACCACTGCATAAGGGTGGAGACGAAAATGACATTGGTAATTACCGTCCAATATCGCTCCTTAACATCTTGTCTAAAGTAGTGGAAAAAATTGCCAAAAAGCGTTTGATCTCCCATCTAGACAATGAGAGTCTTCTATCCAGCAACCAATTTGGGTTTAGAAGCGGTTTAGGAACTAATGAAGCACTACTTACTTTCACACAATACGTTGTTGAAAACCTCGACAAGGGTAGTAAAGTTTTAGCGACATTTTTAGATTTATCGAAGGCTTTCGACACGGTGTCACATATAATATTAATCAAAAAACTGGAACATTATGGAATAAATGACACAGCATTGCAGTGGTTCCAAAGCTACCTTGAGGGAAGGACGCAAACAACGTCGATACATGATCAACAAAGCGCGCCACTTAATGTATCTTTCGGTGTTCCCCAAGGTAGCGTCTTGGGACCCGTATTGTTCCTAATATATATAAATGATTTATGTGATCTACCAATAAAAGGAAAAATAGTGGCGTTCGCGGATGACACCGTGTTACTTACGTCTGCTAACAATTGGGAAGATGCTTACCGCAAAGCCCAATCGAACCTAAATCTGACGAAGCAGTGGCTCGACAACCATATTCTCACTTTGAATATTTCTAAGACAAAGGTTATACAATTTCACATCAAGGCAACAATAAATAATTCAGAAACCGAAAACCAACTAATAATGCACTCAACTTTTTGCTCTAGATCTGACGTCTGCAATTGTCAAACCATTGAAAGGACTAGGGAATATAAGTATCTGGGTGTCACTATGGATGCAACATTGACATGGAAGCAACATGTAAGCAACCTAGCCACAAGTACAAGAAAACTCGCCTACGTGTTTAGAGAGCTTCGAAATGTTCTACCAAAGCCCCTTCTCAAAACTGTGTATATGGCGTTGTGCCAAAGCCTGTGGTCCTATGGCACAATCGCATGGGGTGGTTGCACCACACAAGTACTCCTTCCTCTGATCAATGCGCAGAAGCTGATTCTGAAGGTCATAAATAAAAAAAACCCTAGATACCCCTCAGCGAAACTCTATACAGAATATGGAGTACTTGATGTGAGGCAATTATTCATAAAACAGTTACTAATTCAGTTTCACAGAATTAAGGATCAACAGGCAAAAAGCCAACAAATTAAAAACACAAGGCAAGCTACTGGGTCAAATTATAATATTCCGATTGTAAAGTCTTCATTTGCGCAAAGGCATTTTTACTTCCTTGCGCCGAGGTTTTATAATAATTTAAATGAGAGTTATAAGAATGCAAGCAACTTAAATTCATTCAAAATACTTATAAAGAAGTACCTGCTTGAAAGGGGTCCAATGTATGCTGAGTCTCAATTGCTCTCGCTAATAATTTAAGTTGTTTTATTAAATTATGTATTACAAACTAATATCAAATCTCGTGTATTATTTGCTTATGTATATATAGGTGTAGGTATGTATATATATATATTTATGTATGTGTGTATGTATGTGTATGTATATATGTATATATTCTTATGTATTATGCAATGCAATGTAAGTTCATAACATCAAAAGAGTCAGCTCATCGATACCATTGATTTTTAAAAATCAATGTCGATACCTTTAAACAAAAAGCAGCATCCCTAGATACGGGTCTCTGACCTAGTTAGGAATGCGGATAGACATTTTCACCATAGGATGTGCTCAATCTCTCCCAACTCAACCATAGTATGTTAATGGTGTGTATATGACATAATTATAAAGTTATTGTAAATTAATAAATAAAAAAAAAAAATTGTGGTTATCACTGTAATTAGGGATTCGCTACGAAATGCATTTTCGTAATTTCCATATAATCTCAGTTTTGTAGAATTTTAGAAATGAATGTAATTGTTATAAATATTGTTTGATACCAGCCTTTAAAAATCATCTTTGGTGCTTCCTACTTTTTCTTTGTTGAATACAAGAATATTCAGCACGGAAAGACAATACCAAATTAGAATATCCCAAAACACAATACCACTTTTTTTTCCTACTCCTTCTCCGTACATGCAGCTCGACTGTGGAATCAGCTTCCTTTAACTATTCGAGGCGCTAGCTCGCTGTTCACCTTTAAGCAATCATTGAAAAAGCACTTCCTTTCACAATAAATATTAATCATAAATTCTAACCTTTCCGTTATCCCCTCCCTTTCCTTACCTTATTTTGGCAGTTTATTTATTTACTTATTTATTTATTTGTTAATATATCAAAATATGTATGTATATACATATACATACATATAATATGTCAAACTCAAAAATTTATTTATATATTTACATTTTACTTTAGATACACACACGATGTATATTATATGCTATAATTTCAAATTTAATTTTAGGCTATAATTTGTTGCCTACTCTTCTTTTCACACCAGCATGTTGGTTGACTGGAAGATATTGCTGTAGTGTAGCAATAAGTCCGCCATTGTACCTTATTTTATTGTGCAATAAAGAGATTTTCATTTCATTTCATTTCAAAAGACTATTTGAAGTTATCAATTAAAAGCTTTGAAAAAACTTTATAAAACATTTAAAAAAAATGCTAAATATAAAAGCTGTTGATTCATGTTTTAAATTTAAAAATGTTTTTATTTTCCAGCCGAAGCAAAGTTCACATGCCATCGACAGCAATTAATAGTAGGGTACCCTTCATCAAATTTCATAAGAATTGCCTTAGTTCCTGATGTCCATCTCCAATAAATGTATTGGCTATTCAACAATTATATTATATTCAACATATACATACTAAGATCCTTTTAAATTCGTCCATCAAAACCACACTTTCATATTCATGACAACCTTCTCAGTTATGCTAGGTAACACCTTTTTTCCTTCTGGATATGGTTACTGAATTATTCAGCTGGTTTTCCTTTGAAGATTTTACTGACAAATATCGTGTAATAAGGCAGAGACGAATTTAATAACAGTTTTCGAGAAAACGTGGCTTACCACATCTTATTAGGAATTTCAGTATTTCTTATTGCTCGATATTGAAGAGTATCTAAAATTTATTAGCGAACGAACTTGGAGCGAAAGTCTCGAGTATCCCTAATGATATTTTTTTAATGGCCGATAAGGCCGTTGCCATGGCAACGATGTTAAGCGGCTCGCTCTAACACGCGACAAGTAAATCGTTTGTACACCGTACCATGCTTTGTTGTTTGCGATGAGAGGGAGCTAATGGGCCCTGTTACAGTTCGGCCACTAGGACCCATACTGTATGGGTCGGCCAAACTTACGGGTCAACACCCATCCGGCAGCCTCCACGCAGAAGTGCAAGCCCGGGTAGGCCTGCGGGCCAGTATCCCCTAGGTCTCAACCTTCGGGCGCTCCTGGACGGTTTGCGCACCTTGTGGCGTCAGCCAATCGAATGTGCATTTTGTCTGATAGCTGGGAAGTTTGGAAACAGTATTATTTCATATAGAGCGGGGGTGGTTGTTAACCTTACGGCAACTGCTCTTAAAACGACCAATCGGCTACCCGATACCAGGTGAACAGCCGGGCAAAGGATGCCGTCGTCCGCGATAGATACGGTAGACACCGCATTACCGCTACGTAAGGGAGAGGTCCGCGCAAGCGACCTCTGAGTAAAGTGACGTTTAATATTTATTTTATGAAATATAATGGGTATACCTAAAATGTTAAATTTAAAAAATAAAGTAGGTATGTATGAGTACTATTTAGTAGGGTATTTGTCACAAATCCAGCAAATGTGTCTTAAGAAACAGCTAATCGGATGAATAACGCATTTAGTTTCAAGGCATAATTCTAATTATTTTCTTTTTTGACAAAGTTCACTTTCGGGAGAGTAGTGTTTCCACCAGTTCCCCGTGTAAATATACCATAAGTCATGATGTCTATAAAACAACCAATTTTAATCTGGCGCCGTAATACCTTGTACGTTTATCTAATGTACATAAATGTTTCGTATTACTTCTACATAAATATATCCTTCACCTTGTCTCATTCAAGCAACCCAAACTTTTTACATTTCGATCGTACCTTTGTCAGTTTTACTTGTTTCTCCTCCACTACGCTGTAAGGTTTGCGGGTTGCCTCAACTGAGTAGTCGGGAGGGAGGGAGGTGTTTGAAACCCATCCCTGCATGAAATTTTGGAAGAATTGGATTTTTCCTTATACCAAAGCAAGCGAAGTGCTTACAGGATAAAAAACTTTGCTGAAAGCAAATGGCGAAACCTAACGGCTATGAGCGAGATTGGTTGGATTGACATTCATGATAGCTAATATGATGGATGATATTTTATGTAAACCGCCTAAGTTGCAGTACTTCAAAGGGTACGCGAAGACAGAGCGTAGGGTGGAATATTTATTCGACATTGTGAAATGTATTTTAAATAACCATAATGGTGGATAAGCTTTCTCAAGATTTGAAGATCAGGAAGTTATATTGCCATCTCTCTACATTTTAATCATATCTGTAATTAAAATCAAAGAAGTTATCTTTCATGAAAAATGATTGTAATGTCAATTGGAGCATTTTAACCCTTTAAAGACCATGGGACATATTATTATGTGTCCTATAATTTCATTAAAAAATTATCGAATACTAATAATTTAAAAATCCTATTTTTTCCATGTTGTTGAGACATCGTAAATTTTTATATTACTAAAAAAATATGGTTTAAAAATACACAGTAATTTTTTTAAATATCGTAAGTGACCAACCTGGTGACTTTAAATTGATAAATAAATCATTTATAACGACTTTTTCAACTTGTTGTTTCTTTTATTACGTTTTTAGTACGTAAGATTTCTGAGTTAAATAAGAAAGTATAAAAATTTAGGAAGAAGTTGTAACTTTGCATCTTTATGGATGCAACAGGGACGCAATGTCCAACAGGGACACTTATGTCCCATCAATTTATGCAAAATCTATTGAACCAATTTTCACAAAACTTGACCCACATGTTACTTACATCGCCCTTTGATCGTTTCATTTGTCAAAAAATTCCATACTCTACTACAAAGCGTATGGTCCTTAAAGGGTTAAAGCGGAACTTTTAACCCTCAAACATAATCACCTCACATTTTTATACTCTACATCTGTTTAGAGTTAAAATTGTTTTAATGCATTATTTACTTAAAATATTCTATGATGACAGATGGGTTTTAATTTTATGGGAATGCTGCGACGAGCAGACGAACTTTTATTTAAAAAAAAAGCAATCTGAAATCTCTATAAATACTTACAAGAATTTCTTGCAATCAACGCTATACGGATGCAGAATTAATGATCATGTATTCATAATGATGCAGTATGAATCCACCTGTAAATTATCAATCGGCCAAATAGAGTTGTCAACTACAACGGGCGAGCCCGTCACCTCAGGAAGTTTTAGCGATTGTTCGTTCTATCTCCCGTGAAGTGAGCGCAGAAGACTTGGACAAAACAGTCCACCGTCAAGGTCCGCCACATCTCCGTAAGATGCCAACGCCTTATCTGCGTGATAATCACTTACACTCACGCCTTTACTTCCAATTACGACCAGATTTCTCAAGTATCTCGATTGGTTACGAGTTCGAGGTCGCTTGCGCGGTCCTCTCCCTTACGAAGCGATGAAACGGTGTCAACCGAATCTATCGCGGACCGCGGCATCCTTTGCCCGGCTGTTCACCCAGGATCTAATTCTCCTTACTAATCTCTAAAACTTACTAACTACTTCAAATATTAGGCTTCTATTTTGATTATTTATATTTATAGTTGACAATCTAGTAGTTAATTCTTGACAACCTATATATGTTCAGTAAAGAGTAGTAACGAGACTTACTACCTAACCCAATTATTTTGACACGTCCAAGAGCGGTCTTTAGCCGTCAATTGGACACGACGAAAATGTCCGCAACCACCCCCGCTCTATATGAAACAGTACTGCTTCCAGACTCCACCGACTGTTCGTCAGAATGCACAATCGATTGGCTTACGCCGCACGTCTTATCAATCGGTCAATGCTCATTACAGTTTGCTGGATATAAATTTATTTGCCTACTTTCAACACGCCGGGCAATAATAAAATAATAAAAATGAAGTTCAGCCACCAATGCGGTAAAACGCAATTGTATGATATAATCTGAGGTAAAAATGGGTCCGATTGCGTTTCTTTGTGGACTAAAACTAAAATTAGTCCAAGCGAACGAGACAGAGCGATACGTTAGAGCGGAATATGAAACGAACGATCGTCGATAAATACTACCTGCCGAACTTAAGCGCGTCCGAATAAATTCGAGCATATTGCGTGCGGTGTAAGATTTGACCTTGGCGGGCAGTTTTAATGCGAAAAAGTGACAACCGGTTATCTCACACTCCGCTTTAGCGTATTGCCCTGTCTCGTTCACACGGACTAATTTCCGATGTTAGTTCACGAAGAACCGCAATCGAGCCCAAATTATAATTTGTTTTTTTTCTGACACAACTTTGGCACACTAATATGACTCAGGAAAGCACACCGGGCTGTTACAGGGCTGCCTATAAAGGCGGGCTCGGTAGCAATTTGCTTGGCGCAGTAGAAAAAAAAACTAAACTTAATTTATGCGCTATTTAACCTGGGCTCAGATAGATGTACACCTAAATTTAGGTGGTATAAATAACGGCTAAATTTAGTTTATAACGGTAATTCCTAGCTTGCACCTTATTTTTCTTTTGAGTTTATGCATTGGAATGTGCATGTAAACAATAAATGAAGAAAAACGATTGTATCACCTTAAAAAAATCCTGGATATTAGCAACTGACGTCATCTCAATCAATTTTAAATATCAAATTGTAAGCGCGCGTCGCTGTAAAATTCGCCGTTAAACTTTCAAATTTCGCACGACCGACACAACGCAATGCAGATTTAAATTTCGAACGTATACGTCGTGCGATATCAAACGCGGGACGCCGCAAATTTAAATGTTTGATTCCCTCCTATATTTGAATCACGGAATGTAAATATTATTTGTGTCACTTGTATATGACATATTTTAACCAAAACTTCACAATGTAATTTTGGGCCCAACAAGACATATGTCTACCAGTACTTCGAGCTTGAAGTATGACTAGGACGCTCTCTGGTGAACCGATTTAAACTACAATCTTTTCAACTCTTTCCATGACCAAATGATGCCTGCATGCCAAATTTCTGCTCAATCGGTGAAACTCTTGGGCGCTATCGTGGAGGAATACACACACACAAACAGACAGACACCCGGACACACAGACAGACTTAATTCTGGAAATGGTCTTAATCGTATCCTGGGGGAGGTGGGGTCCAAAATGTATATATCCGTCTTTTTATCGAAAAAAAAAATATCGCGTTCACAATAATTTATTTTGTAGTCGGTTGGTGGGCTGCTGAAGTAAAAATTAATTCGAAGTACATATATTAGTACCTTAAGTATGCCCAAAGTCATTTAGAAGAGACTTCAGTAAATGCTGACGCCCATTCTAACAAAAATCTAAGTAAATTCCAACTATACGTGACTCGGGTTAGTTTATCTAAAGTCCAAAAAACTTACTTATGTCTGAGTATTATTATATCTGAGTATCTTATCTTCTTCCTACTGGTATTACAATATTAAATTACTTGCAATTTAAGAAAATCTGAGTATTTCGTTTTCGTTATCTGAGATCTGACTATTGCGTTTTCGTTAACAGTTGTCGGACTATATTAGGTAGGTAGGACCTAAGTAGGTACTTATTTATTTTAACTACTACTTATCAGGATAATATTGTAAGAATGAAAATAGTTTAATATAATTTTGAGTATTTTAAATATTCAATAAATTTGGTTTTAATTCTGAATTCGATTATTGACTATTTTTATTTCATTATTTGATAAAAATTTTCTAAAAGAGTATAGAGTATACTTTCCTTATCCTATTATTTTTAGTAAGTTTAAGTAAGGAAGGTGGTTATTTTATAGTAAGGGAGGTGGTTATTTTATTTATGGTGTATAAATGTTTCGATATGCCATGTTTATCAAACCCATCCACTGATTTTTGAAGGTTTTCAGGACTCCAGTTTTTTTGGCACGTAACGGATTTAAAAGATTTAAAGTTAGATCGATTTCTACTGATCTTTTGATATTTTATTTAATACATAAGCAAACCCAATAATCGATTTACCCTGAAGCTCAAGATAATGTATACCTAAGAGTTATTAACATTAGCATAAGGAAGGTCTTTCACATAAATAGTTATTACCCTCTTATGCATGTATGTGTGTTCGATGTGTGATGTTTTACACAATTAGCTACTCCTCGTTAATCTAAGTTAATTAATCAATTAATCAGGCCTCGAACCGCCATTGTGTGTACACCTTGGCGATTTCAAAATTAATTATTGTCAGAACCGTTTTCATTCCTGCCGATATTTTTAATTAATTGCCTGCCAGAAGTTTCATAGCCGCTTTCCACTATTCATTAATTCCGCCCAGTATTTTAGCATTATTAGGACGATTTTTTTAATATTTCATGACGAGGGCATGCATTGCCCTAAGCTTTACCATTTAGACGTTATTGTAATAAGAAGAATAAAGCGTGAAAAGAAAGAGCTTCTAGCCTTACGTTTATGTATGAAGAAGGGAACAATGCTGAAGATGTTGACTACAACATTTAGTGATGCGCCGGATCAATACACAGCTAATAAACATTTCACATCATTAATGCCTGAGGAGTGATATTTTAAAATTAAAACATTCCTAAATGACACCATGATAGGTCATCTGTCATGAAGATTTCTGATGTGTTTTAGTTCGCAACTTAGCAACGTTTTATGGCAGGGCGTACCTCCTCCCCTATATTCAGTACTTAACATAATTTTAAGTGCGAATAACTTAATCAAAATCTGCCTAATTAGGCCTTATTGATATAAATTAGAATGTAACAATTTCTAAAGTCGGAATTGCCACATTGTAAGTGTGGAATTACCACCTCGACATTTCTGGTTCGAAACTATTATTTATTTGGAATTTTCTTTGTTTAATTGATTCTTAATGATGTTTTATACTAAAATATATAAAACAGACATCGATTGCATAGAATCCACTCAGTCAGTAGACCACAAAAGTTTTATATTACTATTTAATAGAATAAAGAGCAGCGTTGGTCTTGGTTTTTGCAGCCACCCGGGAGGCGGATAGAACCCTATCTGTTACATGCGGAAGTTTCTTCAGTAGTAGAAATGTCCATGAATGAACGGTAAAATATACGTTTATGTATTAAAAATTTATTCGTGGTGATAAAATAAATCTTGAAGATATTGCCGCCGTTGTTTGCGCTGATCAGTCGCTGGTGGTGACAAATCCAGTTACTTATTAATAATTCCCAAATGCCTTCGCTATCATGATGAAACTTTAACTTCTTGCTTCATCTTTTGTCCATAAATGAAGTGTTATAAATGTGTGTAAGTGTTGAACACAGGGTTACGAGAAGTCTCTTATTTCATTTCGAAAGGCAGGCTTATCAGAAATATTCCTAATTTATCTGCTCTATGTAGCAAAGTTTTTGTAACTGTAGGTACAAAAAAATCATGCAACGGTTTTCAAATTCTGTAAAGTTAGACGGGTCTATTAGAATGCTTATTTCGTGCTTCACCCGCAAGATATTTGCATCAGATAAATGAGTTATTTTTAGTGAGATAAAAAATGTTTATGATGTTTTAGGGAGATTTTGCTGGATCTACATATCTCCAAATTTGTCGAATATATTACATAGCTAGTCGAATATATTACGCTGGCAGTGCCGGAATAACCCATGTAGGGGCACTTAGGTCGTCGAAATCTCGGGTCCCCCTTTGCAATTTTCGAGGCCCCTTTGTCTGTCAAACAATCTGACGACGAAGGGGCCATAAAGTATAGCTTGTGTAGCTTATGTGTATTCGAGACATTCGAAATGTGGGCATACAGACGCATGAGGTCGATATCTTGGACTCAGAAAGTCACCAATGCGGAAGCTCTACGGCGTGTCGGTCAAAAGCGCAAGCTATTGCAGACCATCAAACAGCGCAAAGTTGCATACCTGGGCCACGTGCTTAGGCACGACAGGTACGAACTCCTGCAACTCATTATTATGGGAAAAGTTGCAGGGAAGAGGAGACCAATCTTGCGGAACATTCGAGAATGGACCGGGATTACGAGTGTCGCCGAATCATTTTGCCTGGGGAAGGACAAAAAGAAGTATGCAGAGTTGACTGCCAACCTTCACTAATTGGAGAGGCACCCTAAGAATAAGAAGCCTTTACGTAAATCCTGCACTGCTCGCAGGGCATGTGCGCCAGTCGCCCCATTTCACGTCATCGTGCGAGGGGACAAACTCCATAAAGGAAACGACGCGATAATCTAACTAGATTATAATGTCTTTAAATGAAGATTTAAAGACATTATAAGCGATCGCGTTCCTGCCTCTATGTCCAGACCGTCGCTGTGAAGGAGCAACTGTGTCATTATAATATCTGAAATATTTTTGAATACAAAATTAGCGCAATTTGTGAATTGCTTTATATTTCATTTATTTTAATCCCAAAGAGCTTTATCCGGCGTTACGATCTCAGATGCCTAAATGAAATATGTAGGTCTTTTGCAGTTACTCGGTTTAATGTTAAGACTTAAACACAACATAGAACAACCGAGACTGCGGTAGCGTCCTACTTCTGAGAGCTTAAGCCCAGCCAATTGCTTCTATATCGTAAGCTTTGCTGATATGGGTCATAGCGATTAGTGGCCGAGGTTTATGGGTGGCTATATTTATATATTTATTTTTAATTACAAAAGTATGGCTGGTAGTTAATAAACTGTGTTATTTTAATGGTGTTACTTTTACATTTACCTAGAATTTTAGTGCGCTGTGCTTTCTGCGAATATAATAATTACTGTTGATATTTAGTTTATATATTATGTTCCTGTTCAATTCTGCCTAATGTAAAATGTATTTAGCAGTCAAATCATTTAATTATTTATTTATTTTAGTAAAGCAAATATGGTAATTGAGTATATAATATCAGAACTTAGGTACTATGAACAAAAAAAAATTTACGTTGTCAATATGAGAAAATTAATACATCGCATTGTTTAGTAACATTGTCACCTAATTAGGTAAGGACCAGTTCTAAGGTAAACATATAATTCTATTATGCTTGCTCAATACTGTATTAACCCTTCAGGCCTCGGGCCCTCAGCCGATTGAAAATTTGATTTCCCAAAAATTTTTAGTCAAAATTAGTAAAAAAATTGAATTATAACACTGTCTCACCAAAACATTAATTAATGCCAAACCACTGTATCAATAATTAAAATAAAATATATTAACATAATAAAACATAATAAAATAAAACAAATTAAATTAAAATAAAATTAAAACGGGGCCGTCATTCTGAATCGTGTTGTGGCCGATATCGGCCAATCGAGGCCTGAGGGGTTAATAAAAATGGCGTTCATCCTTTCGTCGCTGAATTTACTAGTATATATCAAAAACATAAAATAATCATTAAATCATTTAATTATTCTTCACTAGGTGTATCGTTTATTTTTTCATTAGTTTTGATTAAAGCACATAATTTATAATATAGTCATAATATCGACGACTTTTTTTTATTTATCAACAGGGACAAGCCATTTTAAGAAATGTAATATGATGTAACTAAGCTTTGCCTCGTTCTACAGCGGACATGTTTACCTTTGATTTGTGATTTGATCAGTCTCTGTAATTAAAATAAGGAATTTAAAATTAAAATAATAATTAATATCATTAAGGAAAATTTGTTGATTGAAAATGGCGTAAAATAAAATTAGTAAAAGCTACTTGAATAGCAGCGAAGGAAATCCCAGCTCGGATTGGGAAATGCTTATGTTTGAATGATATATACTTACGGATGTGCATGACTTTCGACTGTGTATGTAAGTTTATGGGTCCCTTTACCGTCGACGAATGATCACTCTTCATCCATATATCTCAAAAATCGAGCTCCAAATCGAGCTCTCAAAATGCCTCCAATTGAGACGAATTAAAGCGAAAAAACTAAAATAAAACACATTGATCACATTGGCAAAGGCCGTTTCATAAATGAAGGATGAAAAAAAAAACCATAATAATATGCACAATGAAATGAAAGAAGAAACTTCAATCTTAATTTCTGGCAGAGAAATTTATACTAAAGACTATATAATACTATCAAAATAAGGTAAACTTGTATAAAATTGTATAACATTAGAAAATGTATAAAGAAAAAATGTTTGTTTCTTTATACATTTATTATTAAACGAATGTTTCTTTATACATTTTCTCTCCTCATTAGCAAAGTAAATGCAAATAAGTTTAAATTCAAATAATCGATTGGAGGCAGATCATTAAATTTATAATTGTTTTGTCCACCGTTTTAATTGTACTCGTGTTTCTATTATCCCCTGTCTAACCTAACTATCGCTTTCTGCGTGCCCCCTTTTAGTAACATGGTATATTCATTTTGTTATTGCTCGTAACTAATATAGCTTCCCCTTCGCAGCTACGGCTGAAGCCTTTGCCTTCATTGATATTAAATATCACGTCAGCAACGAAAGGCTGCGGTCGTAAATAACACGAAACGTGATGACGCCGCTCGGAGAGTAACAAAACAGCTATCTAATTATGATTAATGCTTTTTACGACATTTTACGCCTGCTATGTAATGTATAATTATGTTCAGTTACAGTTTGAAGAGGTAATGATCCCAGTGCAGTTGAGCCATTATGACCCATATGTTAGGGTCGGCCCAACTCACAGGTCACCACCCATCCGGTAGCCTCCACGTAGAAGTGCGAGCCTGGGTATTACTCTGTGCCTGCGGGCCAGTTTCCCTGGTAATAGCTATTCGGGCGCTTTTGGACGGTTTGCGCACCGTGCGGCGTCAGCCAATCGACTGTGCATTCCGACTGATAACCGGGGTCGTCTAGAAACGGCTTTGTTGTTAAGCTTGCGGCAACTGCTCATGAAACGATTGTTCTTGGTCGTATTTTGTTTTTGATGTTTTTGAACGTTTATGGAAAGCCTTGTAGATCTTAGCTAAATCCTGGTATTAATGATGAATCTTTAATTACCTGTGTTATTTGAATGAAATTAAATACGACAAAATACAAATAATATTGACTGGCTTTTAGGGTCTTACATTATTGTAAAAGTATTACTTTCTCGTTTTTTTATTCCATTATTTGATAAATTGAAGCTCTGTTACCTGTCATTGATTTCTAGCGCTCCTTTCGCTTCCGTTTTCAGCCACTTTTCGGGAACCGAAGTCCTTATCGGAATACAGGAAATTATACTTTTATTTTAGCGGCGGTAAAAAAGGCCATTAAAGAATCGCAGAGGAAAAGAGACGATATTTTTAAATGCCATTTGATTTCCATATTTTTCTTACGCAACGTGCCTTCGCTCTCTGCGTCAAAGAAAACATAATTCGATGGGTGGTTTGAGCGTAGCGCGAATTTAATATTATGATAATATAATCGTACAAATTTTCATTTGTCTTTCCGCGATTGTATTTTTTTCGGTCGTTTTTCTATCTCTTTGATCTAAGCATTATGTAATTTAAGTCTTAAGAAGCTGCAAATGCTTGCCGCTATGGATGTTTAAGGCTACTACTTATATTAGATACCGTTTTCATAGCTTTTAGGGTCGATACCATTCAATGATAATTTCATGTTGTGGCAAATGAAAACCTGGTTTTTAATCTTCGAATTCTTGTTGAGTTACATGTCGAGTCGCCTTTCAAATTCTATTTTCTTTATTACGAAAATTAATAAAAACTTAAGTTTTTATTTATCATTTCAGTCGATGTTACTCGAAAAAGATATTTCCAACATAGACAACAAAATATAGAAACATTAGCTATTCCTAATACGAAGTTCTACTAGGATTGACTCGTAAATCTCTATTAGAAATAAGAAATCAACCGGTCTTTAGCCCGGAGTCCACCGCTCACCAAGAACGTAATATATAATGTAATATATAACGTAATGTAAATTAATATATAATGTGTATTATATAATGTGTGGATGTGTAATATATATGTAATATAATAAAGTGTAATATATAATGTAAAATAATATTATGATGGGCTCGATTCCGGTTAGTGAATTCCATGACAGTTCCGTTTGTATATCTTACCATTAAAAATTAAAACCTGCATTTTATGACATTAACGCGGGGCGCTAACGAGCGAGACATGCTTTCAATGGATGTTTTCCAGATATGGATTCCAGATATGGAAACAGTTAGGGTATTGAAAATGCAGCAACCGATAGAAAGCAGCGAAAAATGCAAAAGGTGTGTGAATTAACAAAGCAGTTACAAACGAACGTTAAATTTTGTTGATGGAATCAATATTTTCCAAAATATTATTTAATGACTCGATGTTTCAACCCTTTATTGCAAAATTGCACAATGGGCGGGTTTATTGTCATATGACAATTTCTTACAACTAACCCTACTATGACATCTTTATAAGTATGTATGCTTGTAACATGTGTGTAAGTGTGTGTCTTGTTATTGCATTCGATCGACATAATTGAAAATGCAATTCCGTTAATTAGATCCCAACGGAAAATGGTGACCCAGCCGGGAATCGAACCCGGGACTTTACAACGTAAGATCAGGCGACCTAACCACTATGCCACCGGGCCGTGTATCAATGTTGGCTATCCGGTGTTGATTCTAGAATATAATACAGGGCGACTTAGTAAAGAGCGTTACTTTGTACCCTTAATTAACCCCTTCAGTAAAAATTTAAAAAAATAAAAAATAAAAAAAATAAACATATAAATCCTACATAAAAGCCTCTTCAAGCCCAAAGTGCTTCGTGTGGGTTTGGAATAAAGGAAATTCATAAAGAAATATTAATTCATCATATTCTATAATAATTCATCATAATTAATAATTATGCCTTATAAATGCAAAAAACTAATTTAAAAATAAAATTTAAAAAATAAAACATCATCAAAATTCTTCTTTGCTGTGGTAAATTCTAAAACGAGCGGTCAAAACACACAATCTCACTGCTCAAAACACTGGACAGTACCTACTAACATCGCGTGATGTCACCCGACTTGCAGAGAATGGGTGATAGTAGGAGATTGGTACCTCGTTTGAACCATCGTAGCTGTCTTTTGTCTCGCTTCCACATAAAATAAACCGTATTTGTTTTCACCCGAAAAATTCAGCAGTGATCTTTTCTGCAGTTGAAGCTTGCCCGAGTTTTCTCGGGGTGGCGATTATCGCACATAATAGCATATCGGGTGCAGTCTTTGAGTGTGTCGCGAGAGAAAGGACCGGAAGAAGACTCCACCCGAAGGCGGCAGGAAATGGTATCGCCGAGGTGCAATGGCGACACCGGAAATAAGGAGATGGCGATGTGCAATGCCATCACTAGGAATACCTACCCCGAACGCCCAATAATCAATCTGTACTCGGCATTTTGAGCAAAATAAACGGCAACTGCAATTCGAACATCGATCGCGAGTTTCATTCTGAACGACGGAAACCCTCGCGACACTGGTGACCCCACAGAAGAACTCACAACCACGGCAAGAAAACGGACAAATCGCTAAACGGACAACGGCACGGACCACCAACAACCAGTGAACTTGGACGTCTTCTCCAACGAGTCAGACACAAAAAAAATTAAGATGGAACCATTCCACGACACAACGGAGTCAACACAGCCAAACCCTGACATCGCGCCACTGAGCATCGCTTCGCGAATACCTGCATTCTGGCACCACGCACCACGCCTCTGGTTCGCGCTCGCCGAGCAGATCCTGGCACCACAGAAATGCAGCGATCAAGACAGATTCTCATACGTAATCGCGCAACTGGACCGAACAGCGTTACAGGAAGTAAGCGACCTGGTGCTGCAACCGCCCAAACAAGAAAAATTCGAGGCATTGAAGGAACGGCTAATCACAACCTACGAGGAATCAGAGACGCAACGACTGCAGAAACTCCTATATCAAATAGAAATGGGAAGCGACAAACCTTCGCAACTAATACGAAAGATGAGAACGCTAAACATGGGAAAATTACCCGACGGGACACTAAAAACATTGTGGCTCGGGCATCTACCCGCAACGATACGGGCGGTACTAACAACATGAGACGAAAAAGAACCAGGCAAAATGGCGAACCTTGCAGATCGAATGATGGAAGTCACAGCAAACGAAAAAAGCGAGATCAACAAAATCGAAGCGACAACAACCAACATGGCAGCGATTGAAAGGAAGCTAGAGGAACTGGTAAAACAGATCGAACGGCTACAAGCGAGAAGAGCAGAAGAAAATACCTCCAGCACGCACAACATCAGAAGACGGGAGGAACAAAGCACCTGCTACTTCCATAAGCGTTTCGGAAACACAGCACGAAAATGCCAGAAACCGTGCGACTTCGAACAGACACCGCAGAACCAGGAAAACTACAAGAGACGCCAAGAATAGCTCAACTTGGCGCCGAAACAATTAACCGCCTATACGTCCACGACAGGAGAACGCAACAACGGTTCCTGATCGACACAGGAGCAAACGTCAGCGTCATACCCAAACGAAGATGCGACGCACAACAAAAAGAAGAGCTTCTCTTACTGGCAGCCAACGGCTCAAATATAGCAACATACGGAAAGAGAACCATTATGCTGGACCTCGGATTCGACCAACAATTACAAGCAACCTTCATCATCGCTGATGTCAAACAACACATCCTAGGAGCGGACTTTCTACACCAACATCACCTGCTGGTGGACCTCAACCGAAAGAGGATCCTAATGAAAACGAAGGACACCAAATACGTCGAGAAAAACCACATACCGCAACCAGCGGTATTCCCAATCGAGACCAACCAAGAATTCAAGAAGATCTTCGAGAGCTTCCCCAACATACTCTCGAACACGTCACAACCAAGACAACCTAAACACGACATAGTACACCACATCAAAACTGAGGGAAGACCGGTATTCGCGCGCCCGAGACCACTAAATCCGGAAAGATACGCGGCAGCGAAGAAAGTTTTCGATGAGATGATGGAGGCAGGTGTATGTAGACCTTCGAAAAGCCAATGGGCAAGTCCACTGCATTTGGTACAGAAAAGCAACGGTGAATTCCGTCCATGTGGAGACTACAGACGGCTGAACAGCATCACAGTGCCGGATCGGTATACTGTTCCCAGAATACACGATTTCACTCACGCTCTACAAGGAAAAACGATATTCACGTCACTGGACCTGGTGAAGGCATACACGCAAATACCAGTAAGGCCCGAAGATATTGAGAAGACCGCCATTACCACCCCGTTCGGATTATTTGAAATGACCCGTATGTCCTTCGGACTCCGCAACGGAGCACAAACCATGCAACGATTTATGGATCAGGTGCTCCGGGGCCTACCGTTCGCATACGCCTACATTGACGATATCCTTATAGCGTCAGAGGACAAAACGACCCATAAGGAACACATCACAGAGATACTGGAGAGACTGGACAAACAAGGCATCACCATAAACCTACAGAAATGTCAGATCGCACAGCCAGAGCTCGACTTCCTAGGGTATACAGTCAACTCAACAGGAATACGACCAAAAGCCGACAAGGTGGAGGCAATAAAAAACTTTCCGAAACCAAAGGATGTCCAGGAACTTCGACGCTTCCTGGGCATGGTCAATTTCTACAGGCACAGCATCCCAGAAGCAGCACATCGACAAGCCAAACTAAACATATTCCTGAAAGAGACAAAAAAGAACGACCACACAAAAATAGAATGGACAGAAGAGAGCACCGAAGCCTTCAACCAATGCAGACAGAGCATAGAGGAAGCAGTTCTACTGGCGCATCCAATCGCACATGCACCGTTGGCACTAATGACGGATGCGTCAAATACATGCGCGGGTGCAGCACTGCAGCAGAAACAAGGAGAAAAATGGGTGCCATTAGGATTTTTTTCAAAAGCCTTGTCACACGCGCAACAACAATATGCGGCATACGACAAAGAATTACTGGCGATATACCTGGCAGTGCGACACTTCCGGAAGATGGTAGAAGGGAGAGAGCTGATAATATATACAGACCACAAACCGCTCATTCACGCATTAAAAAAATTAAACGATACGCCAACAGAAACGCTGATACGCATTAGACACTCATCGTACATCCCACAATTCGCAACGGCAATCGAATATCTCCCGGGAAAGAAGAACGTGGTAGCAGACGCTATATCCAGGATCGAGGAAGTAGGATGCCCTGAGACTTTCGACTATGATGAACTGGCGAGACAGCAAGAAACGGACGAGGAATTACAAGCACTACAACAGAAAGAAAAATTTAAATTCAAATTACTCAAACAAGGCAACAAAGAAACTGAAATCTGGTGCGAAACTACGGCAAACAGACCAAGACCATACATAACAGCGGCACTACGGCAAACAGCGATAAAAATAATCCACAACCCTAGTCACCCGGGAATTCGAACGAAAAGAAAGATGACAGCTGAAAAATTTTTCTGGCCACGCATGAACAAAGACAGCGCAGATTACGCCAAAACATGCATCCCGTGCCAACGAGCAAAGGTACACATACACACGCGTACGCTAATAGGAAAGATCATGGAAGCCGACAGATTAGAGCATGTACACATCGATATCGTGGGTCCGCTCGAAATATCCAACGGATATAGGTACCTATTAACGATGTTGGATAGAGGTACAAAATGGCCGGAAGCGATACCTATACGAGATATACTAGCCGAGACAATCGCAAAGAAATTTTTGAGGGATGGATAGCAAGATTCGGCGTTCCTGCAAGAATCACGACCGACCAGGGGAGACAATTTGAATCGGAACTTTTTACAAAACTCGCACAACTACTGGGTGCAAAAAAGATTTTCACCACGCCATTTCACCCACAGGCGAACGGACTAGTGGAAAGATGGCATCGATCTTTAAAAGCGGCATTGATGGCAAGGATGAATACGAAAGAGTGGGCAAACGAGATTCCAACCGTCATGGTGGGTCTAAGAGCAGCCTTAAAGGAGGATATCGACGCCAGTCCAGCAGAAATGTAATATGGAACCAACATAAGATTGCCAGGCGAATTTTTCGAAAATGGAAAAAAAACGACAGTACCGGAAGTCCTCCAATAATTAAGGGAAACACTCGAACATCAAAGACCGAAGAGGGAGCGGGAAAACACAACAAGGATATTTGTTCACCCGGACTTGAAGGAAGCAACCCACGGCCATTACAAGCTCCATACAAAGGACCCTTTAGAGTGGTGAAGAAACGCGAAAAAACGTTCGACATAGAATAAAACAGGAGAATAGTCACTGTCTCTCTGGATAGACTGAAGCCTTGTTACATGTCTAGGGAAGACGAAACCTCTCAGGCAACAACGCAACAAAAAGAAAATAATACAACTGTACAAACATCGAAATAAATGGAAGAGAACAGTACAAACCGTCGCCAATCTATCCGCCGTGTTTCGCACGCAAAACGTCACGAAGAAAACAAACAACGAAAACCACATCGCAGCGACTTCTCAGCAGAGAGCTTTTCATCTTATACCACGGCAGTCCGAAGACTGGTGGCGAAGGGGAAGGTAACAACTGAGGGCGCCGCGACACAGTGTAAACTCAAAAAACACGAAAAAACTAACGCGCAAACACGAATCACTTCTGGCGACTTTCCAGTCCAGAGCCTTTCATCCGGTGGCTACACGAAGTAGGTCGGGGGAGGGGTCGACCAGTGGCGCCCAGAAGCGATAAACGTGCGA
Organism: Micropterix aruncella; assembly: GCA_944548615.1. Taxonomy (NCBI): domain Eukaryota; kingdom Metazoa; phylum Arthropoda; class Insecta; order Lepidoptera; family Micropterigidae; genus Micropterix; species Micropterix aruncella. The sequence continues at coordinate 12,345,757 of OX155955.1, read as the reverse complement.
AACTAAATGTGCGAAACACGACACAACTGAAGCTCAAGCGCCGCCCGAGGAACGTCAGCAAACGAGGGCAGACGGCGGGCGACTGCCGCACCGCGCACCGGACCGGTGTATATCTGGCGACCGACCGCGAGTGAAAGAGACGGCGCGAGGCGCGAGGGAGACGACGCGACCGCGATCACGACGAGTAATATATATAGGCGATAGTATGTAAGAGAATTTTCATTCACTGCCCGGCGTCCGTCCCGAACGGTCGGCTGCTCTGCTCCGCCGCCCGCGCTGAATATTGCCGCCGCGAGTCGACCGTCGAGCGCCGTCTCCGGTCCTCGCCGTGAATTTCGTGCCGTCGAGTATCTCCGGTTCGAAATGCAGTCTGCTGCCAACTCCGCCGAAGCTGCTGCCGCTCCGCACTGCCCACCAGTGACTAGGGGCCTGGACATGCCGCTCATTCCGATCGCGACACCGAGGAAACGCGTGAGAGACCCCGCGTCTCCAGAAGATGAGCGGCAGAGGGAGTCGCAGCGCCGCCGAGCCGACTCCCCTGACTCCTTCGTCGATCATCAACAGATCTTCGACTCGCCGGAACCCTCGGACTCCGAAGACGGGCCTACCTACGCCCAACTAGCGGATAGGAAAAGCCCGACGCCGTGCCGCAGCGATGCGGCTCCAGCACCATTGCCGCCCACGCCGCTTCTGCCGAAGCAGGCGCCGCGCCCCCGACCCATTGTCGTGGACAAGCTCGATAGGTGGCCCGACCACCTGAAGGCTCTCCGCGCGAAGTTGGGGCGCGCGCCGAACGTCGCACCGCTCGGACGCGGCGGTGGCCTCAGATTCCGCCCGGCCGACGACGCAGAGTACCGCGTCGTCCAGGCCTACCTTCACACCCTTGGCAGCTCGGTGGCGTGGCACACCTACACGCCGCCTATAGAAAAGGACGCCAAGATAGCCATTCGGGGCCTCCCGGCTAACACCGCCCAGCAGGAGGTCATCGAAGGGCTGGCGGCCAAAGACATCGAAGCAACGTACGCGCGCCTGATCCATGGAGGGCGGCGCGCGCTGTTCTTCGTTGTCATTCGGAAAAGCGTGGGCTGGCGCAAGGTATTCAGTCTCCCGGACATCTGGTACCTGCCGGTCACCATCGAGAGCTGGAGAGGCCAGAACTGGCCTAAGCAGTGCCACCGCTGTCAAAAGTTCCGGCACAGCAGCCACAACTGCCACCGGCCGCAGGTTTGCGTTTGCTGCGGCGAGGAGCACGCTGCCAAAAACTGCCTTCGGCTTAAGACCGCCCGTGCAACCTGTGGAAACTGCGGGCAGGAGCACCCCGCCAACAACCGGCGCTGCCCCAGTTTCCTGGCGGAAATCCGTCAGACGACGCGGAGTCAGCAGGGAGCCCCGCGAGCAGCAGTCCCCGCTCCTCCGCGAGCCCCACCGCGAAGCGCCTCTCCGAGCGCTTCGACCGCAGCCGCGCCTACGTCGCCTCCTCCACGCCCAGCGCCGAGGAAGACGCAGGCGAAGCCCCAACCTGCCGCTGCCCCTACGGAGCCCTTGTCGTGGAGGAAAAAGCCGGCACCGCCGGCCACTCCACAGCAGCCAGCTGTGGAGAGGAAGTCGAACCGGCGGCGCCGATCGAAGCCATTACAGCAGCAGCCATCAAGGCCCCATCCGCAGCAGGTGGAGGGGATGGAGGTCGAGGCGACCGCCCAGTCCACCAGCTCCCAAACGACCACAGCAACCACAGCGTCCGCATGCACGCAAACGGACGAAGAGTGTGCGACTACACCGTCCCCACAACCACAACCACAACCCCAGCCAGAAGAGCCAGAATACCTGGACGAGATGCGATTCATCGCGAGCGACGAACTGGTCATGATGGACGTAACTGAACTGCTGCAGCTCATTCGCGCGTGCCAAATCGGCACGAAGGAGCAGAACACCATGCTGCTGAATACGTACCTTCAGTCTGACCTATCTCGTGCCACGAGACTAGCAATAATGTTGAAGTCTGCCTCAAGGTGAATAGCCCTAAGACGCCATACTCGCGAAAGCCGGGCCAGTGGGCCCGATTCAAGAGAAGCCCTACGAAAAGGCAAAATGCCTAGTGGTAGACGTCACAGGCCGTTATAAATGGCCTGTCGACCGCTTTCGTTGATTCGTTGAAGAGAATTTAATCAATTTGTACTCGGCATTTTGAGCAAAATAAACGGCAACTGCAATTCGAACATCGATCGCGAGTTTCATTCTGAACGACGGAAATCCTCGCGACAAGTGATTCAACATTGAGTATGGCTCACAAGTGTGGAACCCCTTATATGGCTTTCATGTAAACAGGCATGTAAATTTAAATTACAGGCTCGACGTCACATTTGATAATCATACAGATAGCGCCAATTTCCATAACATTACCTCACTTCGAAGGACGAATCACGATTTAGTATTCCTTCACAAAATCTTAATTAATTAATTGGTCTGCGTGGATCTAGTCCAGCTAATACAATTCAGGCCCTCTTTCAGAATGACAATACATTGCACATTATTTCTTCTGAGTCGTAGCAACAACAACTACGGTTAGAACTCATTCATAAACGGTGTGTGAAGGGTGTACGATGATTATTATGCGTCAATCTGTATATTTGTTGAATCGAACAATAGATTTAAAAACCTGTTGAAGGGGCTATATTTAATATTAAGGTAACATAACATATTTTTGCATTCTATATAATTATATTTCATATGACATGTACGTAAGTGCGTTGTATGTCTATTTTGTATGTACCATAATTTGTATATTTATGAATCTGTCGTATCTCATCCCATACCAATTTGACAAGTATTTGTGAATCTGCCATATATCGTGTAGGTATTGCTGTGGATATCTCTCATTCTCTCCCTGGTTCTACCCTTTCTATTTTTCTCCCGGTTTTGCTGCTGTTTTTATTTCAGTTGTTATAATTTAGCGGTAAATATTTTGCGGTGTAACAATTTAATTTGTTATAAATGGTATTGTTATTATAATGATAATAACAATACCATCTATTTATTAGGACCATTAATCGCATTTTATAAGTAGGCACAGAAAGTTTGCCACATCGTTCTATAGGGTTGCGTAATCTAATTTATTTTACTTGACCGACAATTGCGTTTTTTTTAAATTTATATTTTTATTTTTGTTAAAAACATACAGCATAAAAAATAACGTTTAGGCATAATATATAGTAGTAGCAAAGCCAATGATGTTTTAAATTATTTCCTATATAAGGATTACAAAATATGCTAAACAATACAAAGAAAACCAAACAGAATTTAAAACTAACAGTTAAAATCGCTATGTGCTAGTGTATGGGTGTTGGTGTGTGTTTGTGTGATGGAGAGCGTGTATGTGTGTGTGAGTGTGTTTGTATGTGTGTGTGCGTATATGTATGTGTGTGTGGGTGTGTGTATCTGTAGTGCGAATCTGCTTGTTAGTGCTTGTATGTGCATGCTAATTCAATCCAATGATAATCAGCTTTTCACGTACCTCCTTAACAAAGGATCGACTATTTTGATGGTTAAATATGTCAATATCATTAAAGCATACGTTGTATGCATGCATAATGCGTGGCAATAACGAATTGAAACCATAGTTATTGTTGAACCTTGGTACGTAAAAAGTTAACGGAGCGCGTGCGAGTCGGGAAGGCGCTCGTATGCTCACCCTACCCAGGAGGTATGGACTGTCCAACCCAGTACGAACAATTTTATGTAGAAACGACATCTGATACTACTCGCCGGTCCTCTAATGCCTCTAAACCATAGCGTTGCAGACCTTCAGCGTACGACAAGCCGTTGGAAAAGCGGAAATTTAGATGACATATAAATCGTTTTTGAATACGCTCAATCCTCAGCTTGTATGTAGCATACTGCGGAGACCAAATATTAGAAGCAAATTCAAGCAGGCTGCGTACGTATGTAAAATAAACCGTCTTCAAAGAATGAGTGTTTTTATTAAGAGGTGTACAAACTCTCATAATAAAACCTAGGTTGCTGTAAGCCCTGTTGATGACTGAATCAATGTGCTTATCTATTAAAAGCTTGTGATCTAAGATGACTCCTAGATCACGCACTCAATCTACTTCCAGGATTTCATCATTGCCAATTGTATATTTAAAGTTAATCATATTGACATTTCGCGAAAATTAATTTTATGGCACTTAGCTACATTTAAAGAAAGTTTACGCTGTTCACAAAAACGAGTGAAACGATTCAGATCTTCCTGGATCAGTTGACAGTCGCCATGGTTCTTCACTCCCATGAAGATTTTCAAATCATCTGCGTAACGGAGATAGTCGCAAAGATTAAAGCAAGTACTGATGTCGTTAATATAAACATTAAAAAGCAAAGGCCCTAAATGGGATCCCTGTGGAACACCAGACAGTTGTTTGATATGGTATGTATGTATTTTATGTATATGTGTATTTTATGTTTAGGTGTATTTTATGTATATGTGTATTTCATGTATATGTGTATATGCAAATATTTGTATGTTTATGTTAACAGTGTGTTCATTGTATTTATGTAATATAATACATTGGTGTGTGCAATTATGGTGTTAGTAATAAATATTGCTTATAATTTCTTTCTACTAATATGTGAATGTATGATGGAATATTTCAGTTTGTTTGTGTATGTTTTATACAAGTGTGAATGCTTTGAACTATTTTCGAATATTTATGTAACCGAACGTCATATTTATATAACCAGGTTCGAATATTTATATAACCAGTCAGCTCGCGGAAAAGGAAGATTCTAAGTAAAATATCATCATCCCTAGATATAAACGTTTTTGCTTAGTTAGGTATGCGATCGTGCAGAAAAAAACAAGTTAAACTCATAGAAATTAATCACATCAGCAGGCTGCTGTAGTTTTTTTTTTACCTACATATATGCCTTTTTGTAGAACCCACCTTGTTGCCTATTGCCACCATCTTCTAGGTGGGCATTTGTAGCATCAAGCAGTCAAACACTCAGGCGGTCACCCATCCCAGTAGTGACCACGCCCGCCGCTGCTTAACTTCGGTAACAACGAGGAGAACCGGTGTCGACGGGGCTACGGACGCTACTACGGATAATCTTATTGTTTGCAATAAAAAATAGCATATATGACCAATGATACAATTATGTAAGATTTTATGTTGGAAAGGATCGCCGTATAAATCTAACCTACGAATAATTCAGTACACTTCTCAAAAAAATCACTCAGGTCAATCCGTCTAAAATGATGTCCGTCGCACACGATTACAGACGATTCTATCAGTGGTTTTGACAAATTGCTCGCTTACCTTTCAATATGCGTGTCCGTTGTGGACGTAAAATTGAATTGGTCTCGGTAGGACGTTTGCGGTTGAGGGATATGTCAAGCGAAAAAATGTCCCCTGGCGATTTGAGGTGGGGGCGGTGCTATTAGAGCGGAGGCAGGTGCCGCTGATATCCTTCAATATACCTTTTTTGTGACGTCACCGCGTCCTCTAGAAAAAGCTCTCAGACGCCACCTGCGAACGCCTTGACATTGCTTAATAACGTCGACGAGTTCACTACCTGGACAAGGTTCGCATTTATGTCGCTTACAAGGCATTTTCCTCCTTAACTTTTAATTGCTCAGGTTGGTCCCGTGACACTTTTCAAAGAAACGGCTTTCCCGACAAATAGCCGAGGACTGATTTCGTCTGAATATTAATTTCATTAATAAATGAGCGCCCTCTCGGCCGGCCATAGATTTTTTGAGACGGATGACTCAAATGGACCATAGACAAATTTGGCGTGCAAATTTTTTGAAGCATCAACCATGATCTTACGAGGTTATGTTCTGCCATGTGGTTGACAAAAGAAAAACAGCAGAAGTACAGAGGGTTGAGTTTTTGCAATAATTACATAGCGATTACTCACCAAAATCCGATTGGGTCCGTTGTAACCGCCTCGGGCGGCGCGGTTCGTTTCTCGGCTAAGGGCGGGTTTGAGCCAATCGCCAACAGATGGCGTTAATATGGCGGGGTGGGCGGTCTCCAGCCCCTGCACCGTCGGGCCGGGACCAGCTCCCGCGGCCTAACCCTGCGGACGCACCAAAAATCATATCAGCGACAAACGACGCCATCGCGTAGCAAGAATTAAAATGTATGGCGAAATTTCAATATTTTTTTTAGTGTAGCTGGTAGTTTAGATATCCCAATCAAAATTTCACAATATAATTTCAGCTCAACAAGGCATCTGCGTACCAAACTTCAAATATTTAAGTCCAATATTTCGTGATTGATATATAACTAGTGTGTCCCCAGATGGACCGACTTCTGCCACAACATTTTTAGCTATTGCCATGATCAAATGATTCCTGCATGCTAAAAACAGCTTAATCGAAATAATCGTTTGAGCGCTATCGTGAAGGAATACACAGGAGCCGGGAAAGTAAATGTGTTTGATACACGGCATATAGTTTCTTAATTTTCGACCTGACTAACCCTAGAAAGAAAGTCTGCGTAAAATTTACGAAATCGTGAGCGAAGTATTGCTCTCTCTTTCCAAATATAGGGCTCGATTGCGTTTCTTTTGAACTAATCTCGGAAATCTGAATGAGACAAACCAGCACGGAATGCAAAATGAACGATTGTCACTTTTTCGCATTTAAAATATCCACCGAAGTTAAATCCGCTAAATCGAACACCGCACTAAATGTGTTCAAACTTTTCGGGCGTATATAAGTTCGAAGGGTAGTTTTGGTGAGGGAAATCGACGATAGTTCATTTCATATTCCGTTCTAACGTAGGTATAGCTTTGTCTCGTTCGGCTGAACTAAGTTCCTGCCAATGTCACGTTGCGGGTTTAATTACATAAATAATATAATGTAATAAAAGAAATGAAATTGTAAAATGTATCTTTATTTCAACTCGTCGACCGACCGACAGATATATGGGGCGATAAAGCGCCTAGATGATTTAAATCATTCTTTGATTTAATTTAATGGAAATAAGAATTTTTTAAATATAATTTAAAATTAAATAACAATTTGAAGAGAGAATAAGGACAGAGCAAGAGCCTCAGGTCGAGGGCATATTTCTCGAGTTCACTTCGATTCGGGAAAAGGTTCCGAGGATGGGTAAGCAAAATTATCGGAGAGATCCCGCGGCTTAGCCAGCACGAACGTCTTGCGGGGTCGGGCACTGACTGCCTTGAAGACGGCCCCTGAAGAGGCGCTAGAAGCTGCTGCCGGAGAGCGGAGCAGGTTCCGTTCGTACGGCGGGAAGACGGGTTCACGCGGTGAAGGCGGTCGTCAGCGAACGCCCGGAGCGGGCACAGCAGCTGGAGCAGGCGACGGGACGCTCAACTCCTGGAGCGCCCCCGGCGAAGGTGGACGGCCGCGGTCACGCGTGGCCGGCGACGAAGAAATCTCGCCCGAGTGATCCGATGATTTGGCGTCGCGCCCGCAGCTGAAGCGGGCGACGGGACGATACGGGCGGCGCGCCCGGCGGCGGAGGGCAGGTTCCGAGGCGGACGGGCGGCGGACATCCTCGGCGGAACCGCGGTCTCAACCGGCCCGGGCTATAGCGCCGGTCGCGCACGTGCTCATGTAAGTGTCGCGCGCAAGCGAGGAGTCCGGAGGAGAGGTGCGCGCGGGCGATTGACGCACGTGGCGACCCTTTACGCCGACCGCATGATGTTATAGGCGCATCCTTGGCGATGAAGTCGTATCCCTCTTCGTCGATTCTTCGTGAACTAAAATTAGTTCACGAAGAATCGCAATCGGGCCCATAGCTAAACACGCGCCGTGCATTCCAGATATCTCGCCATAAGTGCCACTAATTTTGAAAAATGGCCTTAACCCCTCAAGCCCCGATTGGCCGATATCGGCCACAAAACGATGAAGTGTGACGGCCCCGTTTTAATTTTATTTTAATTTTATTTGTTTTATTTCATTATGTTTTATTATGTTAATATGTTTTATTTTAATTATGTGTACAGTGGTTTGGCAGCAATTAATGTTTCGGTGAGACAGTGTCATAATTCAATTTTTTTACTAATTTTTACTAAAATTTTTTGGGACATCAACTCGTCAATCGGCTCAGGGGCCGAGGCCTGAAGGGAATAAGTTTGACAAATGACAAAGATAATGTGAATAAGTTTGACAAATGCTAAAGCTCTGTTCGTCTCTGACAAATTCTAAGCGTCTTAAATCGTCACATGTCATGTCATAGCTAGAAATCTATGACATGATATATGAAGTGGAATGCGGAAGTATTGATGTTTGGTACACGTTTTGCTACAGCATAACGTAAGAACTCGCAGTTACAAGGCGCTAAATACATTCTCTATTAACGGTACTAGATCTAAAACCCGCATATTTTACCTACTGGTCAAGCACCGACACTGTTTAAATCTTCTGTATTCACGAATACGATGATAAAATTATACAATGATGATAGGCACTGATCACCCTATAATGCTGTATAGTTGCTACTAAAAAAACTGCACATTTACAACCGTAGAAAGGAAAAAGTCTATACAATATTTAGGAATAATTATAAATTATCGACAAACCATTAAATGGCATTAACACACTGAGATAACAGCAAAGCGTATTAGAAAACGAATAGTTAGGTACACCTATTTAACAATGTAAGAAACGTACAAAATACTACTTTACTTAGGACTGTCTACTACTACGCACTTGCACATACTTTTATTACCTAAAGAGGCCCTTACACGATCAATAATATTAACAATATGAGTATGTCATTTGTCATGACAGCCATTGAACCGACTTCATTTTCCGTTCAATAAAAATAAAAGGAAGTGGAATAGGCATATGTATAGGCATTCATAATTTTATCGATAAATGTAGATACCATAGATAATACATGCATTACATACTTTTCTAATAACAATTATCTCGATATACACACGAATACGGCATAACATTATTCAGTATTGAAAGCTCCTACTGGTGCGCGAAATGTCTGACTTAGAGGCACTTACCTTTATTTATTCGGGCGTTTCTTTAACAAGAGATGTAGTAGATCTGCGCAAACCCTTGTCAAAAAGAGTTTTATCCCCTTCGACATCAACTTGGAAATAAGATGCGGCCCACAAAATTAAATAAAACATCGGAGGGTTGACCTGAAAGTTAAATCTAATACTGTGTCCCATGTTGGCAAAGTGACGGCAGCATGTCTACATAATAGAAGTCTTGAGTATACCTAATTATGCATGTAATAGAGGCTCTTCTCGTTTACACAATCCTCGGATTAAAAGTTATATTTTTATTACCGTGCGCATAAAAGACGTAAAACTTTAAGGGGATATGGCTGACAGTAGCCCACCCTTTTTTGTAGACGAATGACCCCAAAATTAAAAATTGACTCACTAGGGGCCGCAACTTTTAAACGAATTATCCGATTTGAAGAGTTCTTTCGCCAATTAGTTATAATCTTCGTATGATTTGATGTTGCAGCCCAACCTGAGGGTTTTAAAGCTGGGAGCTGACATATAAAAACCGATCCAACCTCACCGCTAGCGGTTCGAAAAGAACTTGTACGTTTCATGTTACTACTATTTTTAAAGTTGGCAAAAGTTTGTTGAACCTGTAACTCAAATACGCAGGTATTATATGTATGCTATATTTTGAACATATATATCTACCGAATGGTTAAAATATTTTCTATATGAAATTTAAGGAAACTTTTATTTTTAGTCTTTCAGAAAACGGCTTGAAATAATATCAAATAAGACTTTTCCTATGTGATATAATAATAATATAATATAAGAAACTCCCAAATAAGTGATGTAATACTATTTTTTAAGAAATAAAATAAAAAACACTTTTAATATCCATTTTATGATTTTTTCTGTGTAATGTCCATTTATAAGTACTGTAACTTGACTGTAATTTGAAATAAATACGCCTATATAAAAAGAATCAGATAAAGACGCTTTGAATACTTCAAAACGCAATGAGACGACAGAGACAGTGTCTAATTCAAGGTATTTCTTTCGTATTCTTCATTCCTTTTGAACTGTCCTTAATGAGAGTAATTAACATTTTCATTACATCCGCCATTATTACGTCCCTTACCATTTTCCTTTGATAAGTTTTTCATTTACATAATCGATAAAGTTCACGAATTAATTGAATCTAATATTGCCGTACAGTGAAGATGATCGGATACAAAATGAAAATAACGAGGACTCGCCATTTTGATATTATTTCTAGGCTAAGCAATGTTTAAGTTTTGACTAAATGTTATATATATATATATATATATATATATATATATATATATATATATATATATATATATATATATATATATATATATATATATATATATATATATATATATATATATATATATATATATATATATATATATTTGATTGTAAATGTGTAAATTATTATTTTTTCAAATTGAAATTATGTTTATCACTAAATAAATGAAATGATAAAATAATGAAAGGGCACTTATCTGGTCTGTGGTGACCAGGAGTGACTCCACGCCTTTTTCGTTTTCTCTTCTCTCAGTATTTGCGGTTTCCTACTGTGGTATTCGAACCTTTCTACTTTATCCTACAGCGGCGACACAACAATGCGAAAGACGAGAATGAATGCTGGAAAATAATAGGCGATTAGTAATAATAATAATCGAAAATAATAATCGCCTATTATTTTCCAGCATTCATTCTCGTCTTTCGCATTGTTGTGTCGCCGCTGTAGGATAAAGTAGAAAGGTTCGAATACCACAGTAGGAAACCGCAAATACTGAGAGAAGAGAAAACGAAAAAGGCGTGGAGTCACTCCTGGTCACCACAGACCAGATAAGTGCCCTTTCATTATTTTATCATTTCATTTATTTAGTGATAAACATAATTTCAATTTGAAAAAATAATAATTTATATATATATATATATATATATATATATATATATATATATATATATATATATATATATATATATATATATATATATATATATATATATATATATATATATATATATATATATATATATATATATATATATATATATATATATATATATATATATATATATATATATATATATATATATATATATATATATCTCATATATAAAAAGAGAAGTTCCGATTCACTCATTCATTCATTCATTCACTGACTGACTCATCAACGCCCAGCCCTAACCCTTAGAGATAGGAAGCTGAAATTTTTAACATCGGTTCCTTTTAGAACGCAAACGCTCACTAAGGGCGGATTTTTCGAAATTCAACCCCTAAAGGGGTGAAAAGGGGTTTCACAGTTTGTATGGAAAACCTATATAGATGTACTTTTTAATTCCAAACTTTGAAAGACTACTCTAATAAACAAATAAGGAAATAGGTGTTTCATGTTTTTTCAATATTCTACCCTTAAAGGGGTGAAACAGGGTTTTAAAGTTGATATTGATAAACGATTTTAGTTGGACTTTTTATTTCGAAAGTTTGTAAGATTATTTTAATAAATAAATAAGGAAACACGTTTTTCATATTTTTTAAAAATTCAACCCCTAAAGGGGTGAAAAAGGGTTTCGATTTTTTTATGAAGAAACGATATAGATGTACTTTTTAATTCGAAACTTTGTAAGATTACTCTAATAAACAAATAAGAAAACAGGTGTTTCATGTTTTTTCAAAATTCAACCCCTAAAGGGGTGAAACGGGGTTTCAAAATTTGTATGAATGAACAATATTAGATGTGCTTTTTATTTCGAAACTTTGTAAGATTACTCTAATAAATAAATAAGGTAACACGTGTATCATATTTTTTCAAAATTCAACCCCTAAAGGGGTGAAAAGGGGTTCCAAAGTTTGTATGGAAAATCGAGATAGATGTACATTTTATTTCGAAACTTTTTAAGATTACTCTTATAAACAAATAATCAAATAGGTGTTTTATGGTTCTTCAAAATTCCGCCCCTGAAGGGGTAATACGGGGGTTTAAAGTTTGAATGGATAAACGATTTTAGATGGACTTTTTATTTCGAAAGTTTGTAAGATTACTCTAATAAATAAATAAGGAAACATATTTTTTGAAAATTCAACCCCTAAAGGGGTGAAAAAGCGTTTCCATTTTTTTATGAAGTAACGATATAGATGTACTTTTTAATTCGAAACTTTGTAAGATTACTCTAATAAACAAATAAGAAAACAGGTATTTCATGTTTTTTCAAAATTCAACCCCTAAAGGGGTGAAACGGGGTTTCAAAATTTGTATGAATGAACAATATTAGATGTGCTTTTTATTTCGAAACTTTGTAAGATTACTCTAATAAATAAATAAGGAAGCACGTGTATCATATTTTTTTAAAATTCAACCCCTAAAGGGGTGAAAAGGGGTTCCAAAATTTGTATAGAAAATCGATATAGATGTACTTTTTAATTCGAAACTTTTTAAGATTACTCTTATTAACAAATAATCAAATAGGTGTTTTATGGTTTTTGAAAATTCCGCCCCTAAAGGGGTAATACGGGGGTTTAAAGTTTGTATAGATAAACTATTTTAGATGGACTTTTTATTTCGAAAGTTTGTAAGATTACTCTAATAAATAAATAAGGAAACAAGTGTTTCATATTTTTTTAAAATTCAACCCCTAAAGGGGTGAAAAAGGGTTTCGATTTTTTTTATGAAGAAACGATGTAGATGTACTTTTTAATTCGAAACTTTGTAAGATTACTCTAATAAACAAATAAGAAAATAGGTGTTTCATGTTTTTTCAAAGTTCAACCCCTAAAGGGGTGAAACGGGGTTTCAAAATTTGTATGAATGAACAATATTAGATGTGCTTTTTATTTCGAAACTTTGTAAGATTACTCTAATAAATAAATAAGGTAACACGTGTATCATATTTTTTCAAAATTCAACCCCTAAAGAGGTGAAAAGGGGTTCCAAAGTTTGTATGGAAAATCGATATAGATGTACTTTTTATTTAGAAACTTTTTAATATTACTCTTATAAACAAATAATCAAATAGGTGTTTTATGGTTTTTCAAAATTCCGCCCCTAAAGGGGTAATACGGGGGTTTAAAGTTTGAATGGATAAACGATTTTAGATGGACTTTTTATTTCGAAAGTTTGTAAGATTACTCTAATAAATAAATAAGGAAACAAGTGTTTCATATTTTTTTAAAATTCAACCCCTAAAGGGGTGAAAAAGGGTTTCGATTTTTTTTATGAAGAAACGATGTAGATGTACATTTTAATTCGAAACTTTGTAAGATTACTCTAATAAACAAATAAGAAAATAGGTGTTTCATGTTTTTTCAAAGTTCAACCCCTAAAGGGGTGAAACGGGGTTTCAAAATTTGTATGAATGAACAATATTACACGTGCTTCTAATTTCGAATTCCTGTAGCAGTACTCTAATAAAAAAATAACAAAATGCGTTTTTTCGTGGTTTTTTCCAAAATTCAAACCCTAAAGGGGTGGAAAGGGGTTATAAAATTATTATGAAGAAACGTTATTGATGGTCTTTTTAATTCGAAACTTTGTAAGGTTACTCTATTAAACAAATAAGAAAATAGGTGTTTATTTTTTTTTAAATTCTACCCCTAAAGGGGTGAAACAGGGTTCCACACTTTGTATGAATAAACAACATTAGATGTGCTTTTTATTTCGAAAATTCGAAGGACTGCTCTAATAAAAAAGTAAGAAAACACGTCTTTCGTGGTTTTTCAAAATTCAACCCCTAAACGGGTGAAAAGGGGTTATACAATTTGTATGGAGAAACGATACAGATAGACTTTTTAAATCAAAACTTTGTAATATTACTCTCATAATCAAATAAACAAATGGGTCTTTCATGGTTTTTCAAAATTTCGCCCTTAGAGGGCTAAAACGGGGTTTTAAAGTTTGTATGGATAAACGATTTTAGATGGACTTTTTATTTCGAAACTTTGTAAGGTCACTCTAATAAATAAATAAGGAAACACGTGTTTCATATTTTTTCAAAATTCCACAACTAAAGGGGTGAAAAGGGGTTTCGAAATTTGTATGGAAAACGATATAGATATACTTTTTAATTCGAAACTTTGTAAGATTACTCGAATAAACAAATAAGCAAATATGTCTTTTGTGTTTTTTCAAAATTCAACCCCTAAAGGGGTGAAACGGGGTTTCAAAATTTGTATGAAAAAACGATATTAGATAAACTTTGTAGGATTACTTTAAAAACCATCTAAGCAAATATGTGTTTCTATTTTTTTTGAAATTTCACCCCTAAAGGCGTAAAAAGGGGTGTTTAAGTTTGTATGGAGAAACGATATTAGATGGACTTTTTATTTTGAAACTTTGTAGGATAACTCTAATAAACAAATAATTAAATACGTCTTTCGCGTTTTTTCACAATTCAACCCCTAAAGGCGTGAAAAGGGGTTTAAAATTTGTATGGAGAAACGATATTAGATGGAAATTGTATAGGTACTCTAATAAACATTTAGGCAAATACGTATTTAGTATTTTTTTAATTCAACCCCTAATGTGGCGAAAAGGGGTTTAAATGATAATAAACAAATAAGCAAATGCATGTTTCATATTTTTCTAAAATCTACCACTTAGGGGGTGAGAAGGGGTAAATAACCCTAAAAATCAAAATAGAAGTCGCGCGCGACGGTTCCCGGACGTGAGAAGGCGCTAGAACCTCATTATAAATTAATCATTTGTCTCGATAACATGCGTAGCGCAAGCACCGCGATCGTCACATCTTCACGCCTTAATTACTTAGTTGATCATCATGAAGTACATATTGACAGGAGTACCTACAGAGAAGGACGTTAGATACCTTTATATATTACACGCAAAAACTTACCACTTGACTGGGAAAAAGGGATCTATCTTAACCCAAATTTAACGCGTGCGAAGCCGCGGGCAACAGCTAGTATATATATATATATATATATATATATATATATATATATATATATATATATATATATATATATATATATATATATATATATATATATATATATATATATATATATATATATATATATATATATATATATATATATATATATATATATATATATATATATTACATAGCAGGAAGGCTTTCCCGGACTGGATTGGGAAATGCTTATTTTAAATGAGATGTATGCCTGGATGAGCACCACTTTCGACAGTGCAATGTAGGTTTAATGGGAGAAAGTCGCGCACGTTTAACTACCTAACAGAAAAAAAAACCTGGTTGATACAAGGTATTATATACTATTCCAAAAGTGGTCTCGATCAAGCGATATTAAATGCATGGCTGTTTTAGGTATTAGTGATAAATAACCCTTTATTTATTTATTTATTTATTAATTTAGGAATTAATTACTATAAAAACATTAATTTTGCTTACAAAAATAAAAGGAACAGAATGGCAAAACCTTAACCTTATAGTTATTTGATTCTGTCACCCAACTGGGACTAGCACATTCTAGGGTGTACAGGGCTCTAATATTACAATAAATTATGCCAAGGTTTAATAAAATGCTCATAAAACTAAATTACCTTAAAATTTGGTAATCAAAAAAAATCGGCATTAAATGCAGATATGCATCACTGTCTGCTATCGTAGAGCAAACTCTCAATATCTCCCCTTATCTAGGTTAAGGTAAGTATTTAGGTCCACCTATTAGTTTCCACGGATCAACAATAGTGGACGAGTTGAAACTTTAAAAGAAAAAAAATTAAAACGCGTTTATCTCAGAACTATTTACTAAATTCAAGTCATCAAGTTATAATTGTAAGGTTACGATATTATGTAAGTAATTGTTGTTTTTTTTTCATTTGCATCGTTTTTGCTTCGGATGTCCTATTGAAGAGGATAAAAAGTAAAAGAGCAAAGATGCCTCTTAATTTTGATTATATTTGATTTAAAATTTCAGTAATAAATTCTTCCCAGAAACTGATCATTTAGACAAAATTCAAAATGACAATACACATAGTGGACAATAGGACAATAGGACAATACACATCTACTTAAAATTACCATATTTTTGTATGTAAGCCAATTTGAATTCTGGCTTTGGTCAAATTACGTTTGCGTTATTAGGAAAAATTATTTAAAAATTGTAAGAGCAATTTCCGCGCAGAAATGAGTTTTCCGTTTCGGAGATAATAATGAGAGTAATCGCATGGACAAATGCAATTACGTATACCAGCAATAACCAGAATGCAAAAGGGTTTCTAAAGCTGAGTTGTGTATGGTGTATATGTAGGGCAAACCAAGGAAAATAAATATAAGGAAAAATTTAAACAGTGGGACAAACCAATTTTATTTATTTTAACTTTTTATGTTGCATACCACATCTTTTAACCTTTTTTTAATACATAAAAATAGTCGCGGAAGGGCATTACATCGTCAGTATTAAATCACCCCTAGATATAAGCCTGTGTTAAGGTGATAAAGAAAAAGGGCTGTGATGTTTGTTAAACCTGTGGGCCTTGCCTGCTGCTCTTCTTACGTCTCCTAGGGACAAATACATGTATATGCAGAATATAACATAAGATAATTTAATATACTATAGTATAACATAATATAAAATAATATTATATACATATTATAATTTACGGTATAAAATACAATAATATTTCTTTCTTTTTTAAAATATATAATAGCTTTACTTGATCTTGTTGTATATATACACTACAATACATTAAATAGTACATACACATATAAATTATAATTACAGTAGAGTCAATTTAAACAAATATGTAGCACTTACATTTATTTTTTTTTTTATACGTACAGCGGTTTGCCACAAGCGTAACACTAAGCTTAGGTAATATGTAATAACATTGAATAAAATTAGGCCTTAAAAAAATCCCACAGCAAGTTGTGGCACGCTTATAGTGAAGATCGGTCCCATGTCGCCTAACTAAGTAAAAACTTGTTCTAGGGCAAACATTTTAAACATATACAAGTTTAAAAAAGAAAACATGTTCATAAGAAGAAAAAAGAGTTAAAAAAAAGCGAAAATAAAAAAAAACATTGAAATAAATAAATATATATGTTAAAATAAAATGTATAAATATATAATTATAATAAAATAAAATATTGAAATAAATAGCTATATAGTCATAACTTAAATTATAAATAAAATTTGTAATATTTGTAAAAAAAAAAAAAAGTCACAATAAAAATAAGTGTGGCACTCGGGGACTGCCGCGGTAAAGCTATTGCATAGCATTTTTTTAACAACTTATGCAATTATAATTATTTATTTATTTTATTTTTTCTGATATCAGATAACTGCGCTCTATCGGAAAACGTTGAAATTATTCCGAATCATTTGCGGCTGCGGAAGCAAATGATTCGGAATAATTTAAACGTCGCGCACGAATTTTTTATTCGATATAGCAAAAAAAACGGATTATTCGAAAAAAATCGTAGATAAAAAGATAGATAATTAAATTATCTGTAAAATAGTGCAGGTTTCATAATAATACGCCAGATAGTATTTGCGTAGTAGTCGTTTTTGTGTTCGGGTAGACCTAATTGCACAAATTAATTACACTATGTAATATAAACAAAATCTAAAATATTCAAGGCTGAGAATATTAGGAAAATGTTCTTGTTTAACATATATTTTTTTCGAATCGTAAGCAGGACTCGTTTAGACGTAATTATCAGTTTAAAATCATTAATTTTCGTTAAGAAATTTTTTCATTCGGTCGCCGTGCTGTCCTAGAGGCCCGCGATAAAAGCTATGCAATAGCTTAAAATTATAATACTAGTAATAGTAAAGTTTCTAAAAAAAATTACGTGTGGCACTCGGGGACTGCCGCGGTTAAGCTATTGCATAGCATTTTTAACAACTTATGCAATTATAATTATTTATTTATTTTATTTATTTATTTTTTTCTGATATCAGATAACTGCGCTCTATCGGAAAACGTTGAAATTATTCCTAATCATTTGCGGCTGCGAAAGCAAATAATTCGGAATAATTTAAACTTCTTCCGATAGAGCGCCGCGCACGAATTTTTTATTCGATAAAGCAAAAAAACCGAATTATTCGAAAAAAATCGTAGATAAAAAGATAGATAATTAAATTATCTTTAAAATGGTGCAGGTTTCATAATAATACGCCAGATAGTATTTGCGTAGTAGTCGTTTTTGTGTTCGGTTAGACCTAATTTCACAAATTAATTACACTATGTAATATAAACAAAATCTAAAATATTGAAAGCTAAGAATATTAGGAAAATGTTCTTGTTTAACATATATTTTTTTCGAATCGTAAGCAGTACTCGTTTAGACGTAATTATCAGTTTAAAATCATTAATTTTCGTTAAGAAATTTCTTCATTCGGTCGCCGCGCTGGCCTAAGGCCCGCGATAAAAGCTATGCAATAGCTTAAAATAAAATTGTAACAGAGAAAAATTTATTTATGTTTTCAGAAACAAGATATTCGCACTCCTCATTAATAGAGTTCGAGAGCCAATGTGACACCCATCTTTCGTACTGGTTTTCGCTTTCGCCTAATATCTATCCTATGTGTTAAATATCTATCCTATGTAAGTCAAATACATTTTAAAGTTTAGGTCCGAGATATGCGTAGTGTCGTTATCCGTATACAGTCCAAATTTTTAGTTGTATCTGTTTGTCTTTGTGTATACTGATGTGTTGTTCTCTGGTTTGTCTTTACTCGTATTCCTCATGAGATCCCTCCGATAGCGCACCAGAACAGTGCGTATGTATAGTAGTTGGTGTACGTCTAGTACTGTAAAATCTATATACATATGTCATCCGATGGAGAGCGATAAGGTTTTTTAATAACTACTCTAGAGATGTCGTTAAGTAGAATTTTTAGTTGTATCTGTTTGTCTTTGCGTATACTGATGTTTTGTTCTCTGGTTTGTCTTTACTCGTATTCCTCATGAGATCCCTCCGATAGCGCACCAGAACAGTGCGTATGTATAGTAGTTGGTGTACGTCTAGTACTGTAAAATCTATATACATATGTCATCCGATGGAGAGCGATAAGGTTTTTTAATAACTACTCTAGAGATGTCGTTAAGTAGAAATCTAATTTTCTACGACCAGGCAATGATTTAATGAGAGTTGCTAGGAGTTACTCTCTCCAATCACCTGTCAGTCATAGATGCTAGTACATAGCAGTAGCATTTCCAGTGTGATTTTGATTTTCCTAACTGATTTTGACGTTTTTTTAAGATCACTAAAATTGAGACTGGATCATTATAAAATAAACAATATATTTTAGGACTATTTATCAGATTACTTTAATTTAATTTTACTAAGCTGGCAATGAATAAATGACCTTCCATTAGTGGTTTTAAAATATTTCAGTGTTTATTCCAAAATTTAGTATAGGGACAATTTAAATATATGTCAGTCATTCTTTAATGGCTTTAGTGAATATTTTATTAATTAAATCTAATATTATTTTAATTTAGAATGTCTTAAATAACATTAAAATAGACAGATTAGTAGTAACTTCTGCTTCACTATTAGAGGAAAAACATAACGAAATTATTTTCAATATTAAATCTATACGTTCAGTCTCTCAAAATAAAATTCCTGAACCATTTTACTATCAGCAGCTTGAAAATATTTTATCGTATATTAAATACTTACAATTTTTAATTTTAAATTAAAAGAATGCTATTTTAAAGTGACATGATACCTGGAAATGACCATACCTAAAGATTTTTTTATTTAAAAAAAGGCATCGATAAAAAAAATGTTTTTAAGCTAATCCCTCGATGAGGAACTAATTTACAATTTGGATTAAACCTACATTGTACGCGGTTATTGTGTTTTATTAAAATATTATTACATTGAATGGTTAATTATCTAGCGTCGCGCTTAGCCACATTTTTTATATAGGCCCTAAATTAATTTCAATTAATTGAAACGTGAGAGCGCTATGAGTGTTTTGCTTAATATGCTTTGCCCGTTGAGTATTAGTCAACCAAATCTGGTCGCGAAACAATTATCCGTTGAGTACGAGTCGACCAAATCTGGTCGCGCGTTTTTTTTACTTCTTTGATGTTCTCATATTTATTCATAATTATCTAATTGTTTTACAAAATGATAAATCAATATTCTATATTCGAAATTTCAATGCAATCATTGTGCAGTTGTTCTTTTTATGATTGGTGTAGTAGTTTCGTAGTTATAGTACTTTAAGTCGATGTCGCCGAAAATCCTGCAAAAGAGACAGATGCATCCATGAAAATACCCATTTACTCCAAGGGTTAACACCCTTGTACCGCCACTGCGCAAAGAAAAAAAAAATAAAATAAATAACTAACGACTGGCTGCAGTTTCAAATTCCTATTGAGCTATCGAGAGAACAATTTTACTATCTTCGCATGATCCGGGAAGTCATTGAAATAAGAAGAACCCCAAATTTCAATAGAGTGGACTGTCAAAAAACCACTTTTACGTGAAACACTTTTCTTAAAATGTTCTTCATGCCCATCGCCGAGCTCATGGATGAAATACAAGATACAGTGAGTGTTGTGTATACGGCGGATTTTCAAATTTCTCGCACGCCGAAGCCGCTGTCCCACCACCGTTATAATCTGCGAAATAACAGCTGCAGTTTGCAACCTACCCGCAGATGTCGATTGACAGCATTTCAGTCTACCCTGGACAACGGGGTTTGCAACACTGCCGAAACTTCGGGTTCTACAAACTACACTGGGTCGATCCGTTTTTATTATATTTAGGTTTAAAATATGACTCACAGCTGTCTCGACTGCATATGTTCGCAATCATTCTTATGCACTTTTCTTGCTCTTAAAAGTATGAATATGAAGTATGAAAGCAAAATTAAGGTAAAACTTCCAGGTTTAAGTTCTAGATATCTTTATTCCGTACTCAATCTGGCTCACTGGTATCCTTTGTGGCTTTGTATTTTCTTGTTTTTGTTCAGCGCGCTTCATATTTTGAGGGTTACATATTTATTAATATAATTTATTTTCATATTATCATTGATGAAACTTTCTAATTTATTCTTCTAATGTTCAATTCTCGATACAACGTCGTCTGTTAACCAATATTAACTTTAAAAGCCTCGTTAACGTAAATGGGTAATAACGTGGCTGAAAATTTGACCGTAAAATTCAATAATGATAAAACATCTCGCGATAAAGAGACGTGAAAATTCGGGCCTCTGAGAAATTTGGATCAAAGCGACGGATTGGTAATTAAAACAGCTCTTCAAATTAGAGGTGATTATTAAATAAATTCGAATTCGATTTTACTTTTACATTGTACGTTGGAAAGTATTTTTGAACACTTATTTCATCGATTTGTATACTTATTTGATTGTTTTTTTTGGAATTATATTTATACTAGCTTCTACCCGCAGCTTCGTCTGCGTTAAAGAGAATTTTCGCCAGCGTTTTAATATTTCGAACGGAACTCTAAAAGACATAGTTTATCTATAGAGTTAAATTGAGATAAAATAAGAGTTAAATTCTATTGTCAGTTACATTTCAAGGTCAAACTATATTAACTTATTGTTGTTTTACTTTGGCATTTCATATAACTTGGGCGGAAAAGCTTTAGGGTTTTATCAATGGTTTTACGTTGTTTTTAATGTTAGATTTTACAAACCTGATAAATTTTTACAAAATATTGGCGTTTCTCCCCTCGGTGCTAGTATAACCAGACTGCTAGGTGAGCTCACTATGGCAGAGCAAGCTACATATATCTGCCCATGTGAGAAGCAGTTCTCCCTGAAATCGATTTCTGCCGCCTTTAGTGACTAGGGCTTATTGATGGTCATAGCAACGCATCATTCATTTGTACCACCGAGACCACAGACCTACTCCATTTCTGCCCTTCTAATGATTTAGGTAAAGTGTTTGATGACTTCAGCCTTCTTGTTCTGGGGGGGTTAGAATGGCTCGCTCGCACAACCAGCTCATAGATTTCTGCTTAATATCAGCGTATGTATTAGTAAGTATCAGTGAATTCTGGCTGTAAGGTCTGCGAGGATCATCTTTACTATCCTCGACCTGTAGGGATGGTCATTTTCCCCTCGCAATCGTGATATTCTCCATATCCTATTTTGAGTACATTTCGGATAATTGCCAAGCTAAAACATCACCCTTCAAGTGGACCCTCATGTTATTCACGAGGGAAAGTTTCACAAAGAGATGCCATAGAAGAAATATACAAATACCTTTCTCATTATTTTAAAATTAGATTTCATTTACCCGATTCACTTTTCTACCTTAAAGATATATTTTTCCCTTTTTGCCGTTTCTCTTTAGAAGCTATTTAGAAAAGAGTACTGAATTTAATTTTTAGGCATTTATATGGGGAATATTTAATTAAAACCTGGAATTTTTATTACTTTATTATTATTACTGGAATAAGTATTACCAAAATTTATAAATCAACTTTTATATTTTTCTAAGTTTTCCTATGACACGGCTGCTGCAACTGGGGTTGGCTCGAGACAGAGAATTTAAATAAAAGCTTGTTTTTAAAAATGTGTTTTTACTATAAACTTATTTGACGATATTATGTTGATACTGCACGCAGCAGTTCATTTCACTATCCCATATGGATTCTCAACTTGCTGGTTTTTCTCGTTGAAAGTTTTGAACCACCTCAATATGTTTTCTCGATCTTTTGGTTACTAGGCGCTGTTTTGCCCAACGTAAGCTCACCCACAGTTGCATTTGATTTTAAACATGCCCGAGGTTTGCATTGGTATTACATTTTTAGGGTCGTCTGAAGTCGAGCTATATTTTGGGTTGGTTAGAAGTTGTTTTATATCAAATTTGTTTAGCATTTTATTTATTCACTCTGTAACAATCTTGAAATTTGGTTATTTATTCACTCTGTAACAATCTTGAAAATGCCCGTGATCTGGTCGGTTCCTGAGTTTCATCCAAATTAGATCATTAACATGTGTCGTGATCCGTATCATTTTTTCTAGAAATTGACATGTTTAATCTCTTACAAAACATTCCGCGAAGGTCGGTCTTAAGAACCATGATATGCATCGATCAACATGTTTTGATGAAGTATAGATAGAATCATTGTGTTAGAATCAAGCGCAAGATATTTCCGCTTTTGTGTGGGCAGTGTGATTGTGAAGTGTGACTTTTAAAGCGGTTTTCATTTACTCATGACTTTCATAATACTGTTAAAAAATTACGAAATCGGTGTCAAAAAATGCTATTTATGAATCCAAAGAAACCTATAAACAATGCCAGACATTTGTATACAAGAGAAAATTAGCACAGTTATAATTAAAAGACGTTTCCAGAGCAGCAATATTGAAAAATACGAATGAATGTAATGTAATGTAAATGTGAAAAATCGTAAGATATTCTGTTGAAATATACGGGTTTCTGACTTTCTGTAAGATTATTGATTATATCTAGGCAAAAATATTGAAATAGCAGTTCCGACATACCAACAAGTACCCTCAAGAGCAATGAATCTGGGGAACCTAACATAACTAGGAAACTACGAGAGCTGGATTATTCAAATAACAATAACAATAAAGTATTGTATAGACAATGTAATACTACCCATACAAAAAAATACCTTTTAGTTACTGTAAAATAGTGCCATCAAATTGGCAACAACCAAATAATTGTTTTTTACAAACTTTTATTTACCTTCCAATGTTTGTTACTTATATTTACTTTCCAATGGTTGGCCTCCAACGAGGGGACTCCTCAACGGTCAACAGCACATACACGAAATTTCGTATACGCATTCAATTATAATAGTCCGTTCTAAGTTTCACCGCGTCAGGGCTGCTGCACCCAGGGTTGGCTTCCAACTAGGGGACTCCTCAAAGGTAAACAGCACAGACACGAAATATTGTATACACATTCAATTGTGGTGCATAAGTTCCACTATGTCATGGCTGCTGCACCCAGGATTGGTTTGGGACAGAGCATATTATCAAAATATTACTTTTAAAAATGTATTTTATTATTAACTTATTTGAAAGTCTAAATGCAAATTCACTGCATTTGTTTTTGTTTTTGTTTCTGTTCTTTCACTAAAGAGGTGTAACAATCGCTCCTGGTATTCAATAATTAATATCGATATTGTAATTATTGAATAAGCTTGCACTCCGAGATATTCGTACGTCTATGTTGGTGACCTGATTCATTTATTTTGAGGGTACTTTAAATTCAAGAAAAAGTCATAATTCACTTTGAGTTCAATTATGTTTATTAGAAAATAATCTTGAAAATGGTGTTAATTAAATTATCTGCTCCAGACTTCCAGGGTGTAGTCGATAGGGCGAGAGACAGCTGATTGAAAACGGAGCGAAACGTAGGTGTAACCGATTCCGCCGTTTAAGATGTACACCGAACCCAGCTGGTTGACTCTTTCGATCGCAGCAATGTATGAGATTGCTCTGTTTGCCGGAGCGTTTATGATGTAATCTTGAACCTGAATCTGATTATTTCCAGCTGCCCTGAAGACCGTACCACTGTAAAACAAGCAATATATTATTACATACAAAATTATTGCATGAAAATAATAATATATAAAACAAACAATGGGCTCGATTGTGTTTCTTCGTGAAATAAAATCGGAAATTAGTTCATGTGACCGAGACAGGGCAATACGCTAGATTGGAATGCGTAATGAACAGTTGTCACTTTTTCGCATTAAAACTACCCACCAAAGATAAAACATCTGAATCTAACACCGCACGAAATGTGTTTAAATTTATTCGGACGAGTAAGTTCGACAGGTAGTTTTAACCGGCAATCGTTCGTTTCATATTCCGCTCTAACGTATTGCTCTATCTCGTTCGCTGGAACTAATTTCAGTTTTAGTTCACAAAGAAACGCAAACGGGCCCAATAAGAATATTTAAAAATAAGCCGACAAAAATAACATATTATTAAACAATGGGCTCGATTGCGTTTTTCTTGAACTAAAATCGGAAATTATTTTATGCGAACGAGACAGAGCAGTACGTCAGAGCGAAATGTGAAATGAACGGTTGTGACTTTTTCGCTTAAAAACTACCCACCGATGATAAAGCAGCTAAATCGAACATCGCACAAAATGCGTTCAAAATTATTCGGGCGTGTAGTTATGGTGCTGGAAAATCGAGTATATTTCATTTCATATTCTGTTCTAACGTATCGCTATGTCTCATTCGGTTGAACTAAGTTCCTATTACAGTTCACGATTTAGAGAAGCAATCGGGCCCAATAACATACAAAACAAACAGTAATGCATTCAAACTAAAAGAAATGCTAACCCATAGAATATAAATATATACAAAAAAATATTTAATATTGGTATTACTGTGTCATATTTGATAAATAGTAATTTCGATCATATTATAATAAAAAATATTTATTGGCAACTGTCAATACAAAAAATATAGAAAAAAACACCAAATTAAAAATTGAAATTGAAAAAAGACAAAGACTGAGTAATAAAATTACAAACGCTTCAAGACGGGTATCCTAAGGATATCTCTTAGATCGTTTTCCTGAACAAATATTTTTTTTGTTACAGAACACTACTACTTAATGAAATAAAAAAAATATCAAGAACAAATAAATCCAAAAATTAAAATAATAAAAATCAATATAATCAGCATCAAATAATCACGATAAAAATGTATTTAAAAGTGATAAAAACAATAATAATCATCAAATAACAAATAATCGTACCAAAATAAAATCTAAATATCTTTGTTTTCAAAAACACCTTTCTTTAATAACATATTCTTGTGGTGGTCCTTAAATATTCCAATTGATCTCGAACAAAATTGAATCCACCCATATGGATTGATGTAATGATAATTCATATTTTGTAGCTGACAGTTGAACAAAACCCTCACAAAACCAAACCCGCAAAAATAACTCAGTTATTTTTTATGTAACATTAAGTAATAATTAAAAAATCTCTTACTAATAAACTCGTACATCACAAGCAACACTTCCGACTATGAGACTCGCACGAGTTTGTCTGTCGGCGGCCGTCTCTATTTTGTCTGAGGGTAAACTGTCGAGATTGATGACGATCGGCTCTCCGTATGACATGACATCGTTAGCGTCTCCATTTTGAATTTGCGCCGAAATGCCAGCAACAAAGGCCAGAGTTAAAATAACCGCCAACTTGGATGCCATTGCAATGTTTGTAAAATGTAATAGTCCTTACAAACAATCAAAAACTGTTGAAAAATTGTTATATCCAATAGCCTTTTATACTAATGTTTCCGATAGTTGCTGTCCATGATAGCAATATCTATTATCATTAGATAAAATGCTATATTTAGATAAAATCAACCTAAAAACTATTTATTTTTTCGAAACGGATTAAATTTATCAGGAACATTATATATCATTCATCCGCACCGGGTATGATTTAAGATATGGAAAAATACGACAAATACAAATTATGACGTAGTGTAAATATATTATCATTTTCACTTTTGCAACCGAGTTTTAATAATTATACAAAATATTTATATATTGGAGGGTCGATAGAAAGTCTCCAGGAGGCAATAGGGTGGTAAATTATAAACCAATTAAAACATATTTACCAATATTGAAAGTCTTACCATTATCGACAAATTTTAAATTTAATGTAAAATTTGGACTTTAACCCGATTTAAGTAAAAAAAAGCGTCCTAACTTTAATGAAACTCATTGAAATAATGTAAAAAAAATTATTACAACATCTGATGTGTATTAATTAGGTACTTCAAATGAAAGCAATAATTACAAAGATCTGTAAATGATTGTACAACTGCTTTAAATTGCAATTGCTATTAAATTATGTGAAATTGTCAGGGTATCTTAATAAGTGATTTTGGAAAATGTATGTTTGTGTGTTGGCCAGATTGTGTGTATAAGTATGTAAGGGCGTATATGTGTGTGTGTGTGTGCGTGTGTGTGTGTATTTGTGTAGGTCAAATCTTGCAAGTTGAATTAGAACCACTTCCTCTTATCCTATGAAGTTGAAATTTTACACGTTGGTTCAGTTCCGATGATAATGCTTTTTTATAGTCAGCACGACCTGATTCTACAACCAGGATTGGCTCCCGACGAGGCTACTATTCCACGGTCTCACATCATCATCATCATCACAGACAGACAAATGAGCCCGTTCTAAAGTTCACCATGACATGGCTGCACCCAGGGTTGGCTAGTAACGAGGGAGCTCCTCAATGGTCAACAGCACAGAAACGAAAATTTGTATACGCATTCAACTCTGATAGCTCTTTCTAAGTTTCACCGCGACTGGGCTGCTGCTCCCAGGGTTGGCTTCCAACGAGGGGACTTCGCAACGGGGACAGCACGGAAACGAAATTTTGTACACGCATTCAATTATGATAGCCCGTTCTAAGTTCCACTATTATATGGCTGCTGCACCCAGGGTTGGCTCGGGACAGAGCATTTTGTTAAAAGCTTGTTTTTAACAATATGTTTTTACTATTTACTTATTATTTATTTATTTATTTATTTATTTATTTATAACGTACAAGAACAAAAAAATACAAGGACATGCATACTGTTGTACATGAGGAATAATTAAGAACAAACATTATTATAGCGAAAAACATAGCTCTATGCATATAAATATGCTAGCATATCCGAATGAGGCGAAATCGCACAACCAACTAGACCTAGAAGGTCTGTCTCTGGCTGTGCTGTGTTATACCAACTGTATTTTTGTAACTCGCGAACTGACGAAGGTGATCAATTTTAAATATTTCTAAATCTAACAAATGTGTTGTTTACATAAATTAAAGTAAAATTTAAAGTAGAAAAAATAAATATATATGTATGCAATTAAGGGCTAAAAATAAAGTAAACTTTACATTATATACAATAAATTTAAGTGGAAAATAAGTAATAATATATACAAATATATGAATAAACACTACATTCTAGTATATATGTTTAAGAAAATGATATGTAATATTGCACAATTTTACAAATACATATTTTTTTTAATAATCACCCTACAGTATTAATAAGGTCTTTAGTTTTTGAACGCCCAATATCTAGAAGCCAGTTTTTTACTTTACCTTTAAAAGTTACATAATTTTTCACGTTTTTCGTGCTTTCACATAGTGAGTTATAAAC
The DNA here is from genome assembly GCA_944548615.1 of Micropterix aruncella. Taxonomy (NCBI): domain Eukaryota; kingdom Metazoa; phylum Arthropoda; class Insecta; order Lepidoptera; family Micropterigidae; genus Micropterix; species Micropterix aruncella. The sequence continues at coordinate 12,317,658 of OX155955.1, read as the reverse complement.
TTTCGGGGCGATAAAAAAACATTGTCTTCGGGCAAATGTGCTTTTAACCTTTGGAATTACTTTTAATATGTTGTCCCATTCACAATCAAACTCCCTTTTATTTTCTAATTGTAATGTTTCTTTCTATCTGTCGAAACCCACTATTAGGTTTGCTAAAGTTCAACTTATCAACATGTATAATGTATAAATGATTTATATATAAACTAAATATATGTATAAAAATTAAATAGTAAATGCACTTCGGCGGTTTTTAATTGAACATTTCTAGAGATATCGTAATAACAGAGAGGGCCAGAAAGCTAAATAGACATGTTTTTAATTTCCCTGCCACATACAACGGTTAGGGAAAGTATTGTGAAGTCACTATTTTTCTTTAGATAAAAATGGAAATATATAGTTTCCCCCCCCCCCCCCCCTATCCCACCCCTTGAGATGAAATTTTGCATACAAGCATCATGGCAAGAGTTGAAAAGATTGTTGTTGAAATCGGTTCACCAGGGGCGAGCAAGTCATACTTCAGTCTCGAAATATTGGACTTAAAGGCTTCAAATTCGTTACACAGCTGCATCATTCGGCCGAAACCACACTGTGACCAATTTTGGTTGAAATATCTCTTACATAAGTAAGTGACACAATTGTTTTTTTTTAAATTCTGCCGTATTGAATAAAATACTAAATCATATTAGAAAATAGCAATTTTAATACTACAGAAATACAACAAAAATATTAGTAGAAATATACTAAATTTGATACCAAAATCACTTGCCACAGTCACATCAGCCACAGCCATGATTCCCGGCTGGGTCACCATTTTCCGTTGGGATCAAATTAAGGGAATTGCATTTTCAATTCTATCGATCGATGCAATAACAAGACACACACTTACAGACATGTTACATGCACACATATAAGAGATTGTCATATGATAATAAATCCGCCCATTGTGACATTTTCACAATAAAGAGTATAAACAAACAAACAAACAAACAAACTATCGAGGAAGGGGGGCTTGGCGTGGGGTGGGGGCGGTGAAATGGGAGGGGGGTTGAGGGGGATTGTCTCCTTGCCGGGAAACTTTTGGATGACACAAACGATTTAATGTGTTTTTTTCTGGCGTTCGCCTTCTCTATGATTGGCCACAACTTTTTAACTGTGATAGCGCTCGGTTACATACCAGTGGTAACGTGTCTAATCTTCATTCCACGAAGTGTTTGGGAAATTCCTATATACATACTGAAAAAAAAAAACAAATCGTAATACCGCGGAAAAGTTGCTGATTGGATAGTCTAAAAAGGGGGCGGGGAGAAGAAATAAAATCGGTTTATATCTTTCGGTGGCGCATGTGCTCTAAAGTTTGCCGAAATTTGGAAAAAAAGTAAATTTTTACGATATTTTAAGTATAGCCTCATTTTTTTACTTATTATACCCACAGAAAATAATGTTTAAATAATAATGAAATCCATCAACATCTTCTGTTCGTGCATTGCATTCGAAATTAATGAAATTCAGGAAAATAATATACCAATAAAAGTAGATCACAATTCAAGGAAACAAAACCCAACATGTTGTTTTGGTTTTATTTAGTGAATACAAAGTTAAATTACTAAACAGAAACATCTCCGTTTGCACTCCTGCTTAGTTGAAAGTACTTTCAAATCTAATTTACTGTCGAAGTTGGGCATGGTTGACTCTAACAGTAGAGTCGCTCTGATAAAACCTTACCTAGACTCAGCTCCGCAAACTTTTCTGTCACGAGTTTCATACATTGTTCTACGCCATTTGTGGGAACTGGAAAGGCGAATGTCTTGAATGTTATATCCCATTTAGGGACTGAATAAGTAATTTAATCTTATGATCACTGATATTTTTTTTAACTGGGGAGAAGATAAATCACAGTCACTACAGTTATTATTTCCCAGTATTATTGAGCCTTAGAATTGAGTTTTAGAGGCATTTTTCAGATATTTTTCCATTTCGTCGAAGTCCGAGATCTCTTGTGTATTTTTTATTTTCTTGTGTCATGGCAAACTATAAATGTTCTGTATGAGCGGAAAAGCCATTTCGTTCGATCCCATGGTCGTAGATACTTTAAAAATTGTATTAATTGCTACACGGTTAAAGTTTTTCTCCATCTATAAAGTATTTACTTATTTCGACTATTTGTATACTAATTTGATTGATTTTTGGAATTGTTTTTTTACATTACCCCAGTATTGATTATCTTTAATTTGGTTTCATGCAATTGTTGAACTATTAGTTTTATTTCAGCAGTATTCTAATAAACCTATATGAGCCTCTCAAAAAACAAAGAAATTTCGTTTTTGTTTTTTGAAACTCAGTTCACCACAAACATAACAAAAAAGTTAGGATTGTTACTACACTTTCTCGACATGTTAACGCAGTTAATAAAAAAACAGACAAATAGTTTTATGACTATTTCTTCGCGAACGTTCCTTTGCTTTTATTGCCGTAGTACTAGTTATAAGTATTACCGTATCACAAGAAAACTAAGGCTAATTGAAACAAAACAACTGCAGTTTAATAAAAATGGTATTTAGCTAAAACAGTATTAGCTATCAAAGTTCATGTGGCATGACTAGTGTTGACCAGTGTTATTGATTGTACATGAATCAAGGCAAAAATATTGAAACAACAGTACCGACATACCAACAAGTACCCTCAAGAGCAACGAATCCGGATCACTAACATAACTAGGAAACTAAGAATGCTAGCTTATTCAAATAACAAGTATTTTATAGGCAAGTTAATTTTAAATAATGCCATCAAAATGGCAACAACCAAATACATGATTTTTACAAGCTTTAGTTTGTTAGTTTGTTTATGTAAAATCTTTCAAGTTGAATTTGATAGACTTCCTCTTATTCTATGAAATTGCAATTTTACATTATGGTTTAGTTCTGATGACCATGTGTGAGGGACCACCCCCCACAAGACTCCAAATTATTCGATATGAGGTGGTGGTGTCAACTTACGAGTTATCTCCGTATTTAAAGGCGGTTTTGATGAAGCAGAAGATATTTATTGATTGAATCGATGGAATATTGCCAGTTATAACGCTTGCCGAACAGGCTATGTAATCGCGGATGTAGTGACTCGCGGGCAGAATGACTGAATTAGTGAATGAATGCTTTGGTTGCTTTTTGGCCGGTTTATATAGGCCGTGAAATGATGCAATTTGAAATATTCTGAGTAAAAGTATTGTTTCATCGTGCTGATTCATAGCTGCACGAGTCAAAATAATAGCTGAATTGTGTCAGTGGATTTCACTAAAAATCGATGCATTTGTTGATCGTATGTAGTGGACTTAAGGTCCGTTACACATGCATTGTTATGGTAAACATGACCTGATTCACACCCAGGATCGGCTCCTAACGAGGATATTCTTCTACGGTCAAAAACACACACAATTTTGTATACGCATTCAATTACATTTGATACGCAGTTGAATTTCCGTGCACACATTAGAAATATTTTCAATCGTGCTAGCAAAATGGTCGGTTTTGTTATTCGCATATGCAAACAGTTTAATAATATGCATCTAATGTTTCTACTATATAATTGTTTAGTCGGTAGCATACTTGAATATAACTCGGTCATCTGGTGTTACAAGTGAAAACAAATACATTCAGATGGCAGAGCGTATTCAAAGAAATTTTTTAATATATATTTATTACAGAAAGTACAATATTTATCCATATTTATTTCCGTCCGATTTTGTGATAGGAATGATAGGATACAACAGTCATGAATCGCGTCGATATATTTCCCTAATTATATTTGCATATAAATTAATTCAATGAACTATTTAGTTGCCAGAGATTGTAAGTTTGAATTGTACGTACCGGTAAATTACACAGGGAGGAGATCGCATCTGTTGTTTAATGTGCCGTACCATCGACAAATATTTTTGTAGACAGGCCAGTGGGAAGGGTTATATCTCTTCTTAATTCCTTACCCACAGAAATAGACATCTTTTGTATATCCTTTTGGCAGCTAAAAAGGCAACTCCCTGCTATCACATGTTTATCATAATCTGTCTTTTATTTAGTTTTATATTTTAATGTTTTTTTCTTGTTCAATGTTAGCATTAATTTAGTTATGTAATTCATTTATTTATAAACTTACACTCTAGCTTTAATATTCAAGGGCGAATTGGATTCGTCTGTAATGCTCTTGAATAATATTTGAACCTTATAAATAAATAAATAAATTATAATAGCCCCTTTGAAATGTCACCATGGCTGCTGCTCCCAGGATTGTCTTCCAATGATGGGTCTCCTCAACGGTCAACACCACAGAAACGAAATTTTCTATACGTATTCAATTATGAGAGATCGTTTTAAGTTCGCCGCGATAGGACTACTCCACCCAGGTTTGGCTTCTAACAAGGGGACTCCTCAACGGTGAAGAGCAGAAATACGAAATTCTGTATAGCATTCAATTGTGATCGTCCGTTCTAAGTTGCACTATGACATGGCTGCTGCACCTGGGGTTAGTTCGGAACACAGCATTTTAATAAAAGCTTGTTTTTAAAAATGTCCTTATACTATTAACTAATTTGAAAGTCGAAATATACATTCACTGCATTTTATTTTGGTTTTTTTCTGTTCTTTCACAAAAAGGATTTAACAATCGCTTCTGTTATTCAATATTCAATATAAATATTGTAATTATTGAATAAGCTTGCACTCTGAGATAGTCGGTCTTTGGTAGTAACCCTGATTCATTGATTTTGAGGGTATTTTAAATTGAAGAAAAAGTCAGAATAATCTTTCAGTCAAATTATATTACTAAAAAATAATGTTGAAAATGGTGTTAATTAAATTATCTGCTCCAGACTTCCATGGTGTAGTCGATAGGGCGAGAGACAGCCGATTGATAACGGAGCCCAACGAAGGTGGAACCGATTCCGCCGTTTAAGATGCGCACCGAGCCCAAATGGTTTAATCTTTCGATCGCAGCAATGTATGAGATTCTTCTGTTTGCCGGAGCGTTTATGGTGTAATCTTGAACCTGAATCTGATTATTTGCAGCCGCCCTGAAGACCGTACCACTATAAAACAAACAACATATTATTACATAGAATATAAATACATGCAATATTAATAATATACAGGATGAGTTTTTAATTAGTGACATCCTTGTAGTGGGTGTACATATTGGGTGGACAAAGTAAGCAGATTTTAATTTGAAAAAATTGAAATATGAAAAAAAAAAAAAAATTCTGTTAAATTTGTAATATTATCTATTAAAGAAAAGTTTAGGAAGCGTCGAGTGCACTGCGCCATCTAGCGGTAGGTGAATTGTCGCTTATAAACAATGTTAGCGATATTGTACCTGCCACTAGATAGCGCGTCGTGCTCATAGCTTTGTATACTTTCTTTCAAAATTAAAAAAAACTGAAAAAAAATTATTAAAAGTTCTTTAGTTTGTTTTACTGATTCATCCTCTGCAAAATGTCATTATTTTAAAATTCACCTTGTATAAAACATTAATAATATTTAAAAATAAGCTTTAATTGCCACTTAAATTAACATATAATCAAACAATAACATACAAACAAACAATAATACATACAAACAAAAAAATACTAATCCATAATATATAAATATATACAAACAATATATTAAATATTGGAAATATTTTGTAAATAGGAATTCCGGATATATGATAATAATAAAATATTTATCTGCAACTGTCAAAACAAAAAATATAGACAAAAAACACCAATATAAAAATTGAAACTGAAAATGTAAAAAAAATATTTTTTTGTAATAAAATTACAAATTTGTAAATAAACTTTGTAATAAAATTACTAATTATTAAGTTAGAGCTATCTTCGGGATACCTTCTAAGTCGGTTTTCTGGACAATTAAATTATTGGTACAGGACACTAGGTACTATTTATAGAAATAAAAAAAAACAAAATCAAGTAAGTCCAAAAATCAAAATAATTAAAAATTAGTATAATCAACAGCAAATAATCACAATAGAAATGTATATGTATACAAGTAAAAACAATAATGATCATAATAATATAAAGCATTTATACACTGACAGTATTGTACAAATTTTCCTTATGTGATACTTATAAAACCATAGTATTTTGAATCTAATTTTGAAATAAGATATCATGTTCTTTATCAGCCAGTTTGTTGATCAGGTTTTCCCTTGATATACACCTCCCTCATTTATAAAGCACTGCAATTCTGTCTGATGTTACTTGGATTTTTTTATTTTACTTTCAGATACTTGTTTATAAAGAATCTCATCATATATATTTTGTTTTTTCACCAACTAAAAAATTTATACGTTGTATTCTGTTATCTCTTGTCCTATTTTTATTATTTCGCATGACCGATGACAACCCATTTTATAAGTCTTATGGCTTCTTCTAATTAGTGTTCTAACGTATGGCGTTGCAAGGTAATTTTTTTTTGGTGTACATGTGAATTTCTAAGGGTTGGTGGTTGGGGGGGGGGGGGGGGGTGGGGTTGGTGATCTAACAACCCCACGAGGACCAGCCGGATGTGGAAACAATAATATTTATCAAATAACAAGTAACCATACCAAAATAAAATAAATAAATCTCAATATCTTTGGTTTCCAAACACCTTTTTTTAATAACATTCTTGTATTGTGGTGGTTCTTAAATATTCCAATTGATCTCAATCAAAATGCTATTCCAACAATTTCATACAACTGCAGAATTAAAAATATTTCTAGTACAAACGTGAACAAACCGTGATGGTATGTAAAGTCCTGACTCTATGAAATACGGAGATTTTAAAATGTTGTGCAAAATTTTGTGTGCAAGTATTATATAGGGTACGCCGTATTACTGCGGTTCTCCAATGAAATATTTTTATATAAAAGTTGCTTACTTCGTTGCACCGTTATACCCACAAGAAAATTGTCCGTTCAGTAATAACATTCCGTATATCAAGAATACATATAAAATTATGTCAAGAATTTAAATCAATCTAGTGATTTTCATTCGTACTATTTTAGACTGAGGTTAGTAAATAATTCTTGTCGCAGCCGGTAGATGGCAGCTGAATAATAAATATAGATGGCAGATTGAATAATAAATATAATAAATGAAACGCCTCAGAGCGAGGTAACGCCTCATGAGTCATGTTTTTCGTGCGTGCAGCAGGCTCCATCGATTTATAAAACTTTGTCACGTCAAAAAATAAAAGAATTTTGCATATGACGCGCAAGGTTTTCAACGCTTTACTTACAATGCTGTTCTGTGCTCGCATGCCAATCTGTGACAGAGTTAATCGCTAAGATCACGAATACTCTGTACGAGAACCCTGCGGGATACCATAAGGGATTGTTGGATTTGAATCCACCCACACGGATTGAATGGTAATTCATATTTTGTAGCCGACAGTTGAACAAAACCCTCACAAAACCAAACCCACAAAAATAACTTAGTTATTTTTTATGTAACATTAAGTAATAATTAAGAAATCCCTTACTAATAAACTCGTACATCACAAGCAACACTTCCGACTATGAGACTCGCACGAGTTTGTCTGTCGGCGGCCGTCTCTATTTTGTCTGAGGGTAAACTGTCGAGATTGATGACGATCGGCTCTCCGTATGACATGATATCGTTAGCGTCTTCATTTTGAATTTGTGCCGAAATGCCAGCAACAAAGGCCAGAGTTAAAATAACCGCCAACGTGTATGCCATCACAATATTTGTAGAATGTAATATTCTTTACAAACAATTGAAAACTCTTGAAAAATTGAAATATCAATACCCTTTTATAGTAATGTTTTCGATGTTTGCTATCCACTACTTCAAAATTTTTATCATTAGATAAACCGCTATCTATAGATAAAAGGCTAAATTCGTTTTGAAAAATATTTATTTCTTCGAAGCGGTTTAAATTTCTCACGAAATGTATATTTTATTCATCCGGTACCGGGAATGATATAAAACATGTAAACATATTATCATTGTCACCTTTTTAACCGTTTTTACAATTTTACAATATTTATACGGTAATTGAAGAGCGATAGAAGATCTGAAAGAGGCAATAGGGTGGTAAATTATGAACCAAATATAACAGATCTACCTATATACAAATACCTGCCATTTTCAGGAAATTTTAAATTTATTGTAAATTTTTAACCGATTGGTAGCGAATGGTTTTGTGCAGCTTGGGCCATAAGATATTATTTCTTCTCGGATTGACCAAACTGACGATTCAGCTCCTATTAAGAAGCCTCCTCATGTGAAAGGCTACCCCGGGTAAGAGTCTCGCCTCTCTGGGTTCATGGCTGGTGGATCGGTTTCTCCTGGTGGAACTGCCTCCCGGCGCTACTGGACTGTTTGCATACCGTTCGGCGACGCCACTCGGTGCACTCTGACTAATTGCTGAAGGGTCTGGAGACAATGGAAATATACTGTCTTCTAAGCAGCGGGGGTGGATGTTGACCTGTTGTCATGCCAATCTTGAAACGACCTATTAGCCTTCCGATCCCGGGTGGCATGACGGGCAAAGGACGCCCAGGTCCGCGATAAATTCTTATTGAATTACCGCTGAAGTACAAGAGGTAGAGGTCGCGTAAGCAACTACGGTCCTGTAACCAGTCGGGAGGAAGGAGGTATCCCGATGTTTAATTCCAGATGGAGATATCCTTCCAAACTTGTAGACAGGGGGCGAGGCTGCCCGCCGGGTACCTTTCCCGGTGTCTCTGTCGGGCATGCTAGCATAGCTAGACATCAGATTTGTATTGTCTTCTACGCTCATCCCACGGCTGAAAGAATGATCACATATCGATATACCAGCCTGAAGTGACGGGCTCGCCCGTTTTAGTCGGCTCCTTCTCATTGGCCGACCTCACGCTCTTACTACTAGATTTGGACGAAATTCTTTCTCCCCCAGTTTGGTCATGGATTCGAGGTCGCTTGCGCGGCCTCCACCTGAAGTTAGCGGTAATTCATATAGTTAATTTATCGCGGCTTCTTGGCGCAATTTGCCCGTAAAGGTCACTCAGGACCGGGTGGCCATCGGATTGTTTCTAAGGATATGTAACGTTAGGTTAACAATTACCCCCCCCCCCCCCCCCCCTTACTTAGGAAACAGACCAGACTCCACTCCCCCGGTTATTCAGAGGGTACCGGGTGGAAGCTGAACCGTAAGTTGAGTCAACCGAGGGAACACATTAGGAACATAGAGTGGTCGACCAAATCGAATGCACGCGAAAGATCAAGGAAGAGTCCAGACACAGGTCTTCCTCGATCAAGGCTGTCTCATTTACCAATATTTTGTTCATAGTGAAGTAACCATTGGCTGACGCATTCTTTAAATAAAGCGGGCGTTTATACCGTCGATACTATTTCTATTGTTAATATTATTCGTATTTCTACTATTAGAGTTTATTTTTTGAGTATTGTAAAATGCTTACTTTTGTATCTGTATTTAAACTAATGGTTCCTGATAATTAAAGCCGTAATGACCGTCACAAGCTTTTTTACTCTGCGTTTTATAATTTTGAATATTTGGTTGATATGTCTTTTATTCAGTTCACACATACCATTATTATTTTAACTAACTCGATATAGCTACTTACTTAAAATGATATAACGACTTACATCTTACATAATGTATGTCATAAGGTCAATGAAGACTGATGTTATAAAATCATTAAACGTAACCCCAATTTAAAGGAAATCTACTCTGGGACTCCATTTTTTTAGCATAGGTAAAGGAAACGTTAGCAGGTTTATCGAAAACCTGAGTTGGTATATATTACTGAGAAGCTTTTAATACCTACCTTCACAAATCTGTATAAACTGTAGCGCAGTGATTCCCAAGGTGGTCCAGGTGGACCCCCAGGGGTCCACGGGAGACTCGATGGGGGTCTACTTTGGCGTGACAAAAAATGGGGTTTCAGAAGTTGTAAGTCCACAAAAAATTATCTGGATCCGATAGTACAAAACTTAAATGTTAGTTTAGCTTTACCTATCACGTCGATTGTCGATTTAAAAATATGTACTAACTATAGTTTAAGTTGACAGTGCACACTTAATATCTAGTCATTAAAAGTCTGCCTTAGAACAGGCCTAGGCCTAGTTGGGCGACTGTGTCAAACATTAAAAATAATGTGGCATCAATTTCTTGCTAACATCTTACTTACAAATATAACATTAATTGTTTACTAGTTGTGTTACTAAATAAATAAATAAATAAATAAGTAAATGTTTCTTTAGCATTAATTTCCTTTTTCTGAACCTCCCTTAACCCCTCCTATCGCGGGGTAAAAATTTACTCGTCACTTTTGCCCGGGACAGTTTTGCGCGTGAAGTCGATGGCCTTGAGAAAAACGACCATAACTTTTAAATTACTATACGGATCGTAAAAAGAATAACTGTAAAATGATCGCATTAAAATTTGAAATTTATAATATTATAACCTTATCTCGTCAAACAATTAAGATAATAATGAATAAATATTTAAAAAGTTGGCATTTTACGCAGCGCGGAGCGCCCTAACCAATATTGGTTAGATACAATTTTAGCATTTGTAAGCGTCTAACCAAAAATGGTTAACTCAAATAGGAAGGGTTAATTGTTGTTTTCCATTGTTGAAGTTTCGGTACGTTATTAATGTTTATTTTTAATTCTAGTAAACCTGTAATAATATTATTTTTATTAAATAGAACACAGAAAACATACTATTTTTCTATTTATTTTTACCACTCCGAATTTAGGGGTGGAGCTCAACCGCGACGCAAATTTCCATCGGTAGATTTAATCTTCACATTTTTTGACGAGTTTCGGGAAAATTGTAGAAATGTAGCAGCACCCCGATCCACCGAAACCGATAAAATTTTGAAAGTGGTCTACGTGAAAAAAAAAGTTTAAGAACCTCTGGTGTACCGTTTGTAAATTGCAGACATAACAAACCATAATTTTAACTATTATTTGTACATTTACTATATCTAGAGTATAACATAAGAAACATTTTGTATGCGCGTATCTTTAATAGAAATACAGAATAGTTAGGGATGTATAAATCAACATAATAAACAAATGATATTTTTTAATGATATAAAATACACTTTTTTTCATTTGTAAATCACTAGTTTTCATCATAAGCTATGATCCGATTAATATCGCTTTTACAAGCTGTACATTCGGATAATGCCAACCAAACTAAAATGTAGGCTACTTTTTTATTTTATATCACCACTTTTTGTATTTGATTTTAAATGTTACAAAATTATGTTTTACCATCTAGCATTTACAAGTAATTTGCTATTTCGAGAGTAATAGTAAAAATAAATCCTCCAACTAAAAGTGATCAGATTAGCTTCGGTCTGCCATGTATTGTACATCTGGAGCAATAACAAAGTATGTGCATAAATGAATATTTGTCATGACACACTATTAAATATTTGGCACATTTAATAAAGTATGCTAGAAATGCTACTGCTATGTACTATGTAGCATCGATGAGTGACAGGTGATTGGAGAGAGTAACTCCTAGCAACTCACATTAAATCATCGCTTGGTCGTTGAAAATTAGATTTCTACTTAACGATATCTCTAGAGACTAGAGTAGTTACTAAAAAACCTTATCTCTCCCCGTCGGGTGACATGTATATAGATTTTATAGTCTGGACGTACACCAACTTCTACACATACGCACTGTTCTGGTGCGATATCGGAGGGATCTCATGAGGAATACGAGTAAAGACAAACCAGAGCACAACACAACATTATACACAAAGACAAACAGATACAACAAAAAATTAGGACTGTATACGGATAGCGACACTACGCATTACCTCGGACCTAAACTTTATAATGTAAATTTGACTCACACATAGGATAGATATTAGGCGAAAGCGAAAACCAGTACGAAAGATGGGTGCCACATTGGCCCTCGAACTCTATTAATGAGTGCGAATATCTTGTTTCTGAAAACATAAATTAATTTTTCTCTGTGATTTTATTTTTTTAGAAACTTTACTATTTAATTTTATTGTGACTATATTTTTTTTACAAATTTTACAAATTTTATTTATCACTAGATGACCCGGTGAACCTCGTACCACCTAAAATTTATTTGATTGTAACTCTTCATAAGCGTGTATTAATCCTAATGAACCTTCCAAATCTAATTCATTGAAATCTATAATATGGCCGAATCATGTACGGTTTGAGTTTCGTTTGGTGAATAAATGAAAGTCGTTTGTGATTGAAATAAATTCAATGTATTTAATTTACATGCTAATATATAGGTAAATGAGTTCACATTCAAAACAAAACATTCTGGTAAAATATGTTTTTCCTTTTGTTTTCCGGCGCGTAAATAAACAAAAATGATGGCTTTCCGACCGATGGCTTGGCGAACACGGAACATACAGTTGTCCATGCGCGAAATACGGAAATTCCAAGTTGATTCCCAAACTTTCAACTCGTGTGATTTGTCATCGTGAAGGCCAGAAGGACGGGGAATCTAAATTCCGCTTTCCAGAATTACGAAGTGTACAACTGTAGATTGTCTTTCGTATGTCGCAAAGGAAAAGATGCGCCAAATCGCCTCTTTGCTGCTGACATAGCGACACGCCTGATACTGAGATACACCTCGTTTGAATTCCTAACAGCGAAAACAGCCATATCGCTTTAAATTTACGTATATGTAATTTATCGAGTTGATGAAGTTGCAGTATTCCACTTTGATTTGCGCTTTAAAAACCTTGGACAATAAGGCACAATCTAACGATTGACCACATTTACATTTTGCCCTTTGACCTTCACAGCTACAGATCTCCCATTGTCCGCAACTGATCGGCGACGATACAATGGGTATCCGTCATTGCCTATGATGGTATTAGCAATCAGGTATCTCGGGTAACGCCTGGAACAGTTACTATCGAGCATACAGGGCGAGAAGTTGATATAAACTTCGCGAAGTCCATAGATCATATTCTTAGGCACCACTGCAAGCAATTTCGGATTAACAGCTTCATCTTGTATTTCGGCCGAGATGATGGAATCATCTCACATCAGTGCGGTTTGCACTTGAAGTAGCTTGCCGCACATTTGACTGACTTCGTCGACCTATGTTATCTCTTCTTCTCAACATTGTATTGGACACTGTAAAATGACACGGAATTGTTTTTACGCTCACTCAAATCGATCGAAATTTCCATTAGGTATTTACAGTATTAAAATCCACAAACTAAGTCCAAATTCGTGGTTATGTCATTAAAAAAACGGTTGTGTCACCCCAAGACTTTCCTGTCAAGTAGCCAGGAACGTAATTTATCTGAATATTAATATCATTAATCCTACAACAACCCCCCCCCCCCCCACCCCCAATCGAAAACGACTTTGACTTCGACTTCGACTTTTCGACTTTTCTTTTCTACTTTTTCGACTTTTTATACTTTTTCGGCTTTTTCGACTTTTTCGACATTTTCGACCTTCTCGACTTTTTCGACTTTTCCAACGTTTGAGAATTTCTCGACTTTTTTGACTTTTTCGACTTTTTTGACTTTTTTGATTTTTGTGACTTCCGACTTTTTCGACTTTTTGACTGTTTTGACTTTTCCGACTTTTTCGACTTTTACGACTTTCTCGACTTTTTCTACTTTTTTGACTTTTTTTGTCTTTTTTGACTTTTGCGACTTTTTTGACTTTTTTGTTTTTTTTTTTAATTTTTGACTTGACTTTTTCGGCTTTTTCGACTTATACGACCTTTAACTCCTTTTATGACTTTTTCGACTTTTTCTACTTTTTCGACTTTTTTGTCTTTTTTGACTTTTGCTAGCGCAGCTGTCAAACAATACGATCGCCGCGGTAGCCATCTAGAAAGTAGCCAATGTTCCCAAAATAACCAATTTTGATTTTTTCGATTTTTAGTTGTTTCTTTGAGTTTTTCCTAAATATTTTTTTTGTAAACCACCCCTGAATCAAACCAAACAAAATAAAAGAAAAATAATTAAAATCGGTCGAGTCATTTCCGAGATCCTGCGAGACAAACGCACGGCGATTCATTTTTATATATAAAACTAGATGACCCGGTGAACTTCGTACCACCTAAAATTTATTTGATTGTAACTCTTCATAAGCGTTTATTAATCCTAATGAACCTTCCAAATCTAATTCATTGATCTCTATAATATGGCCGAATCATGTACGGTTTGAATTTCGTTTGGTGATTAAATTAAAGTCGTTTGTGATGGAAATAATTTCAATGTATTTAATTTACATGATAATATATAGGTAAATGCAGTTCACATTCAACACAAAACATTCTGGTAAAATATGTTTTTCGTTTTGTTTTCCGGGGCGTAAATAAACAAAAATGATGGCTTTCCGACCGATGGCTTGGCGAACACGAGCATACTTTTTTGACTTGCGACTTTTTTACTTTTTAGACTTTTTCGACTTTTTCGACCTTTTCGACTTTTTCGACTTTTCCGACTTTTTCGACATTTTCGACTTTATTGACTTTTTACTCATGACTTATCCGACTTTCTCGACTTTTACGACTTTTTCGACTTTAACGACTTTTTCGACTATTTCTACTCATTAAACTTTTTTGACTTTTGCGACTTTTTCGGTGTTACCGACTTTTTCGACTTTTTTTAACTTTTTTGACTTTTGACTTTTTCGACTTTTTTGACTTTCGCATTTTTTGACTTTTTGAAATTTTACACATTGTACGGAATTAAAAACAGTTATGGATAGCGCAGCTGTCAAACAATACGATCGCCACGATAGCCATCTAGAAAGTAGCCAATGTTTCCAAAATGACCAATTTCGATTTTTTCGATTTTCGGTTGTTTCTTTGAGTTTTTCCTAAATATTTTTTTTGTAAATCACCCCTGAATCAAGCCAAACAAAATAAAAGACAAATAATTCAAATCGGTCGAGTAATTTCCGAGATCCTGCGAGACTAACGCACGGCGATTCATTTTTATTTATAAGATTATTTTAATTTCCTAACTGATTTTGACGTTTTTTTAGATCACTAAAATTAAGACTTGATTATTATAAAAGTGACAATATATTTTAGGACTAATTATCAGATTACTATAATTTAATTTGGCAATGAATTTAATTTAATCAATTTAATTTAAGCTGGCAATGAATAAATGACCTTCCGTTATTGGTTTAAAAATATTTCAATGTTTATTCCAAAATTTAGTATAGGGACAATTTAAATATACGTCAATCATCCTTCAATTTCATTATTTTACTTCAATCTAACATTATTTTAATCTAGAATGTCTTAAATAACATTAAAATAGACAGATTAGTAGTAACTCCTGCTTCAGTATTAGAGGAAAAACACAAATAAATTATTTTCAATATTAAGTCTAGACGTTCAGTCTTTCAAAATAAAATACCTGAAACATATTACTTTCATCAGCTTGATTTTTTTTATCGTATATTAAATACTTAAGATTTCTAATTTTTAATTAATTGAATGCTATTTTAAGGTGACATGATACCTGGGAATGACCATATCTGATGAATTTTGTTTTTATGCCTTTAAAAAAAAAACATTTATAAAAAAAATCTAAGTGAATCCCTCAATGAGAAACCAATTTACAATTTGGAATCAAAAAAGTTGATCATTGCCTAGGACAATAAGGCTTTAAACTGATTTCGGAAACTTTCAGGCGCGATTACTCCTACAATGTAAGCGGTGAGTGTGTTTTATTTTAATTTCATTATATTGACTATTCTAGCCCCGCGTTTAGCCACATTTTTTTATTTCGGCCCTAAATGAAGTACCTATCTACAATTATTTAAAATGTGAGAGCGCTCTGAGTGTTATGCTAAATATGCTTTGCCATTAACACCCTTATACCACCACTACGCAAAGACAGTTATTCTGTGCTAGCGGTGCGATCGAAAGTTTAGTATGCGCCCGGTCGCCGGCGGGAGCAGACTTGGAATTTTGCCTGACGTTTTTTCAAAATTGATCCCGCCTCTTTCTTTGCGTGTCTGCCCATTTCGGATATATTTCTGAGGTAATCCTTAATTTGACGCCTTAATTTGACGTTTTAAATATCCCTATATAGCATATTAACAAAATATTACTTTTAAAAATGTATTTTATTATTAACTTATTTGAAAGTCTAAATACAAATTCACTGCATTTGTTTTTGTTTTGTTTCTGTTCTTTCACTAAAGAGGTGTAACAATCGCTCCTGGTATTCAATAATTAATATCGATATTGTCATTATTGAATAAGCTTGCACTCCGAGATATTCGTACGTCTATGTTGGTGACCTGATTCATTTATTTTGAGGGTACTTTAAATTCAAGAAAAAGTCATAATACACTTTGAGTTAAATTATGTTTATTAGAAAATAATGTTGAAAATGGTGTTAATTAAATTATCTGCTCCAGACTTCCAGGGTGTAGTCGATAACGCGAGAGACAGCTGATTGAAAACGGAGCGAAACGTAGGTGTAACCGATTCCGCCGTTTAAGATGTACACCGAACCCAGCTGGTTGACTCTTTCGATCGCAGCAATGTATGAGATTGCTCTGTTTGCCGGAGCGTTTATGGTGTAATCTTGAACCTGAATCTGATTATTTGCAGCTGCCCTGAAGACCGTACCACTGTAAAACAAACAATATTTTATTACATACAATATTATTACATGAAAATAATAATATATAAAACAAACAATGGGCTCGATTGCGTTTCTTTTTAAAATAAAATCGGAAATTAGTTCATGCGAACGAGACAGGGCAATACGCTAGATTGGAATGCGTAATGAACAGTTGTCACTTTTTCGCATTAAAACTACCCACCAAAGATAAAACATCTGAATCTAACACCGCACGAAATGTGTTTAAATTTAATCGGACGAGTATAAGTTCGACAGGTAGTTTTAACCGGCAATCGTTCGTTTCATATTCCGCTCTAACGTATTGCTCTATCTCGTTCGCTGGAACTAATTTCAGTTTTAGTCCACAAAGAAACGCAAACGGGCCCAATAACAATATTTAAAAATAAGCCGCCAAAAATAACATATTATTAAACAATGGGCTCGATTGCGTTTTTCTTGAACTAAAATCGGAAATTATTTTATGCGAACGAGACAGAGCAGTACGTCAGAGCGAAATGTGAAATGAACGGTTGTGACTTTTCCGCTTAAAAACTACCCACCGATGATAAAGCAGCTAAATCGAACATCGCACAAAATGCGTTCAAACGTATTCGGGCGTGTAGTTATGGTGCTGGAAAATCGAGTATATTTCATTTCATATTCTGTTCTAACGTATCGCTATGTCTCATTCGATTGAACTAAGTTCCTATTATAGTTCACGAAGAAAAGCAATCGGGCCCAATAACATACAAAACAAACAGTAATACATTCAAACCAAAACAATTGATAACCCATAGAATATAAATATATACAAAAAAATATTAAACATAGGTATTACTGTATCATATTTGATAAATAGGAATTTCGATCATATTATAATAAAAAAATATTTATTTCCAACTGTCAATACAAAAAATATAGGAAAAAAACACCAAATTAAAAATTGAAATTGAAAAAAGACAAGGACTGAGTAATAAAATTACAAACGCTTCAAGACGGGTGTCCTAAGGATATCTCCTAGCTCGTTTTACTGAACAAATATTTTTTTTGTTACAGAACACTACTACTTAATGAAATAAAAAAAATATCAAAAACAAATAAATCCAAAAATTAAAATAATAAAAATAAATATAATCGGCATCAAATAATCACGATAAAAATGTATTTAAAAGTGATAAAAACAATAATAATCATCAAATAACAAATAATCGTACCAAAATAAAATCTAAATATCTTTGTTTTCAAAAACACCTTTCTTTAATAACATATTCTTGTGGTGGTCTTAACCCCTCAAATGTGAGGCGTCCCTTAAGGGATGCCTTGGCAAAATGTATACAAAATGTATATAAATTTATATAAATATAAATGTAAATGTGCGCCGCTTTATAGTAATCCGCTCTATAGTAATGCTATAGCTCTATAGTAAACCCCGCTCTATGTAAATGTAAATGTAAATGTAAATATAAATTTATATACATTTTGCCGTAGGCAACCCGAGCTAATCGCCATTCATTTGAGGGGTTAAATATTCCAATTGATCTCGAACCCGTAAGGTACCCGTTATATGTAAATTTCTCTATGACATACGTAGTTTCTACATTTTTGTGCAAAATCTTGCGTGCTAGTATTATATACGTCGTACTAAGGCGGTTCTCCAATGAAATAATTTTAACTTCTTTAACATCATCGGTTATGTCCACAGTCCTAAATAAATCGGCTGTTACATAAGTCGCCTCAGCGTATTCGAATGATTTATAATCTCTCCTTGCTCACTTGGTATTGTGGATTCCAGAGCGGAGATATAAACTCTAATACAATACGGATATATACGAAAGAGTTGGATTTAAATACATTCAGATCGGAGAAACGTTTAGAGAAGAAATAAAAAGAATTTTGCTTATGAAGCGCAAGGTTCTCAACCCTTTACTTACAATGCCTTTATGTGCTTGATACATGTCAATCTGTGACCGAGTTAAACACTAAGATCACGAATGCTCTGTACGACAACCAGATGTTGGGACACCATAAAGGATTGTTGGATTTTAATCCACCCACACGGATTGATGTAATAATAATTCATACTTTGTAGCCGATGGTTGAACAAAACCCGCACAAAACCAAACCCACAAAAATAAATTCGTTATTTTTTATGTAAAATTAATTAATAATTAAAAAATCTCTTACTTATAAACTCGTACATCACAAGCAACACTTCCGACTATGAGACTCGCACGAGTTTGTCTGTCGGCGGCCGTCTCTATTTTCTCTGAGGGTAAACTGTCGAGTTTGATGACGATCGGCTCTCCATATGACATGACATCGTTAGCGTCTTCATTTTGAATTTGCGCCGAAATGCCAGCAATAAAGGCCAGAGTTAAAATAACCGCCAACTTGGATGCCATTGTAAAATGTTTGTAAAATGTAATATTTCTTACAAACAATCAAAAACTGTTGAAAAATTGTTATATCCAATAGCCTTTTATACTAATGTTTCCGATAGTTCCTGTCCATGATAGCAATATCTATTATCATTAGATAAAATGCTATCTTGAGATAAAATCATCCTAAAAACTATTTATTTCTTCGAATCGGATTAAATTTATCAGAAACGTATATATCATATATCATTCATCCAGTACCGAGTATAATTTAAGAAATAAAAAAAAATACTTGTGGCACTCGGGGACTGCCGCGGTAAAGCTATTGCATAGCATTTTTAACAACCTATGCAATTATAATTATTTATTTATCTTATTTTTTCTGATATCAGATAACTGCGCTCTATCGGAAAACGTTGAAATTATTCCGAATCATTTGCGGCTGCGGAAGCAAATGATTCGGAATAATTTAAACGTCTTCCGATAGTGCGCCGCGCACGAATTTTTTATTCGATAAAGCAAAAAAAAACGGATTATTCGAAAAAAATCGTAGATAAAAAGATAGATAATTAAATTATCTTTAAAATGTTGCAGGATTCGTAATAATACGCCAGATAGTATTTGCGTAGTAGTCGTTTTTGTGTTCGGTTAGACCTAATTTCACAAATTAATTACACTATGTAATATAAACAAAATCTAAAATATACAAAGCTAAGAATATTACAAAAATGTTCTTGTTTAATATATATTTTTTTCGAATCGTAAGCAGTACTCGTTTAGACGTAATTATCAGTTTAAAATAATTAAGTTTCGTTAAGAAATTTCTTCATTCGGTCGCCGCGCTGGCCTCTAGCTAGGCCCGCGATAAAAGCTATGCAATAGCTTAAACATATAACAAATACAAATTGTGACTTAGTGTAAATATATTATCATTTTCACTTTTGCAACCGAGTTAACAATTATACAAAATATTTATATATTGGATGGTTGATAGAAAGTCTCAAGGAGGCAATACGGTGGTAAATTATGCACCAATTAAAACATATCTACCTATGTAGAAAGTCTTACCATTTTCGACAAATTTTTAATTTAATGTAAAATTTGGATTTTTACCCGATTTAAGTAAAAAATGCGTCCTAACTTTAAAGAAACTCATTGAAATAATGTAAAAAGAAGTTATTACAACATCTGATGTGTATTAATTACTTCAAATGAAAGCAATTACAAAGATCTGTAAATGATAGATATATTGTACAACTGCTTTAAATTGCAATTGCTATTAAATTATGTGAAATTGTCAGGGTATCCTAATAAGTGGTTTGGAAAATGTATGTTTGTGTGTTAACGCGATTGTGTGTGTGTAAGTGTGTAAGGGTGGGTATGTGTGTGTGTTTGTGTATGTTAAATCTTGCAAGCTGAATTAGAACCACTTCCTCTTATCCTATGAAGTTGAAATTTTACACGTTGGTTCAGTTCCGATGATAATGCTTTTTTATAGTCAGCACGACCTGATTCTACAACCAGGATTGGCTCCCGACGAGGCTACTATTCCACAGTCTACATCACAGACACACAATTGAGCCCTTTCTACAGTTCACCATGACATGGCTGCACCCAGGGTTGGCTAGTGACGAGGGAGCTCCTCAATGGTCAACAGCACAGAAACGAAAACATGTATACGCATTTAATTATGATAGCTGTTCTAAGTTTCACCGCGACTGGGCTGCTGCACCCAGGGTTGGCTCGGGACAGAATATTTTATTAAAAAACTTGTTTTTAACAATGTGTTTTCAATATTAACTTATTGCTTTTAATATTTTATCCCATTCACAAACAAATTTCCTTTTATTTTCTAATTGTATTGGTTCTTTCTATTTGTCGAAACCCGCTCTCAGGTTTGATAAAGGTCGACTAAACAACATATATTTATTCATTTATAAATGATTTATGTATAAACTAAATATATGAATAAAAATTAAACACG
>OX155955.1:12243912-12296464 GCA_944548615.1 Micropterix aruncella | reverse complement strand
ATTAAACACGAGATGCACTTCGGCGGTTTTATTCGGACATTTCTAGAGATATCGTACATACAGAGAGGGCCATAAAGCTAATTCAACAGACATGTTTTTAATTTCCCTGACATCCAACGGTTAGGGAACGTATTGTGAAGTCACAATTTTTTTTTAGATAAAGACGGAAATATATATTTTGCCCTCCCCCCCCCCCCCCCCCCTACCCCTTGAGTGGAAATTTTGCATGCAGGCATCATGGCAAGAGTTGAAAAGATTGTTGTTGAAATCGGTCCACGAAGGGCGAGCTAGTCATACTTCAGTCTCGAAATATTGGACTTAAAAACTTTAAATTCGTTACAAAGATACATCACTCGGCCGAAACCACCCTGTGACCAATTTTGGTTGAAATATCTCTTACATAAGTGACAGTTTTTAAATTCTGCCATATTCAAGAAAATACTATATCATATTGGAAAATAGACATTTTAATACCACGGAAATACAACAAAAATACTAGAAATATACTAAATCTGTTGGCGTAAACGCCAAGCGCCCCCCCCCCCCGGCCACTATCGGGGCAAGGGGGGGGGGGGGGTTGGCGTGGGGTGGGGGCGGTGAAATGGTAGGGGGGTTGAGGGGGATTGTCTCCTTGCTGGGAAACTCTTGGATGACACAAACGATTTAATGTGTTTTTTTGGCGTTCACTTTCTCTATGATTGGCCACAACTTTTTAACTGTTATAGCGCTCAGTTACATAACAGTGGTATCGTGCCTAATCTTCATTCCACGAAGTGTTTGTGAAATGCCTATTTACTTACCTTTTCCGCGGTATTACTGAAAAAAAAAACAAATCTTAATACCGCGGAAAAGTTGCTGATTAAGTAGTTAAAAAAGGGGGGGGGGGGGAGAAGAAATAAAATCGGTATATATCTTCCGGTGGCAAAATGTGCTCTAAAATTTTCCTAAATTTGGAAAAAACACATTTTTACGACACTTTTTACATTTTTAAATTACGTTCTTCCCGAATATATAACCTTATTTGTTAACGTATTATACCGATATAAAATAATGTTTAAATAATATTGAAATCCATCAACATCTTCTGTTCGTGCATTTCATTCAAAATTAATGAAATTCAGGAAAATAATATACCAATAAAAGTAGATCACAGTTCAAGGAAACAAAACTCTACATGTTTTTTTGGTGAATACAAAGTTAAATTATTAAACACAAACATCTCCGTTTGCACTCCTACTTAGTTGAAGGTAAATTTTCTAATTAGCTTTTAAATCTAATTTACTGTCGAAGTTGGGCATGGTTGACTCTGACATTAGAGTCACTCTGATAAAACCATGCGTAGACTCAGCTCCGCAAACTTTTCTGACGCTTCTGTCACGAGCTTCATACATTGTTCTACACCATTTGTATGAACTGGAAAGGCGAATGTCTTGAATGTTATATCCTATTTAGGGACTGAATAAGTAATTTAATATCATGATCACTGATATTTTTATAAACTGGGGAGAAGATAAATCACAGTCCATATAGTTATTATATCCTAGTATTATTGAGCCTTGGAATTGAGTTTTAGAGGCCTGAATTTTCTGATATTTTTCCTTTTCGTCGAAGTCGAGATATCTTATGTATTTTTTATTATCTTGTGTCATGGCAAACTATAAATGTTTTGGATGAGCGAAAAAGCCATTTCATTCGATCCCATGGTCGTAGGTACTTTGAAAATTGTATTAAATGCTCCACGGTTAAAGTTTTGGTCCATCTGTAAAGTATTTACTTATTTCGACTATTTGTATACTTATTTGATTGATTTTTGGTAAACTATTAGTTTTATTTTAGCAGAATTCGAATAAACCTATATAAGCCTCTCAAAAAACAAAGGAATTTCGTTTTTGTTTTTTGAAAGTAAGTTCACCACAAACATAACAAAAAGAATTAGGATTGTTACTACACTTTCTCTACATGTTAACGCAGTTAATAAATCACAGACAAATAGTTTTATGACTTTTTCTTCGCGAACGTTCCTTTGCTTTTATTTCCGTAGTACTAGTTATAAGTATTACCGTATCACAAGAAAACTGAGGCTAATTGAAACAAAACAACTGCAGTTTAATAATGAGGGTAGTTAGCTAAAACAGTACTTGTACTACGTACTTGCATATATAATTTATCAAGTTGATGAAGTTGCAGTATTCCACATTGATTTGCGCTAAGCCTTGGACAATAAGGCACAATCTAACGATTGACCACATTTACATCTTGCCATTTTGACCTTCACAACTGCAGATCGCCCATTGTCCGCAACTAATCGGCGACGATACAATGGGTATCCGTCATTGCCTGTGATGGTGTTAGCAATCAGGTCTCTCGGGTAACGCCTGGAATAGTTACTATCGAGCATACAGGGCGAGATGTTGTTATAAACTTCGCGAAGTCCATAGATCATATTCTTATGCACCACTGCAAGCAATTTCGGATTAACAGCTTCATCTTGTATTTCGGCCGAGATGATGGAATCATCCCACATCAGTGCGGTTTGCACTTGAAGTAGCTTGCCGCATATTTGACTAACTTCGTCGACCTATGATATCTCTTCTTCTCGACATTGTAATAGATACGGTAAAACGATACGGAATTGTTTTCACGCTCACTCAAATCGATCGAAATTTCCATGAGGTCTTTACAGTATTGAAATCCCCAAACTAAGATATAAAAAAAAACGGTTGTGTCACCCCAAGACTTTCCTGTCAAGTAGCCAGGAACGTAATTCATCTGAATATTAATATCATTACCCTTACAACAACAACTCCCCCCCCCCCCCCCCCACCCCCAACCTAGCGACACCCTTTAATACTCGAAAATCGAAATCGAAATCGACTTTGACTTCGACTTCGACTTCGACTTTGCCGACTTTTTCTACTTTTTCGACCTTTTTACTTTTTCGACTTTATTGACTTTTTCGAATTTTTCGACTTTTGTGGTTTTTCGACTTTTTCGACTTTTTATACTTTTCCGACATTTTCGACTTTTCCGACTTTTTCGACTTTTTCGACTTTTTCTACTTTTTAGCATTTTTAGACTATTTTCACTTTTGCGACTTTTTCGACTTTTCTTACTTTCTCGTCTTTTTTGACTTTTTGTTTTTGTTTTACTTTTTTGACTTGACTTTTTTGACTTTTTCCCCTTGTTCGACTTTTTTGACTTTTTCGGCTCTTTCGACTTTTTCGACCTTTTCAACTTTTTAGACTTTTCCGACTTTATCGCCTTTTTTGACTTTTTTTACTTCATCGACTTTTTTGACTTTCTCGTCTTTTTTTGACTATTTTGACTTTTGAAGTTTTTTACTTTTTCGCCTTGTTCGTTTTTTTATTTTTTTTTGGCTTTTTCGACTTTTTTGACTTGTTCGACTTTTTCGACCTTTTTGACTTTTTCGACTTTTCCGACTTTTCCGAATTTACGACTTTTTCGACTTTTTCGACCTTTTCGTCTTTTTAGACTTTTTCGACTTTTACGACTTTTTCGATCTTTTCGACTTTTCGACTTTTGAAATTTTACACATTGTACGGATTGAATAACAGCTATGGATAGCGCAGCTGTCAAACAATACGATCGCCGCGATAGCCACCTAGAAAGTGGCCAATGTTCCCAAAATGACCAATTTCGATTTTTTCGATTTTCAGTTGTTTCTTTGAGTTTTTCCTAAATATTTTTTTGTGTAAACCACCCCCGAATCAAGCCAAACAAATTAAAAGAAAAATAATTCAAATCGGTCAAGTCATTTCCGAGATCCTGCGAGACTAACGCACGGCGATTCATTTTTATATATAAGATGGCATGTGGTTTTGCCAACATTAAGTGTTAAGATAAAGTTTCCTAGCCAATTTCTAACAATTTCCATGCCCTCGTTTGCTTTCTTAAATGTGTAATCCCAGTTTGAACCCTTGAATAGTATAACAGTGTCATCGGCATATGTGATAATTTTACCTACTGGTAACTGGCATAGCTAGTTTATGTAGACGAGGAATAAAATAGGTCCCAGAACGCTACCCTGTGGGACACCATACGTGAGATGCTGGCTTTCACTCTGACGGTCCTGGATGGTGACACGTTGGACCTACCCTTTTCGATAAATAACTATCAAACCATTTAAGACTTGTATAGTTAATTCCCACACTGCTCAGTTTGCACAATAATATATTATGTGGAACGGAGTCAAAAGTTATTGCGAGATCAAGGAAAACTCCTAGACACTTATCTCCTTTATCAACCGTTTGTACAATAAATTCTGTTGTTAGGTTATAGCAGTATAGGCAGTTATAGCGTCTGTTGTGCCTACACCTTCCCTAAAGCGGAACTGATTGTCTGAGAGTATTTTATTTTCAGTTAAAAATTTATAGAGTCTCGCCTTTGCAACTTTCTCGAAGATTTTGGAGATCGTGTTTAAAATAGAGATAGGTCGATAATTATTGAGATCATCTTTTGCAATTTTTAATTTGTCAGGAAAGATTCCGCTTCTAAAACTCACTGTGATATATATCATATATTATTACGATTATTATCATGACCACAACGGGCGGCTGCAACGTCACCCGGTAAATTCGTTTATATCCTATTTATAATTATTATGATTTGTGAAACTTTCATTAATTATTCTTCTAATATTCAATTATCGATACATCATCGTCTTTGAATTAATATTCGTTTTGAAAGCCTTGCCCGTATATGCATCCAATTACGACAGCCCGTTTTAAGATTCACCAAGACAGGACTGCGGCACCCAGGTTTGGCTTCTAACGAGGGAACACCTCAACGGTCAACAGCATAGACACGAAATTTTGTGCACGCATTCAATTATAATATCCCGTTCTAAGTTTCTTCGTTAGATGGCTGCTTTACTTACAAAATAATGAGGTCGATTTTTTTTTGTTAACATTTTGATTATTTTAAATTTGACAGTAAAAGGATGAAGTCGTTTCAATTAACCCAGTGTTGCCTTTACTAAACCTAACATTCAGCACTGAGTTATCATAATAAGGTGGGTATTTTTTTCGAGAAACTCACTGTTTTATTGCATATAAATAGTCTTGCTTGACATTTTTGTATAATTAACTCAACATCGACTTTTGGGCAGATCGCCAACAGTCACTTTCAGCTAGCGAAATTTTAGAACCGCATAACAGCCTTTTATAGAGTCAGCCGTAGTCGGTTGGTTAAACTTTAAGATCGCATTTCAGGATTTTATATTGAGCCTGGATTTCCAGCAGTCTCACATTCTATCTCTCTAAATGTATCTGCGAATATGTGGCCTCCCTAAAGGTATGTCTATACTAATATTATAAGGAAGTAATGTTTGTAATATGAAATCTAAGACTATCGCGGTTGTTTGACATTATAAATAGGATAGAAACGAATTTACCGCGTGAAATTGGTAGCACCCGACGTTTCGGCGACGTTGCAGGCGCCGTTGTCTAGGGTAGACTGAAAGAGTTGTCAATCCGTTATTCCGCAGGTAGGTTGCATACCGCTGCCGCCACTGCGTAGGTTATAACGGTGGTGGGAGGCGGGCTCGGAGCGCGAGAATTTCGAAAACCCATCTTGCACACAACACTCACTGTATCCTGTCTTACGTCCTTGGGAACATTTTAAAAAGAGGGTTCTACGTAGAAGAGACTTTGTAACCGTCGTCTCTATAGAAGTTCGGGGTTCTTCTTATTTCAATGGCTTCCCGGGCCATGCGAGGAAAGTATAATTGTTCCTTGGATAGCTCAATAGGATTTTGAAACTGCACCCAGTGGTTACTTCCGCTATCCAATATATGTTCGCAGATCGCCGATTTTTCTCGCTGAACGTATTAGGTCGTGTGCGTGTCTCGTGATATTTTCCGTATCCATTTCTCCTAAGGACATCATTGACATGTTCCATCGCCTGCGTAAAATGTTCTACATCGCATAGATCGCGTGCTCAATTCACGAGCGACTTTTGCAATGAACGTAGATGGTAAGGATGGTGGTTTGAGCTTGCATGCAAATATCTGTCCGTATGTGTGGGCTTTCGATATACCGTATGTCCGAGAGTATTGTCATTTCTCCTCGTCACTGACATCCAAAAATGGTAGGAAGCCGTCCTTCTCTACTTCCTAAGTGAATCTGATTTTTGGGTGGGGTTCACATGACAAAATTCTTTCACCGTTTGTATGTTGCCCTTCAGTATACAGAAGGTATCGTCCAAGTAGCGAAGCCAGAGAATGTTCTTAATTTTGGAGGTTTTTATGGCTAATTCATCAAAATATTCCATGTATAAGTCTCTAAATATCGGTGATACAGGGCATTCCATTGCTACTCCGTCGATTTCTTTGTAACAATTGCCGCTCCATAGAAAGTAGCAAGATGTCAGGCAATATTAAAGCATGTCGGCGTAGCTAATAGGGAGGTCATCAGACCTTAGTTTATCTTTCACCACTGTAAGATACTCCGAAATGGACAAATTCGTAAATAGAGACTCGACGTCAAAGCTCACCATTATTTCGTCTTCGGCAAGTTTTAAGATTTTAATGATGCTTACGAAATGTTGCGAGTCTTTCACGTAAGACGCCGTTTTGCCCGTAAGCGGTTGGAGGACACCAGCTAAGTTTTTCGACAGAGGATATGTAGAGCTGCCGATTTGGCTTACAATTGGTCTCGATAGGGTATTGTCCTTATGGGTTTTAGTTAAGCTTAAACCGGTATAATAAGGAATTTGTAACATCGAGGTTCACTAAATCGAGTCTCATTGGTCTGCAAAATAAAAAAAACTCTACAATATAAAACACAGAATTTTATTTTGTAATAATGTATGAACTTACAGACAAACAGCATTTGACTAAATATAATATTTCCTAATAGGGTATTGTCCTTATGGGTTTTAGTTAAGCTTAAACCGGTATAATAAGGAATTTGTAACATCGAGGTTCACTAAATCGAGTCTCATTGGTCTGCAAAATAAAAAAAACTCTACAATATAAAACACAGAATTTTATTTTGTAATAATGTATGAACTTACAGACAAACAGCATTTGACTAAATATAATATTTCAGTACTATACCATGAAAAGAAAAAAATATGTTGAGAAATACAGTAAACCATTAGGTGAGTATTACAGTACTTAACTTGCCTAAACACTATTATTACAAAAAAAAAATCGGTTGTTTGTAAAGTCGGTTCACTGACGATAGTTGAACGTGACAACGTCATAAGAAAATACTAATGGAATGGTTGCATTTGAAGCAGTTTCATTTAAGATTCTGATATTGTTTATTACAAACACCCAAAAATATATGCTTTCATACTCACCGATTTGACTACAACATGTAAATGTATTATTGTATAGCAGTATAATTGTATAATTGTTTATTGTTTAAAGTTTATTGTTTTTTTTAATTTGAAAGTATGAAATCTCAAACTGTTAAATAACGGTTTGAGAAGCGTTTGAGCACGCTGCGCCATCTAGCGGTAGGTAATACGTCGTAAATAAACAATATCAGCGACGTTTTACCAACCGCTAGATAGCGCATCGTAATGATAGCTTTCCATACTTTTTTTTTTTTTTTAATAAAAGTTGCTTACCTCGTTGCACTTCGTTGTACCCACAAGAAAATTGTCCGTTCAGTAATAACATTCCGTATATCAAGAATACATATAAAATTATGTCGAGAATTTAAATCAATCTAGTGATTTTCATTCGTACTATTTTAGACTGAGGTTAGTAAATAATTCTTGTCGCAACCGGTAGATGGCAGCATTTATATTGAATAATAAATATAATAAATGGAACGCCTCAGAGCGAGGTAACGCCGCATGAGTCATGTTTTTTCTTGCGTGCAGCGCCGGCTCCATCGAATTATAATGCGCCGTTTACACTCTCGCGCGAGGCGCGAGGCGAGACGCAAAACCATGTAGTAAACAAACGGAACAGAGGCAAAGCTTCTAGCAAGTAGGTAAACATTTCGTACGCTCGTTAGAAGCTTTGCCTCTGTTCCATTTGTTTACTGATATGGTTTTGCGTCTCGCCTCGCGCCTCGCGCGAGAGTGTAAACGCCCTATAAGACGTTGTCACGTCAAAACATAATTTGGTCTGCGTGGATGATGTGTTGCATCACATTACTCGCGCCAATTCCTATGGACTCATGACGAGAAACTATTAATTGTTTTAATTCATTCTGTGACATTCGTTATTCTGAGGTTTTCGTTACACCAAGGTTTTTTTTCGAGATGATCAAAAATTTGCTATATCAAATTTGTTAACTCATTTATTTCGTAATATAGAAGTATATTAACATTGGGTCTTATGGTAAGTTTAAGGGAATTTTAATTAAAATCATTTGCATCGAGAAATTCGTTATATCAAGGTTGTACTGTACCAACTCCTCAAGGTAGTTTAAAATTAAGAAAGAGGTGAAAGTACCCTTTCAGGTAAATTATATTTATTAAATATTACGTTGGATAAGGTTGTGGTTAATGGTCTGCCCCAGACTTCCAGGTTGTAGTCGATGCGTCTAGAGATGAGCGATTGGAAACGGAGCGTAACTTGGGCGTGACCGATTCCGCCGGTTGAAACGGCCACTGTGGCCAGGTTGGAAGTTCTTTCCCTTGCATCGATATATGAGATTGTAAAATTCGTCGGAGCAATTATGGTGACATCTTGAACCTGAATCTGACCAGTTCCTAGCGCCCTGTAGACCAAAGTCCTGTAAAACAAACAATAAAAATAAAACATACAAAACGAACAATAATAGCATATAAACATAAACATATAATAATATATAAACAAGCAATAATACGAAATCGAAGACTTCTGCGGGTGTTTGACTTTAAAAAAAGGATTAAAAACGAATTTACCGCGTAAAGTTTGTAACACCCGACGTTTCGGCGATGTTGTAATCTTAGTCTGGCAATAATATATTTAAAAAAACGTGTGGCACTCGGGGACTGCCGCGGTAAAGCTATTGCATAGAATTTTTAACAACTTATGCAATTATAATTATTTATTTATTTTATTTTTTCTGATATCAGATAACTGCGCTCTATCGGAAAACGTTGAAATTATTCCGAATCATTTGCGGCTGCGGTAGCAAATGATTCGGAATAATTTAAACGTCTTCCGATAGAGCGCCGCGCACGTATTTTTTATTCGATAAAGCAGAAAAAACGGATTATTCGAAAAAAATCGTATATGAAAAGATAGATAATTAAATTATCTTTAAAATGGTGCAGGTTTCATAATAATACGCCAGATAGTATTTGCGTAGTAGTCGTTTTTGTGTTCGGTTAGACCTAATTTCACAAATTAATTACACTATGTAATATAAACAAAATCTAAAATATTCAAAGCTAAGAATATTAGGAAAATGTTCTTGTTTAACATATATTTTTTTCGAATTGTAAGCAGTCCTAGTTTAGACGTAATTATCAGTTTAAAATCATTAATTTTCGTTAAGAAATTTCTTCATTCGGTCGCCGCGCTGGCCTAGGCCAGGCCCGCGATAAAAGCTATGCAATAGCTTAAAAATAGTAATTTATAAAATATAAATATATACAAGTAAATTATTAAATTTAGGAATTATATTAAATGTTATATTTGATATGCCTCCTCGATCCGACAGAACAGCTGACCACCAAGGTGAAAAGGCTACAGAACGTCTGTATCCACTTCATTAATGGCCTCAGAAAATACGATCATATCACGGAATATCGAAGTAGACTGCAGTGGCTTACCACCAGGCAGATGACACATGTTAGAAGCTCTGCCTGTTATACAGAATCCTCGCGAATGGCGTGCCGCTTTATCTCGCCGAAAGCGAAACCCGAAACAATAACCTGTTATACATCCCTGGTCACAGCAGTGACTTTATCTCGTACTCCTTCTCCGTGGAAGGTATCCGCACGACGCGACGCTGGAATACTTCACCAAATAATGTCAGAACAGCCCCTAGCATCACCACGTTCAAGGCCAGACTCAAGGAGCACAGAAATCTAAATCCATTAACATAACCAACCCTCCTCCACCCCCTCCTCCTCGCTTTTCTTTCCCGCGTCTCTTTCCTTTCCTCTGTCGCCATTTTTCTTTCATTTAGTGTTAAAATTTTGTTTCTTTTTTTAATGTCAGCTTTCTGTCTATTCTACAGATTTAAGTAAGTTTTGTGTATCCAAAGAAACACTTATAACACAAGTACTATAAAGTAAGGTATATGCTAGTTGCTAGAAATTGCCGAAAGGCAACAAGCTCGCATTTTTTTATTGAAATAAAGTTTCATTATTATTATATTTAGTAATTTTGGATATATCTATTACAGACGTAAATTTCTAAATTACTAGAAGGAATTACCCGTGATGGTATGTAAAGTTCTCTATGAAATATGGAGTATCTACATTTTTGTGTCAAATTTTGGGTAAAAGTACCATATTCGCCGTACTACGGAGGTTCTCCAATAAATTAAGTGGTTAGGTCTAACCTTGTATGTTCCCATCCTAAGCATTCAAGGCAGTTACATAAGTTGCCTATTAAAGCGTTTTCGCATGCTTTCTAATCTCTCCTTGCGCGAGTGGTGTTATGGATTCCAGAGCGGAGATACAAACTCTAACACTAAACGGATATATGTGAATAAATACAGGGTTTAAATACAATCAGGTTTAGAAAGGAAATTCAGAAAAAAGTTTATAGAAGAAATGAAAAGAATGTTACTTATTGAGCCCAGGGTTTACTCACAATGCTTTTATGTGCTCGTCGCATGTCTGATCGAATCGATCTGAATCGTGTTGAACCCAAAATCGCGATCTGAATCAACCCATGCGGATTGGAATCGTTTGTTGACATAATAAATCAAACTGTGTAGCCGATGGTTGAACAAACCATCACAAAACCAAACCCACAAAAATGTTATTAATGTAAAATTAAATTATTATATATTTTTTTTATAAATTATATTCAGGAAATCACTTACTGTGTTAATTGTAAATCACGATTACCCAAAACGACAGTTAAACGAGTTTGTCCGTTCGCAGCCGTCTCTATTTTGTCTGAGGGTAGAGTGTCGAGGTGGATGACGATCGGCTCTCCGTATGATATTAAATCTTTAGCGTCTTCATTTTGAATTTGCGCCGAAATGCCAGCAACAAAGGCCAGAGTTAAAGCAATCGCCAACTTGGATGCCATTGCAATGTTTGTAAAAAGTAATATTCTTGCTATTAAATAGTAGTACAAACAATCAAATAACTGATGAAAAATTGAAATATCAATACCCTTTTATACTAAAGTTTCCGATTGTAGCTATCAGCGCTAGCAATATTATATGTATCATCAGATAAAGTGCTATCATTACAGCATTTTATTGGTGAACATTAATAAAATTTTCAAAGCCGATTAAATCATTCAATTATTTTTAACAATTTTAAAATATAGAGACCCTATTCGTGTTTAAATTACCGTAATAAATAAGTTCTCTCATTTAATTTGCATATATTTCGGAAAACTTTGTAATTTATCCCCCTCAGACTTTCAGACTAAATTCAACGGAACGAGAGATTGGACGTTATGCATCTCTCGTGCCATTAACTACACTACACTATGACTCATCGTTATAAGTCGTGATGGAGTGGCTAATTTCACAGTTTAGAATGATTACCGAGCCCAGGGTTGATAGGCGTTTGTGCGCAAGAGCAGCGGATCCCGAACCGGGTTCCGCGGAATCTAGGGCTTCAGCAAGAACCCTTGCCATAGCGGATCCGCAAATTTCCTCTCGCAAACTTGTTAATTAACAAGAACAATAATTTTTAAAAATCGGTTGTATCACCCCATGACTTTCCCGGTATGCAGCAAAGGACTGATTTCATCTGAATATTAATTTTATAAATAAAATCGATTTGCTTAATCCCTCGGCCAACAGTCGAACACGGTTAGGTTCCGTTGCAACACTTTAGGCTGGGCGGTTTGTTTCTCGCCTACGGGTGGGTTTGGGCCAAGCGCCAACAAAAGGCGTTATGATTTAATTAAAATTTAAGACGGAATTTAAATATTATTCTTGTATATGAAATATTCCAACCGAAATTTTACAATGTTGTTTCGGTCCAACTTAGCATCTGTTTACGAAAGTTCAAGTCTTACAATGTTGTTTCGGTCCAACTTAGCATCTGTTTACCAAAGTTCAAGTCTCTAAGTCCAATATTTTGGGATATAAATATGACTACTCCATCCTATGGTTGATCTTTTTAACTCTTTCCATGGCTAAATGATGCCTGCATGCCAAATTTCAGCTAATCGGATTGAGTGTTTGGGCGCTATCGTGGAGGAATACACACACAGAGACACACAGACACATAGATAGACACACAGATGGACTTCAATCTGGAAATGGTCCTAATCGTCTCAGGGGGGCTCAAAATATATATTTCCGTCTTTACCTTGATAGCTCCTTTACGGCCCCGTTGACGCGTGTTAACTATATAAGCATATTACGCATTCTGTGAGTCATACGACGGTCCATGTCCAAGGCCCGTGACGTCGTCTGCTAGGCAATTGTCCTTTAGCGGGGCTTCACGTAAGTCAGGCCTATTGCCCCGGCTTTTTGAGCGTGGCGTCGCAGAGCTACTTGCTGTGATAAAATTATGAGTGTGGTTCGGTTAGTACTGAGTGCTATGATTTATTTCCTGACTGCCAAAAGAAGGGTTATATTATTACTGCATATGTAGGTATGTATTTGCATGCCAATTTGACTATATTACCTTTATTTGTGAGTGTCTTCTTGCGAGTGTCTTATTTGTGATCGTATTATCTCTTTAACTATTTATGCAGTAAAAGGCAAATTATATACAATAAAAGGGAAAAGTATTTTATTTTAAATACTTGATACGATAAATGTACTTATTTTGATAAGAATTTATAATTGTTGATAATATGACCAATAAACATGACCTAATGATTTAAATTATTTTGTTAATATTAAATGCTACTTTTTGTGACTTAAATATAAAAGGTAGACATATGCTGTGGCTGACTTTTTTGTAGGCATTATCAAGCTGTACAATTTTTCTCTAGAACTCAATCATATATCTCTCATCGTTAAGGCAGCGTTAGTTAGAAACGTTTTCGTTCGACCGCTTATTTTCCGACTGCTCCGACTACCACGAAAAGTCTTTTCATTTTTTGGATTAATATATAGCCTATGACAGGGAGCCAACGGGCCCATGATGAGGTGGCCACGATGACCCATGTGTTCAGGGTCGGTCACACTCACGGGTCAACACCCATCCGATGGCCTCCACGCATGGGGTGCGAACCTGGGTAGGACACTGGTCAACCAGTCTCCCCTGGGAATCAAACCTCTGGACGGTCTGCGCACCGAGCGGCGCATTGTGCTCTCCGACTAACAGTCGGGGGAGTCTGGGAACTGTATTGTTTCCTATAGAGCGGGGGTGGTTGCCTACCTTACGGCGACTGCTCTTGAAATGACCATTGGCCATCCGATCCCGGTTCAGAGTCGGGCAAAGGACGCCTTGGTCCGCGATAGATTCGCTGTACACCGTTTCACCGCTTCGTAAGGGAGAGGACCGCGCAAGCGACCTCGAACTCGGAACCAATCGAGAGACCGGAGAAATCTGATCACAATTGGAAGCAAGGGCGCGAGTGTCGGCCCGCCAGGTAACATGGTAACATTACTGGCAATCTCGCGGTAAAGGCGTTGGTCTCTTGCGGGTTGTGGCGTAGCTAGACGTCGGATTTGTAATGTCCAAAGTCTTCTACGCTCACTGCACGGTCGATAGAACGATGAATCGTTAAAACGTCCTTGCGGTGACGGGTTCGCCCGTTGTGGTTGACATCTCAATATAGCCTATGACACTCACATTGGTAAAATAATTTTCATAATCGGTTCAGTAGATTCAGAGATTACTTCCTACAACGTCACAAACTTTACCTCTTTATAATATTAGTATAGATTATGATTTTTTCTAATAGCAAAATAATTCCGATTACCGATTATAATGTTAATACCTTTCATAGTAACACTGTATCGTCATTACAATAATTTTCTGAGAACATGTATAAATTGTATATCAGTCCGTTTGATGGATGATTATATCAATCAATTACTTGCTTATCTTAATATTAAATGATATTTTTACCCTATAAAACAAAACAGCACGTGTATATAAATTCAACCTTGGGATACTGAGGTAACTCACCATTAGGAAATCGACTTATTGTCAAATATATTCAGAAGCTTATTTGATTGATAACATATTTTCAAAAAAAAGTGTAACTGCAGAATGTCTATAATTAAATTTTAGATTAATAAATATCGCTCAAAGTATATGAAATACTAGCTGCGCCCAGCGGTTTCACCCGCGTAGTGATGGAAAATTGTGATAATGATGATAGAAAACCATAAATCTTTATAAATTATAGCCTATGTGTTATTCTGATGTGTAAGCTACATTATTGTAAAGTTTTATCAAAAAGTTTTATCAAAGAGTAACAAACATCCATACATACATACAAACTTTCAAGTTTATAATATTAGTAGGATGTAATAGCTAGATACTACGAAAATGAAAGTGCCCCTTATTAATATTAATAATTACTGGAAATTTCTTATATTAATATTTAATTAATAAACCTATGTAATTGTAATTAGCGTTTTATCACACTGGACACATTAACTTTTAATAATTTCGGTTTTAATTTAATCTAATTTATTTTTATTTTAAGAAATAATTACTATAAAACATTGTTTTTGCCTACAAAAATGACAGGAACCGAATGGCAAAACCTTAACCTTTAGCTTATTTGATGCTGTCACCCAACTGGGACTAGCCCATTCTAAGGTGGGCAGGACACTAATATTACAATAAATTATGTAAAAGTTTTGGTAGTTTGATTTTCATTCAAATAAATTTTGAATGAAAATAATTTACCTGTTTTCAAAATCTGACATTTATTCGTATGTGTAATCATGACATTATTTCTTGGGGGTCATCATGAAAGCTAAATGTTCGAGTTATGTTCGGATATTAGGTCCTGCGCTGGTATTATATATAACACCTTCTTGTGGTCTAACACAATAGTTAATCAAATGTGTACTGTCAAGAGATGTAAAGGATAATGGAAAAGCACGTGATTGAACAACGGAGCCTTGTCATTCGCTCGTCGACACTGCTTCTACGCGACATCGCAAGGTCATACACCTCACATCAAACAGTTGTTGTTGTTGTGTAAGTTGCAGGAGCAACGCTGGAGACTCTTAGCAACTGACCGTACCTACCAGATCCTACTCTAACAGACTTCCACTCTTTTCGGAATTTCGATAACTGTTCACAGTAAAACAAAACCTCTGAAAAGCTAGTTAAAACCGTTTTAAATCATTTACTGGTTCCTGATCCTGGAGAGGCAAAATCCAACTACTGTTAAAATGACTAAACTGCAAAAATACGTATTAGGAGTTAACATTTTCAATAATTAAATATATATTTTTAATGAAAAACTTGGTCCTTTTTTTGTATAGAACAGCTTCTCCATAGGTAAGGACCTAATATATTTGGCCTGTTATACTATAGTACATATACTATAGTTATGCTACTGCTTCTTTCAGACCAATTGAATCAGGTATTTCTAAAGCCGCAATCACCCATGCGACAACTCGTTACAGGAGAGCAAAAAATTTTTGAAAGGAATATTTTGTTAGACAATCTTATTGTGAGTCTATGGGAAAATGTTCCACTTAATGAAAGTGATGTATATATTAAAAAAAAATACAATGTAAATTGAACAGTTTAGGACTTTTTCTATCGCATGTCCAGTCATATATTTGCTTGTAAAAGTCATATAAATGCTTTTAAAATACTTTCTTGTATATATTTTTTTTTCAAATCCCTCATCTTATTTTCCCGACAGAAGGAAAGAATTGTGAACGCATTTATCTCTGTGTTAGTGTCTGTGACTCTGTGTGTATTCCTCGACGATATCGCCCAAACGCTTCATCCGATTAAGCTGAAATTTGGCATGCCGGTAACATTTGCTCATGGTAAGAGTCGAAAAGATTGTGTTTGAAATCGGTTTACCAGGGGGCTCGCTCGGATTACCAGTGGGCTAGCTTCTCCATAGGTAAGGACCTAATATATTTGGCCTGTTATACTATAGTATATATACTATAGTTATGCTACTGCTTCTTTCAGACCAATTGAATCAGGTATTTCTAAAGCCGCAATCACCCATGCGACAACTCGTTACAGGAGAGCAAAAAATTTTTGAAAGGAATATTTTGTTAGACAATCTTATTGTGAGTCTATGGGAAAATGTTCCACTTAATGAAAGTGATGTATATATTCAAAAAAAAATACAATGTAAATTGAACAGTTTAGGACTTTTTCTATCGCATGTCCAGTCATATATTTGCTTGTAAAAGTCATATAAATGCTTTTAAAATACTTTCTTGTATATATTTTTTTTCAAATCCCTCATCTTATTTTCCCGACAGAAAGAAAGAATTGTGAACGCATTTATCTGTGTGTTAGTGTCTGTGACTCTGTGTGTATTCCTCGACGATATCGCCCAAACGCTTCATCCGATTGAGCTG
This sequence comes from Micropterix aruncella, assembly GCA_944548615.1. NCBI lineage: Eukaryota > Metazoa > Arthropoda > Insecta > Lepidoptera > Micropterigidae > Micropterix > Micropterix aruncella. The sequence goes on along the minus strand of OX155955.1, from coordinate 12,279,866 downwards.
AAATTTGGCATGCCGGTAACATTTGCTCATGGTAAGAGTCGAAAAGATTGTGTTTGAAATCGGTTTACCAGGGGGCTCGCTCGGATTACCAGTGGGCTCGAAATATTTGACAAAGACTTGAAATTCGGTACACAGATGCCTTTTTGGTGCGAAACAACATTGCGAATATTTGGTTGGAATATCTAATATAGGAATCGGCCATATTTAAGAAAATACTACATCATATTGTAATAATGCACTTTGAATACCACATAAAATACTACAAATAGAACGAAAATACTACTAAAGTACTACGAAAATACTACTAAAAGACGGCAAAAAATCTTAGAAATACATTGGCGATTTTAATCGAACGCATTCACCATCGGGCTGGGGGGGGGGGATTGGCAAGAGAGGTTTGGCGCGGGAAGAGGGGGAGAGAAGCAATGGGGAAGGATGGGGGGCGAGGGTACTAGTCTACTTGCCGGGAAAGTCTTGGAGTGACCCAATCGATTTTATTCCTAATATTTAATGGGATGCCTCCATTATATACTTTGCGACTGGGACAAGGTGTGATAGTATTGACATGCATTTTGTTAGGTCGGAATGTCCTTTGGCTCATGCTTCCACTAAAGGGTCGGGCCTTTACGCATCATGATAATAGAAAAACTCTTTCAATTCTGTAACATTGAAGGGTGCTTTCCTATCTCGTGGTACTTAATTCAGATTAGTTTCTTCAGAGATTATCTTCCTCGTATTCAGGCCAGCGTGCCTAGAAATTCAGTATGTCCAATTTGAACCATCTTTACTATGGTTCAGTAATGTTTCAGCAATTTGTTTTGGCAAGTAAATTAGATCCCATTTTTTCAGCAAGCGTTTCACAGTTCCAAAGTCTTTCTCGCATAAATTAAATAAGTTATTATTGCCACAATAAACGGTGTAACTAGGTAATAAATATTCCATCCCCTAAAAAGAAAATATTAAATCAAATTTATTCCAATACTAGTAGACTATATCTCCAGATCGTTGCATATTGAAATAGTATTGAAGAAGTGGACTTAATTGATATAATTTGACTTTGTCATGCATATGTGCATTGGAAGCAAAATGCATTTTTAACACAATTGTAGTTATAAAATAACTTATTGAATTATTGCACATACGCAAAAGCTACCTCAGTAAATAAAACTAATTGATTAAATGGATCGAAAACTAGTTATCAAGTACATAGCATCTCAAGACACGAAGACTTGTTATCAAGTACATACCTTCGTCAGTTCGCGAGTTACAAAAATACAGTTGGTATAACACAGCACAGCCAGAGACAGACCTTCTAGGTCTAGTTGGTTGTGCGATTTCGCCTCATTCGGATATGCTAGCATATTTATATCCATAGAGCTATGTTTTTCGCTATTATAATGTTTGTTCTTAATTATTCCTCATGTACAACAGTATGCATGTCCTTGTATTTTTTTGTTCTTGTACGTTATAAATAAATAAATAAATAAATAAATCTTAAAAATTCTTGACACCGAAACATATATGAATACAGTATAAATACGATTTTTATATATAAATACTTCAAAGTGCGGTTTTTCATTTATAATCGATAAAGCGACTTGTCAAGTTTTCTGACTGATCAGGGTGAGATTAATTGTGACATTTAGCCTTTTTCAACTAATTCGTATATCTCAAAAGGGACCATTTCCTGTGATATATTTTGAAGTGGCTACATATAATATAATTACGGTGATAAGTGTTGTCAAATCCAAAATGGAGAAGAATCCTTAAGGTTTGTTTGTGACGTCGACCTCCACGAAAAAAATAAAAATATTTTTTTTTCAAAGTGTGATTCATATATTAATAGGAATTTGGATAATCCGGGTTTAGGTAGATAATAATGTATAATACTTATTTTTATTTCCTTGTAAGCAGAAGATATGATTAATTATCACAATTATAATGCATTCATTATCTGATCATACCATTGCTTAATTTATTTGTTTTTGCGTCGCTCAATCATTTTGATAATTACAGGAAAATGAAATGAAAATGACATCATATATATTAATCTACGATAGTATATAGATAGATAGATAGATAGTAGTAAAAGTAAAAGGAATGGGGGTCTTGTCTCCAACCCTTAATGTTTCCTGGATCTTTAAGCTCCTTTGTAACTACCCACTTTGTGGTTGGGTCAGTGGTCTGCTAGAAGCTTGTAACTGCTTACCAGTCCATACAGATCAGTGACCTTCAAGTTGCGCAAATTTTTGGTTCGTCCTAGTAAACTGTGTCTTTTTGCGGCGCGGCCTTAGCAGCGACCAACGATGTGTATGCTGTCTTCAGGTTCTTCGCCACATATTCGGCAGTCCTTGCTCTCGGTCAAGTCAAGTTTGAATAGATGTGCTCTAAGGGTCGTGTGTCCGGTGAGGAGACCGATAGTGGTTCTAAGGTTCTTCTTGCTCATGTCATCAATTAGGGCCTTGGTTTTCTTAGGAAGTGGTTGCTCAATCATTGCCTTTGCCTGGCGACATCCTTGGCTCTGTTTCCAGGATGCCCGATGTTCCTGCTCCAAGCAGTCCCTGATGATTTTCTTACCTATAGCGAAGGGGTCCCTAACAACTTGCTCTACCGGGCTTTTCAGTGTGCCCAGTTTTGCTAGTCTGTCGGCATTTTCGTTGCCGGGTATGCCTTGTTGGCCTAAAGTCCACAATAAAGTGATTTTGTTGGCTTTTCCCAATTTGTCGAGCTATTGCAAACAGTCCCAGACTACAGACAATTCTGTGGTGGCTTCAACCAGAGCATCCAATGCTGCTCTGCTATCAGAGCAGATGAGGATTTTTCTATGTTTTACCTCAAGTTGACTTTGGAGTTTTATGCATTCCAATAGGCAAATACCTCTGCTTGGAAAACCGTGAAATATTGTCCAAGTGGGGTGCTGATTCTGTGGTTGGTCTTGAGTTCGTACGCGGCTGCCCCAAAACGTCTATGTTTCTGATCCGTCGGTGAACCAGGCGCCTGTATTGTGGCTTTGGTGCCAATGCAGATTTTCCAGTCTTTCCTGGTAGCGATTAGGATTTTATAGGATTTCTCTGCCAATTTTTTTTAGTAGTCGATCTTGGGTCAGGGTGAATAGGCTTTTGTGGAGAAGGTTTAACTCAGGGTGATTAGGCCCTGCTCGCTTCCACTCATCCAAACACTTCAGTCTGTGTGCTGTTAGTCTGGCGGAGTGAATTATAAGCTTGTCCAAAGGCGAGCAGCAGAGTATCACCTCTAATCCCTCTGTTGGGGAGGTCTTCATGACGCCAGTTGTAGCCCTCAGGTAGTTACTTCGAAAGCTTTTCAGAATGTTTTTCGTCTCGAGCTTTTCAACACTGGATCCCCAGACTATTGCAGCATAGGTTAGTGTGGACAGCAGTACTGCCATGTAAAGCCATAAGGCGACCCTAGGTTTTAAACCCCAAGTTTTTTCCATGGTTCTTTTGCATGTCTACAAGCGGTGGTGTTGGTCTTGCTTGGATTAGCAGACAGACCCTTGGCCCGGTACCAGTCTTGGGTGGTCTTAAGTGCAATGTCCATGAGCTCCTTAAATATTGATAGGAAGTTTCCTCTTACCACTATGCCCACGTCGTCAGCGTAGCGGTAGACAGAGAAGCCTTGGTTTTGTAGATCTGTTGGGAGTTCGTCTACAACAATGCTCCACAAGAGGGGGGAGGGATGATTCCACCTTGTGGACAGCCCATGACTGGGATTCCCGTGAGGGAGGTGTCGCCTTGATAGACGGTCAGATTCCTATTTGATAGCATACTCAATGTCCAATCAAAGATGGTCTCTGGTATTCCTCGTCTATTCATGGCGTTTTTAATTGTTGCATCAAAATAACAAATCAAAATAATTATTTAACGAAAAGGCACTAAAACGGTCCTTGCAATAATACAAATGTATTCAATTAATAAATAGTAATGAAAATTTAAAAAGAATTACCTTATGAAATTCAAATTATAGTACTCCTCGCTATTCAGATGCTTTTTGAGCCTATTTTTAAATAATCACGGATTCTTTTCCTTGGCTAGAGTTTTGAATTGAGTGGGCAAACCGTTGAAAAGTTTAATGCCGACATATAATTAGAGCACTGTAACCCTAGCCAGAGCACTAAAATGGGTTAGTCCCAGTTGGGTGCTAGAAGCAAATATGCATGAGTTTAAGGTTTTGCCATTCTGTTACTCTTATGTTGGTAACCAAAATCAAAGCTTTATAAAAATTCATTCTTAAATAAAGAAATAATAAAATATTGCTTTACAATCGTATTTGTAGTTGTGTTCAGAATTATTATTACAAGTATCTATGAATAGGACAATATTATTTTATATAATTTCATTTACAGTATGAGTATTCTATTATAAATATATAATAATAATGAATACATATAACTTTAATCTATATAAATAAAAATGAAATGCTATTCGTTTTAAACCGCAGATTAGGCTGAACGGCTGAACCGATTTGGTTTTTTTAAATATTCGTAATAGTCCAAATAAGGTCCTAACGGAAAGGAAACTTGGAAGATTTCCCTGGAAAATTCGGGAAAAACTGAAAGTGCTTTTTTTCTACTCACGATTCGAACGATGGTTATCCGTAATTCTGTTTTTGAATAGAGACGACATATTAGGTTGATTCTTTTTTTGTGTCTATCGCTATGTTTTCGGGATGGAAATATTTCAATCAAATGTATTCAATTGAAAAAAAATCTTGAGAAAAATCCGAAAAAACGCATTTTAGCCAAAATTAAATTTAATTGCATTTTTGATATTCATATTTTGAGCTTGGGGGTGGGGGTAGGGGGAGGGAGGTAGGGGGAGTGAAGTTTGGGTTTGGAAGGAGGGAGGGGGTTGGGGGTTTGGCGGGGGGGGGGGTTGTCTGATTGCCGGGAAGTCTTGAGGTGACAGAACCGATTTTTTACATTATTTACATATTCCAATAGCTTTTAACAAATTCAAAAAACTCTCACAAACAAACTTATTGAAATTTGGACAGGACAACGTCTGTCGAGTCAGTTAGTAATAATATAAAATCAAATATAAGAATCTAAGCTAAGACCTCATTCCTATATGACAGAACCCACCCTATTGATGCCCACATACCGTAGTACCGCTTCTCGTCAGAGCAAATATACATAATTAAAATATTTAAGAGAACGAGGGCCTGCTAAACATACACTATATAAACCCCATTACCTAAGGGAATGGATTATACTTTACCGTGTTAAACTAATGTTTCCAAAACATTATGTTAAAATATAATCATATTGTCACTGAAATATTGATGTGAAATATCGATCTCCCTGTGAGGATCGTAATATGCCCGACTTTTGCGAGGGATTAAAATGAAGTAACCGGAATTGTTCCTCGTCAACAGTGGCTGAAAGAGATCAAATGCCTGCAAACACCTCGCCATGGATTTGAATAATATTTTGTGAACACAGCAAACGTCATCATGATGATGTATCATTTTTTAAAGAAATACCATTTATGTCAGTTGTGTATGCTTACTGAGTTCAATATTTCAAACTTACTTCGTATGACGCTTGAGACCACAATTTGACAGTAAGCACTCGTATGGACCTCTCCTGTGTGGATTTAACCTTATCCGTGTATGTACTAAAATGTGGATTGCATACTAATGAGCCATAATTCAAATAAGATTTGACTATAGATTTATATAATTATTGAAATCTTTTTTTATGATTTTTCAAGGTCCTGGTTTGCTTCATAATAAGAACTTATATTTTTTAGCGTCTGAACAATGTTTCCAATAAATGATTAAGTATTACCCAGTCAAAAATAATTTCAAATCACGCATATTTTCTATATTATATTTGTTTTAATTATTAGTAATTATATTTAATTATATTACGATTTCTTCCAAGCGTCAAAGAGTGACAGTTATTTTTATTTAATGCTATATTGATCCCAATTCACTTCTCTAAAGGCGTGTTAAGGTCTCTTTGAATTTTGAAATAGTCATGTTGTTTATTTTATTAAAAATATTGAGATGAATATCAAGAATAGAAGTGAGTCTGGATCAGATCCTCGAGGGACCCCTGATGTTAGGTCAATGACTAACGATTCAAATATCTGGATAAAAGCCACCTGGCTTCGGTTTATAATCTATGACTTCAGCCATCGTGACAGGTCTCCGTGGATGCCGATTTCGCCAAGATTCGAAAGTTGTTATAAATAATGTCCACTTATGTGCTATGGTGAAGGGTGTAACTATATAATCAACTAAGTAAAGAATGATAGTATCGACTGATCTTTTGGGATTAAAACCGTTTTGTTGAGCACAAATAATATGTTCAATATGATTAAACATATATTTACAAGTAATAACGTCCAATATCTTTACAAATGTCGAAAATAACATATTGTTGATTGGTTGATAATTAATCACTTGGTTGGTCGGTACTTAAGATGTTCTTTAGATATAACATGGCTTCCAAGACGGTCTATAAATTTGCAACTTCAGCTGTGTTGCGGTAGGAAAGAGCGCTAAAAAGGCAAACCGTATGTTTCCGCTGTGGCTGCTGTAAACCATTGTTGAAATGATTGTAGTTAATGCAAACAACAGGTGTATTAACTCAAGGCATAAACGATGTTGTTAAATAATCGATTATGACGGGAATTTGATACATCTATTTTATGTTGATTCTGTATAAAAACAAACGAAGGCAGCTTATTATTGAGACTACGCTATCGGAATGTTTGTCAAACCGTTATTTTTATCAATGTGAAGGAATATGTTTCATAACAAGAACTACTTTCTAAATAAGGTACGAAACCCTCGGAACGCGAGTCAAAATCACACTTGATGTCATATTTCAAAATGCATCCGTAACCAATGTATTCATGGACAGCGGATCCAGACGCACAACGGTTAATGTTATTAATCAACCTCTCCAAATAATTGTCAATTCTTTGTTCATACCATTAGTATCTACATTATGTACGTCTAGGAACCTGGTTATTTTGATTGATTCAAATCTACTATTTGAGGAGTAGGGTTTCGTACTCCTTAAGGCCTCTATTCAAGAGTACCACAGCATCAGATTTAGAACCCTTTTGGTAAATTATTGAACTGGTCGATTATGGACTATGGCGACTGTGTATATGGACCGCGCCTGTATAGAAAAACCGAGCAGAGACTCCAGAGAATACAAATTGCCTGTTAGCATAGCGGCGATGTTAAACATGATGAAAATAAAATAGTTTATATCAATAAAATAGAGCGTTGTGAACTACTTAGTATATAAATAAATACAAACGGAGCTGCCATGGAATTCACCGACCGGAGTCGGGCCCATCATACTATTTTTACACTTCTGGGGGGTGAGCAGTGGATTCCGGACTTACGAACCGGCTGTGGTAGGTTTAGGACAGCTGTCTTAATTACGATTTCCCGTAATAGCCACTATCATCTTGCATGGGCACGAGAACAATCAACGATTATCCAGAAACTCAAAAGGACTAGTTTGTCAAAGCAGTTTCTCTTACTAATTTGGCGATTGTATTGAATCTATTGGGTGAGACGTTAACATCGAAATATAATAGAATAGAATAGAATAATTTTATTGTGCTATAAAAACATAACTTAATAAATATTACACTGGTTTTATAAAACAGACAATTTATGCACAAATGGCGGACTTATCGCTATAACGATATCTTACATTCCACCATTTCCAACGAAATCGTTAAACCGATTTAAGAACGAAAACCAGGAAATAAACAAAGAATAATGGCTAGGTATTTTTAGTACCTACCTACCTACATAATCTATAGATGTCATAATATGTGAAATCTATATGTACCTATTAGTAGATAAACTTAGTGTAACTGGAGACTAGACCATTAGAGTGTTAAAAATCACGGATTTATTGCTCTGAGGTCAATACTTTTTGCAGAGTCTATTAGTTTTGGTTATCACTATAGTATTTGGTATCATTTTCGTTATCTCTTTATACGTACATTTTATTAACTTATTGCTGCAAATAATCATATTATTATTATTTAAAAGGACACGTTGTACTAATATACGTATGCGAACCAGTACTGGAATCGAGGAGCGAAGCGAAAGATGTATGGTCTATCACGGTCTTGTCGGTCGGACCATCTATAGTATTTCAATGCAATGTTTATTTGCGAAAGCGGGAAAAAGAGCTTTAAATTAATTTTGTTTTAATGAAATCGTCCCTAATTTCTTATCATAATAATATAATACCTAAAAATACATTATTATAATGGCTCGAAATCTCTGAAACGTTCGCTATGTCACGGTGTATATTACTGAATAGACCCGATTCGCTTTATTTAATCATAAAACAATCATGATGGGGTTTAATCAACTCGGGTTTGCCTGGCCAGAGACAATAGGCAGTGTTTTACCGGTCGTCCTTCCAGATGATAAAGTGACGGAAAGTTCAACATCTTTTATTCAGAGGACGGCGCTGAGCAAAAAATGTACCGCCCTTTCCACCGCTTGTCTTGCGTACATATTCTAACTGAACCGTATGGCGTAGCTGCCGACGCCGCGGTGCTGTCACCGGAATATGAAATTCCTTGAAAGATATCTTCCGGTCGAATCGAGGATATTTTCTTGATAAAAAAACGATGACCACTTCTCCCTCAGTTTTTTTTAAATGAGGATAATTTTCGATGAAAGGATATTTATACATTTTTAAATTATTTTTTTTCATTTTAATTATTTTTTTTCATGTGCTTCACAATACTACATATTAAGTTTAGCGTAAGGTCATAAGCATTTGTAGTTATTATATATTCAGTTTTATTTAGGTAAGACATGTTACAGAAGACTGTTCTTTATCATTGATATAAAGGTTATAAGATTGCCTAAGGCCGTACTACGTTTTGGCAGCTTTGATTTTAATATTAAGCGCAACTTGTAGTTGGTACTTATAGTTCCAGGTATTCATTAATCTTCTCTTATGCTCAGCAGCACAATATCAGACATCCTAAACACGCCGTTACGGTGTACCCTATCTCAAAAAAAAATCATAATAAAATTTAAAAAACGATTGTTTAAATCATACATAGCTCTTATTATTTTAATGTTATTAACGTGAAGATATCAATCTTTAATTTGGTATACAGGTTTCAATACGTAATAACCACACGCTTTAACGTTCGAATGGACTAATATATGGCTTTCCAATCTCTCTGTATTATTTGTGCTATATAATCAGCCTATATGAAAATGTGACAGATGGCACAAATAAATTAAATATTACTGTTTATTATCATTAGTTAAATCATGGATTTTGTAATCAATCTGTCATTTACAATAAAAACCATTCATTATCCATGTTATTAAAGATAGCCAAATAAATTGCTATTAGTTTCGACGGACAATGCAATCAGCGACTCCTGCATATCGCCGTTGCAGAAAGGTTGCTAGAATGTACTAGAGCATTGAGCAAGTTTAATACCCTATATAATCAATATTTCTAAAAATAAATATATAAAATTTTAATATTTAAATAATTTGGTATTATATTGCGAATTTGCATAAAAAGAAATATGTATATATTTGAATATATTATTATATAATGTACTAGCATAACATGTTAATTATACTATTATATGTAATTATAATGCCTCCCACCCCTCCTGCTCCTCCAACAACAGGTCTACATTCACCCCCGCTGCTTAAAAAACAGTATATTTCCATGGTTTCCAGACACCTTCAGCAATTAGTCAGAGTGCACAACCGATAGCCGTCGCCGAACGGTGCGCAAACCGTCCAGTAGCGCCGGTATGCAATCCCACCATGAGAAACCGGTCCACCAGCCGTGAGACCTGAGACGCGAGAGTCTTAGCCGGGGTAGCTTTCCACACGTGAAGGCTTCTGAATAGGAGCTGAATCGGAAGCCGATTCGAGAACAAAATGTATCTTATGGCCCAAGCTGCACGAAACCATTCGCTACCACGTATGAACCACAGTCCGTGTTATATATGTAATCTCTGTTGAAACATGCGTTTTTCTGTGTATTATAGCGTTATATTTTTCTCAGTGTGGAGATTTTGGCCACACTCCCTATGTCCACTGCGACCCCCAAAAGAGCATTTGCCACTCTGACTAGTTAGAAGACCTATCTTAAGTAAACTACATAAACTGGAAGACGAGGGACTCAGCGGTTTCGTTCTCATGAGTGTTCACCGGGATGTGGCGGTGGACTTAGGTCCAAAGAAATTGTAAATAGGTAAGCAGATAAACGTGAGTGGTTAAAGGTAATTGTTTAAAAAATAAACACGCAACATTAAATTTGCCATATCTTTTCTTTATGCCATTGCCTGCTTAATGATATGGGGTACCTTATTTTTAAAAAAGCCATTGAGCCGTTCCTTATTTTGCCAAAACACCCCCCGCATGTGTAAGTTATAAATAGGTAAATTCCGTGTAAAAGTAGGTAAATTCAAAATTGAATCAGGTATTCATATGAAGTATTTATTTAGCCCAATAATAACCTACCTTTCATAATCAAACTGGGTCCTTTTACCTACATAGCTCTTTATAAACCAAATAACCAAAGGAAAAAAAACATTGCTTATAATCAATTGTATGCAGCCCAGCAGATGGCTCAATTTGAGCTCTCGATTATATATATTATCTACTAGCTGCGCCCCGCGGTTTCACCCGCGTGGTGATGGAAAATTGTGATATTGATGATAGAAAACTATATATTTTTATAAATTATAGCCTATGTGTTATTCTGATGTGTAAGCTATATTATTGTAAAGTTTCATCAAAATCCATTTAGCAGTTTTTGCGTGAAAGAGTAACAAACATCCATTTCTTACAAACTTTCACTTTATAATAGTAGTAGGATTATAAAATTTTAAATATTTTTTTTTTCATTCAGGATTTTTTATAATTATTAATATTTTTTAGTTTACTTGGATAATTGTTTATGTTTTATGACTGTATAACATACTCGTATATTTATTTTTTTCAAATATTGTTGTTGGTTTTTTGTATTTTTTATCGGTAAGATCACATACTATAGATTAAAATAGAAATACCTACGTAATAGCATTGATTATATTCAATGTACGTTTGTGTATAATGTCCGCCCGAGCACAAGCATGGCTGAGTGATGCGACATTTTTGTCGATAATACTCAATGCCAGTGTCTCTATTCTTGCTATCGGTGATGATTAATTATAATTATAGATACGATTTTTAAAACTATTGCATATTTCAAATAACAAATAAAAATCGCCTCCGGGAACACCCGCGAAGCTCCGGCCTACCGTGATGTTTTATGCGCGATTAAAATAATGAAGTCTGGAGTCGTTTTCCAAATTTGGCTGATTTGGCCATGCCTCTACTCAACGCAGTGTCAGGATTCGTTTTTAGGCTTCCGGCTCCGTAACTAAAATATAATAGATAAAATTAAAAAAAAAAAAAAACGACTCCAAATTTTGTGCAGCAGCCGTGTCATGGTAATACTTAGAACGGGCTATCATAATTGAATGAGTATACAAAATTTTGTAACTGTGCTGTTGATCGTTGAGGAGTCCCTTCGTCGGGAGCCAACCCTGGGTGCAGCAGCCATGTCATGGTGAAAATTAGAATGGACTATCATAACTGAATGAGTATACAAAATTTCGTATCTGTGCTGTTGACCGTTGAGGAGTCCCCTCGTCGGGAGCCAGGGTGTAGAATCATTATCATTTTAAAAAATGCATTGTCATCGGAATTAAACCAATATGTAAATTTCCAACTTTATATCAAATTATTTGAGGAGTTCCCGCAATTCCTCATGGATCCCATTATCAGAACAGGATTTTGATAAAAATGAGACCAATCAGTAAGTTGAGAGTTCTGAGGTAACAAACATTTTAAAAAAGATACACCGAATTGATAACCTCCTCCTTTTTTGAAGTCGATTAATAAATAAGGTCCCATTCGGTAAAAAAACAAGCAATTTGGCGCGTATGTAGCTTTCGTGAATGAGTTTCAGGGTTGATGTAGGAACACGTTGAGAAATGATTGTCGACGTACCCCCTATTGTTATCCCTCAACGTAGTTTTGCAAATTTTCGGTAGAAATGACTAACCTTAGGAGAAAACTGCTTAACAACAAAATAATATATATTTAATTATATGCTAAACAGTATTAACTATATTTCGATAGTACTGATAGTTTCCAAAATACGCTTACCAATCAAAAAAATCGGAATAGGTATATGAGAGTTTTGATAACTTATTTGGATGTTGGTATACCTATATGCAATCAGGTGCCTTGCTACTGTTCCTCGCGGGTGAACTATAAGTCCCTATATTTAATTTGACCAAATATGGATTCAATTTAAAAAAAACAGCTAACAAGAGTTTAAACTCTAATCCTGAGGTTAATACTTGCCAGAAGCGATGAGCTTGAAATCAGAAACCAATGCTCGTTGAAAAATTAAATAGACCTTGTTTTGTAGATAAATGTATAATGTTCGATAAGCCTTAAGGCTATTTTACAGCAGTTTTGGTTATTCTCCTGTAAATTGGGTACAAAGCATGAATTATTGAAAAAAATATATGTAGGCAGGTGTATTTTGGAAACTATTAGCTCTTTCGAAATACACTTAGTACTAATTTGTAGATAATTGAATGAATATCACTTTGGTATTTGGAAATTTTCTCCATCATTTTCGCATCCCAAGTTTTAATTTCAAATAAAAAAGCGACAGAGAATGACGTCATCTCATACACGACATCTCTATCAATTCAAAAATCATCCCTTTGTAACCATGAGAGTTACACGGGATCACGTACAAAGGCTCCATATGGAGAGCCAGGTGTAGTTGTCAGATTACTGACGACTAACCCAAACTCAATCATCGTCATCATCATTAGAGTGGTTCAAAAATCAATTTGAGCTGTAATTCCCCTTGTAGTTACGGACTTTCGTACCCTTTCCTAAATTAAATTATTTTCGCTAATGACCAATGTTAGGAAATCCATTATTGGTTTCCTTGGGGAAATTGTATATCTAATGTTGCTACTCTTTCGCGAAAGGCCCGAGAGACTTCGTCGTATTTTGCCATAAACTAATGGAGATCATATTAATATTATCTTATTGATTCATATTGTATTTCTGAGAAATACAGTGTGGCTTCAGAGTGTAACCCTGAATCCAGCAATCAGCAAAATCGGCTGGTAGAACACATTTTCTGACTAGCCTATTGTAGTTTTAATATTGTACAGTCGGCCGTTCGTAGGCGAATTATTCGAAATTCCGCTATGTGACATTATTCTGACGAATAATTTGAATATTAAATAGGAACAATACGGCTATTCTAGTCTGCAGTCTCCTCTTCCTAATGTGTATTATGTGTTTTGTCATTCAGATTAATTTGAAACGCATTGCGTAAATTCCATGGATTTTGGATGAATAACTGTACTGGCATTTGGTTAGTAAATTAGAACGCATGGTGATGACCTGGGCAAATGATCGATTATAGAGGTCGTATATAGAATTCAACATTTTTAAAATAGTCAATATTAATTCAGCTAGATTTCAGTTAAATAAACAAAAAAATACAATATAAGACAATTCGTAACTTATCCATACTCTTTATTCTACTCCACAACTATTAAGACACTTCATAACTATTAAGAGACTATATCAAATAAAATTCTTCATAGGACACTTTATAGGACCTCCATAGGACACATTAGGATACTTGTATTAATTGTAAAATATTCAATTCCATGCTTTTCAGTTGGTAGGTTGATAATAACGTGATATTTCCACAATTATAAAATGCCTCAGTTTGATATTAAATGTCCTAAAGGTGATAATATTTCAGAAACACCGTTTTTCCACTTAATAATTTCTTGGAAGAGTATTAAAATTAACTCGAAATTTACGACATGCTTAATTGACATTTTAAAATAAATTGATTGACAGATTTCTGGACCCCTTTTCCATCGCGCCCTTAATCAAACGTGATTGGTGCCCGATGTCCCAATCTATTATCAGTTTATCTCTTATAAAAAGGCTTAAGCGAAAAAAATATTCAGACAGCGCAGATGATTGAAAGCTTGATTATTATTATATTGATTGAATATCATGCGATATTGTGATAGGATTTTTGGATGACTTTTTTATAATAAAGTATACATCGCCACGATATTACAAAGGAATAATTGTCAATAGATCGTGATATTAAATGAGACAGAGAGGATTCATAATTATATTTAAAAATACCTTAGTAACTCAACATAAAATAGGTTGTATCAGTGATATTAGAACTAATTATATAGTAGGAAAGACCCGAAAAATCAACATTATGTATGATTTTTTGTTGTTTGGCTGTTAGAGCCAAACATCAAAAGAGAGTCTTAAATTGGCAGAATTATACAGAAACATCGACACTTTTAGTTTATAAACGAGGGACCTCTTCCTCATCCCTGCCCCCCCCCCCCCCCCCTCCATAACCGAAAGCTATCTACGCCATTGGGTCCCATAAGAAAACATTAAAACAGCTGCTTTCCTGAACAACATTAATATTCAAGACGCAGCCGCAGAGCCTCGTAATTAAAATGGAGATCATATTTTTCTGAATTTCTTGAGAATGTTGAATAAAGATGATTGAAGATTGAAGAGACGAAAAGCGAACAAACACCGAATATAAAATAGAACGCCTCGGCATGGAAAGAAACTTTGAAAAAGCGACACCATAGTCGAGGACCGAAAAATTTTTGGGGGATAACACGGCATTGTGACAGTTTTTGACTGCTATGTTCTACTTGTTAAGGATTTATTACTAGAAAAGTAAAATACCAAAATTTATAAGAAAATAATTCAATGTAAAATATTTTCCATATATAGTTTTAAACAATCTGCTTGAAATTGATTTTCTGTAAGTTCAATGAAAAAAAGATTACAGATTATAATAAATGAAAATATAAATCAATTTAATATACACACGATAACAAGCAAATATATTAAAAAGATATATATTTCCGGAATATACTCAATCAAACATTTCCTTTGCCACGAAACACGATATATTTATGTAAATTTATTGACATTTGGACATTTGGACATTTAGACAACTACTTACTTGATATTTGGACAGTTGAGGTACCATAATGACACTCGGAATGACATAAGGATTCTAACAATAGGTACCATATAATTCTAAATCGGTTCTAACGTTTAGAAGTTATGGTGGAATAAAGAAACGAAAAACATACATAGATGAACCCTGAAAACATTACACTCTTTCTTTGTTGGGCAGTCGTGTAAACAGTTATTCCTAATAGCTACTTTAATATCTATTGTTTTTTACAGAATCTCTGTAAAAAACTCTCTCGCCGCTTGCTTAGTATAAAACATACTTTGTAGGCGTTATAAATCCTTGCCATTTACTCGTCAATACTACGATTTCAAGCATATCGGCCTTATTCACAGCGAGTGGACGATTAGTAATTTTGGAGTAGCAGGAAGCAGAAATCTGTAATCTCATTAGCATAGTCAACAACTTCCACTCACCTTCGCATTGCGTTTTAGATTCATTTATTTGTATAATAAACTGTCAACAATTTAGCAAATAGACAAGCTACAGAAAAAGCATTCTCGCATTTTTCAACTGCAGGTTACCTGAAAACGGATTAGTAAATTTATATTCGCCTGTAAGTGTTGCTCCAAAGTCAGCTAATTATTCCTCAGTAATATCTGTTGCAGACATTAGTAATAGACTGAGCAATGCATTTTTTATTCGCCATAATTAAATAACATGCAGGTCAAGAATCTCAATGCAATTATCGCCTAGTTAGATGTGCTATTGGTAGGAAAGGTTATGTAAGATGTGTTAAACATCCCTATATTAATTATTATAAGAAGCAAACATTACATGATCAATGAACTGTATACCTAATCATAAGTATCTCAATAAATAAATAAATAATTAAAATAAATATTATAAATGGCCGAAAAAATGCTTTTAGTTCCGCCAGACAACGCTTGTGCCACCTGCATGTCGCCGCCTCAAAATGATTTTCAAAATTTACAATGGCATTGAGCAATCTAATGCCCTATATAATAAATGCTTATAGATTAACATATCATCTCGAGTTTTGGCGAGAATATTGATAGGTATGCGTTCAGTGACGCTTGCTTCTCTTCATGCGAGAGCGTTCATAAACTACAAAATGCGACGCTTTACGTGACAGCAATAGTCGTACGTGTGTCGCAATAAATATCTGCCCGTCTGCACCCAGCTTAAACTGGCACATAGCGGACAAATATTTTTTTCCGAGTATACACGGCAGATGTAAAGGCTGGGCTATGCGTAATATGCAGCTTATAAAGCACGCTTCGTCCGCGTTTGATGTCTGTATTCGAGATATTTTCTCGCCAGCCGACATGCGATATGAATATTAGGCCTGACTGATAATATTTTTATATTTATTTTGGTCTTACTCATCGGTCTTTGTCAGAGAAACTCTACTAGTTAATTACAGGATTGCCTCACAGAAGCGGTAACTGAATATTATGATACTATTCTTAGAATATTTGCACCTATTTCTAGATAAAATCATTCTTCTTCTTCTTCTAGTTCCAATCCTATCGGAGGTTGGACAACATCATGGCTGTCTTTACTTTAGAAGCTGCTGCTCTGAACAACGAAGTGGTACTGTAGTCCCGGAGGTTCCTTACCAAACCAGTCCTGAAGGTTCCTTAGCCACGAATGCCGCTTCCTGCGGGGCGCTTCTCTTCCCAGCGATCTTGCCTTGGATACTGAGGTGGAGCAATTTGTATTTGTCATTCCTCATGAATCAATCATTATGATAATTATAAAATCTGTTACCAGTAATCTAGGATGAAATTTCACATTATTATGGTGTCATTTTAAGATATTAAGGTGTCCAATTCGAGATATTATGGTCAATTTCCAGATATTATGGTGTAATTTAAGATTTTATTTATCGAATATAGAGGTTACAGAAAGTAAAAAAACGTTTTTTTTTAAAAGAATGTTATGAACTGTTTGGCATATCTTTTAGGTTTAAAATTGTATGTGTGAGTATCAAAACATATTATTCCTTAAGAAATTTCGATATAATATATTGTGCCTTTATTAAATATATTTAATAAAATTCTTTACACAACGGTTACGGGTATATTTCCAGTTATAATACAGTGGTGGTACCACCCTAGACATAACAAAGGGTAATCAAAATGAAAGATAAAATTACAGAAGTTTTAAACAGCTAAAGTTTTATTATAATATCCTATCTTGTCTTATCTTATTAGTAGTACTCTTGTAAATATCGATAAAAACGAGCCAATGTGACAAATGATTTGTAGATGACGATTCCTGAATAAACATGTCCCATTATAATTCATAAGTCAATTATTTGATATATCCCCTGAAATTATTGGCATTTTCCAGTAAGATTAAGCATTTTTTCAGCAAAATATAAGAACTCCGCAAAAAATCAACCAAGTGTAATACCGAATTTTGGTAATATACTAGTTAACTTCGGAAGGTTTCCAATTTGTTTAGTTTTCTTTAACTCCTTTACTCTGTGATGCAGGAAGTTTTTTAATATCTCTTAGCAATTATTGTGATCCTCGCAGGAAAGCATTTTCCAGTATTTTTACCAAATTTCGCATATGGATTTCTAGCTACACATAACAATATATTGCAATATATATGATTGGTATATGATTTAAACCTTTGGTCTTTGGTCATTAATTATTTTAAAAAAAACAAGTGAATCACCAACAAGTAAATTCATTTCTTGGGTATCTTGTAGACTTACAAAACTAATAAATAACTAATTTCGTGATAAATATAACTTGTCGAAATATTACATTGCAAACACTCTGAATACCTAAGAATATATTTAATGGATTAGGTAGTGCACTACATTAGTCATCAGACTTCTCAGAGATTCACATTATTTTATTAGGGTTCCGACAACCGAAGTAGGTAAAAGTAAAACCCTATTTGTAATATTTCGTATTGTGCCTGTCTGTCTCTGAATGTCGCTGTCGATTATCTCGACCAGTTTTAAAGCTATCGACGTAAAATTTGGTGCAGTCTTAGAATTTACTTGGTTAATTTACGATAGGTAAAATATGCAGTACAAATAAAAAAAGTCTATAAATGTCATATTTAAATCCAAAAAAATAGGAGCCATAGAAAAATATACATTGCTTGTATATTGATAGAAATTATTTGTGGTTGAAAATAAACAGAATTAAACATATTTCGACGATATTTTTTCATATGTACAGGATTCTTAAAAAAAAATCATCTTACTGAATAAATCGTTTTCTTCTAACATATCCTACGAACATTTTTTTAATTAACTTTCTTTAATTGTATGAAAGTGTAAAACCTTAATACAATTATTTAGCTTTTTAAATAAATATGCATATCAATAAGCAGCTAAAACCCCTTTTTTAAACAATTTGTAGGATATTTTGATTTCGAGTTTTATTAAATAAAATAAATAAAGTTTGTTTCTATCAACTTATATGCATATTTTTGAATAACAATTATTTATAACTTGCATTTGCATCCACAGCACATACCCCATTTTATATCAACGAATGACTCGACTCGATGATAGACAGACTCCCTTTCTATTAGTATTCTGATAAGATTTGCTAGAGCGACTGTAATAGGGAAATCGTAATTAGCGTAATGGCTTAACTTCGATGATACTGTCCAATAATTCTCTCGTAATTGGGTTAATTCAGTTGGCTCAATAGAACGCCAATACCCCCTTCTCAAACCTAAGCTCTCAAAACTCTTGATTTCTCTCTCAGTAACTATCAAAGGATGTAATTTAAACCACCAAGTTCATTTCAGAATTAGGCATTCTTCCCGCAACTCCCTCATTGAGCTCACAAGTTCCGAGCTTTTCTAAAACTCTCCAATTTCCGACCCGAAAGTTAACTGTCCGGAAAAAACATCTCCATAGATTTTCTCTTCTGGCGTTCGTTTTCCCTTCGTATTGATACTCTTTTATGCGTAAACGCTGCGCGTATACCCAGTAAGGCACTCAGGCTATGCGATGTCATCTCATAACAACATTTCAAATTGAGATAAAATGGATTGTGGTAATAAAGCTTCGACCATATCTGAAGAGTTTTAGTTTTATGAGTTTTTTGAAAAATATAAGAATTAATTAAAAAAAGTTTTTAAGTGAATCCCTCGATAAGGAACCAATTTAAATTTTGTACTTAAAAAAGTTGCTCATTTCCTTGGACATTAGGCTTTCAACTGAATTCGAAAAATTTCAGGCGCGTTTACTCCTACAATGTAAGCGGTGAGTGTTTTTTACTATAATTTCACTATATTGACTGGTTAATTCTCTAGGGCAGCACTTAGCCAATTTTTTTATTTAGGCCTTAAATTAATTACAATTAATTAAAACGTGAGAGCGCTCTGAGAGTTACGCTAAATATGCATTGCCATTAACACCCTTATACCACGACTGCGTAAAGATTATTCTGTGCTAGCGCTGCGATAGAGCATTTAGTATGCGCCTGGTAGCCGGCGCGCGCGGACGTAGAATCTGCGCTTGACGCTTCGTCAACGTTGGATTTTTATTGGCGAAGCCCTACAAAATTAACCCCGCCGATTTTTTCGCGTGTAGCCCATTTCGGATATTTTTCTCAGGTCTCATGTCGCCTTAAAAGAGTCTAGGATGCATATTCCTGTTACGTATCTGCTTCTAAATATTAGACAAAAACATTAGCGGCTATCTTGTATAATAAAACGATAAAAAGGCTGATAGAATAGAAAATTGAGCAAAGTGAATGTAAAGATATGGGAGGTTTTTATTCGCCATATCAAACAAAATAAAATATTAGGGCTCCTGGTATTTCCAAAGCGTATATAAGCTATTCAATCTATCTGAATTTCTAATTGCAGAAAGGGCACATGTACACATTTAATTTCATTACATTTCAAGATTCTTACCCGATTGCCCGGAGGAATAAGAGTATAATGTGTCCAGGTTACATCTATGTATGTTTTCCGTTTCTTTATTCCACCATCATTTCTAATAGCTTGAACCGATATGGAAGAGTGTGGTATTGTTAGAATTACTCTGTAATTTCGACTGTCATAGGGTACTTTAACTGTCTAAATATCAAGTAATAAATTGTATATTTATGTAAATTTACTAACATTTGGACATTGATATATTGATATATTGATTTTTGAATTGATAACCTCCTCCTTTTTTTAAGTATGTTAAAAAACGGGCATCACGTCGCGACCGATATGCATGCCAGAGAAAGCTAGATGTTGGCAGCGTATGCGGAAATTGCTTTATTATTACATAGATCGAATGTAATATTGAATTACGAGTAGAAGCAAGTAGGATTGAAAGATGCCGGAAAAACAAATAAGGTAGGTGATTTCGTGATCTAATTCTATCGACCAAACTTTTACCTAATAAGTTTCTATCAGCTACAAACCACAGAAATGTGTTTTTATGGAAATGTAATTCAAATGGGAAATATTAATTCAGCCGCCCAACCCATGTGTTCTTATTCAAAAAGTAGGTAAATCCTTGTTTATTTTCATTCGATTTCCCAATGAAAATACTTGTTTAAAATATACCAAAATATATAGCGGTGTATATAGGCGATGTTTATATAGCGGTTTTATAAAAGTTTTATAAAAATCTGATGGCCGAGGAAGTGGAAATTGAGGAACACCAAAAGAACACCAAAAGAAAATCTTTAATAAAAAAAAATGTCTGTTCGGGCCGAAAATTCTCACAAAACCATAAAAAACATAACTCGAAAACAACACAAAGTCGCGGAGCATACATGGGGATGATATGAATACTCCTTGTTAACTTGAGGTATTTCCTATCTTAATTAGTCTTAATAATGACAAAATAGACAATATTTTATTTTCTAACCAACTTACTAACTAAGGAAATTTCCACCTTGGTAATTTCGAAGGCTGATTTCAGCGAATAATGTCGTATTAGGTACTGCATTTTTGTATTGATATGAAATGCTAAAAATCCTGCTCAGTTTTCAAAATTACGAAAAATCAAGTAAACTCGCTCGAACTTAAATAATTTATTTTCGATTAAAAAACCGTTACTACCGTTTAGGTTAGGAAGCTGATTATTTTATGCCTCAAAGTGAAGTTCAGGACTATGTTTTACTGTACTATACTATACTATAATAAAACTATACTTTACTATACTTTAAAAAAATATTTAAATCTGTTTGGGCCGAAAATTCCCACAAAACCATAAAAAAATCATAACTGGAAAACAAAAAACCTTGACACATACATAGGGGTGATATGGATACCCCTTTGTAGGGGTTCTAATTTTTACCCTTGGACGTCTTTTCCTCGGCCATCATATATATATATATATATATATAAATATATATATATATATATATATATATATATATATATATATATATATATATATATATATATATATATATATATATATATATATATATATATATATATATATATATATATATATATATATATATATATATATATATATATATATATATATATATATATATATATATATATATATATATATATATATATATATATATATATATATATATATATATATATATATATATACATATACATATATATATATATATATATATATATATATATATATATATATATATATATATATATATATATATATATATATATATATATATATATATATATATATATATATATATATATATATATATATATATATATATATATATATATATATATATGTACCGTCGAAAGTGGTACTCATCCAAGAATACATCTCGTTTAAACAATAAGCATTTCCCAGTCCAGTCCGGGAAACCTTCCAGCTATGTAAGTGGCTTTTATTATTTTTATTTTTTCATCAAAGTGTCATCCTTTAAACGAATTCTTTAAAAAAAGATTTTACAAAAAACCAATCATATATATATATATATATATATATATATATATATATATATATATATATATATATATATATATATATATATATATAGATTTATATATTTTTTCTATATGACAATATAGCGGACATATCACGTATGTTCGTATAGGTATGGCGGTTAAAGTATGCGCAACTGTATTTATTAAGGACTAAATATTTATTCTACTAACTTACGATTGTTAAACTGGGACACTATTTTATATATCATATAATAAATTCACTTACTATTTACCTGATAATTAGACTTTTTTAAGAACGGGGTTAAATATATAAACAATTTAACGCGAGCATTTTAATATTCTTCAAATACCGCAACAAGAAGAAATCCAACCTGAATTTTTATCCCGTAATAATAACCTAGAAAGGATCCAATGCTTTTATAAAAAATGTTAAATTTTGTAACATTATTCAGGATATTCGTATTACAATAATATGGTTTATCAAAAAAGGACAAGAAGTATATTTGGCTCAAGGAAAATCCAACCGTTTAGTGACGTCAGATATAATCCGGCGACATTCATACGAATTATCCTTCGAAGGACGAGGATCCTCCCTTCCTCATGTTTCTTTTGTCCCATTTACATAAAGTCGCTGTTCATATCGCAGAACTTTACGGTGGCATTAACGCGGGCTGCCCTGGATTTTCGGGATTATTTCATTTTGTTTGAAGTAGAATTTCGCAAGGTGTGTTATTCGTTATATGTAATTATGATAATTATTAGGCAGTGGATCCGGTGTCGATGCTGGCCCCGAAAGGTCTGTCTTTCCTGCGCGTTATTACTAAAATAACACATACTTTCTAGTCACATCTACTGGCCAATAATCGGACTAAATTGTAATTGCAAAAGCCAGGCTGACGTGGTCGTTTATATCATTGATTATACATAATGAGTTTTTAATTAGAGACACCTTGTAGTGGGTGAATCAGTACGAGCAAGTAAGCAACTTTTGATATTAAATTGTCATTCCAGAAGCAGTGCGTGTAAATACGCGATGGTGTGTTTTAAGTCTGCACAATAACGCGTACGTTACACGTAAACGCGTAACGCGTTACGCGTTTCTAGTATTGTGACTAAACACATATTTTCAGTTTGGAATTAACGCTTGTGCATCGATAATGTAGCATAATTATTCTGTTTTTGTGAAAAAAAAATATTTTACTATTGCTATCTATTAATGACGCATTGTGAAATGTATTTGTAAGGCCACTGAAAAAAAATAATTCCAAGAGCCAAATAGCAATCTGTGATTTGTTTCTTTATTGATCTCTTCTAAATTACTGTTTTTTAACCACTAGGTACATTCTAGGTCCTGTTTTATTTGTAATGTCTATTCCCTTTAAAAAAAACAATAAGTGGTGGTAAATGTCTCAAGTGTCCCAAATATTTCTGTTCAAAAATAACAACGCAGTGCCATCTACCTCCGTATTCTATTGTGTTGGATAGAACGCCGTTCAAGGTCTCCGAATTCGAGGACCGAGCGCCATTAGTAAAGTCAAATAAACAGCTGCTCGGTTCCCAAACTGTTCAAAATTATATGGAATATAGCGTAATTTTAAAATAATTTTAATATATTATTTTTTTAACAATTTTATATCAAAAGTTGCTTATTTGCTCGTACTGACGTGGCGCAAGCGCGTCTTTTTGGCGTCCGCGCCACGTCGCTGTGGCGTCAGACCGTGAACGAAAATGCATGGCGATATTAAATTCAACATTGATTTTTGTGAGTTAGTCAAAAAAATTCATCTTGATATGACTTCGATCGTATTATACAACTTAAAATGTAAAAAGAAACAATAAAACTTTTCAATAGCAAAGTGGTTTCTTACCTCAATGTAATTAATAGTCGTTTTTATGTGCTAAGGTAAAGGTGTGTAAAGGTACTCTCCAATTTGTACTCTCTTTTTGGGGCTGCTTTTAATTATATTTATTACAATATAAACACATTGTTGAGACATTACATAAAAAAATGGAAACGGTCTAGACACATATTTAATACTGTTATTACAATAAAAACACCACAAAGGGTTGGACACAATACCTCTTTTGCCTCTGTATATTGGCCAGATGTACTGGAGTCAGTGCATCAATATCTTCTGAAGAAGACATAATGAAGAACGCATCCACGTCACACAGTCCGGCAACGACTGAGCGACTGAATGCCTTTTATGTATGCCATGGTCCCGACGCGTCAACGACTCGTCCGCGTCTCGTCCGCGCCACGTCCTCGCCGGATGCCCGCGTTACGTCTCTGTCTGAACTGCGCCTTATGCCTCCTCTACACATCGACAGATGCATCCGGAGATGCGATCTGCGGACGCGTTCATCGATGTGTGGACGAGGGGGGGGGGGGGTATTTTCTCGTCTGACGTAGGTATTTATCGTCGATGGATCTGCCCCTTATCCGTTTGGTGTCGGTTTTTGCGACACGGATCAAAGGATGACAGAGCGAACGCAAGGCGTCTGTTCACACGTCTGCCGATGCATCAGTATTGCGCGGAAAGTAAATGTAAAGTAAAGGGAAAGTAAAAGTAAAAGTAAAAAGCGTAGTAAAAAGTAAAAGTAAAAGTAATAGGGGATGCTTTTGTATAAGGTATTCAAAATATCTGCAGGACATCCCAACAAAATTTTAAAGTTCTCCAGATGGCTCAGCGTAAAGTACTGCAAGCTGGTTTTCGATGCTCTTCCTAAACAACAATAAATATATGTCATAAATTAATAAATAAGTTAATAACGTCAAAATATGTATTCCTACCTACATACTGACCATCCAACTATTAACAATATCAAACTTAATTATCTATTTTCACTAATCTTTTTTCTATTTCTATGTATAGCCAGCATCCACCACCTTCTTTTCCTCCACTTCTTTATCAGCCTTTCGGCTGCGGTGCACACTAAAGTAGTAGTTATAAGTGCTAAATAAATAAATAGCAGCGGTCGCTACTGTCTCCACATTCATTTCTTCCGGCACGAGCTGCGTCTTTCGAGGTTGAACACAGGCTGAATGACTCACGGACGTGTGGACGGGTTGCGAATGTATCCACGGATACGTTTGCATATCCGTCTGCGGATGCATCTGTCAATGTGTAGAGGAGGCATTAGAATACTCCACTATAATTTGGTAAGCATGGTTTACAAGTTCTACAATTAGGTAACCAAAATTTTACTACGCAATGCAATGTATAGATGGCGCTCATGGATCCAAAAGTTGATTAATCTTCTGTTATTATGTTCAATATGGCGACTTTCGTCGTATATCAGTATAGTATCACTACAGATGGCGCTTTACACGCCTATATGGTATAATGTAATAATAAAATAACAATGAAATATTTAAATAGTACCTAAAGATGTCAATTTTTTATTTGGTATACAGGTTTCAATACGTAATAATTACGCAGTATAAATTTCAGATAGATTTATAGATTGCATTCTACCTCTCCGTATTATTTCTGTAATTAGCCTATTTATCTATCCTCTCCGTATTTAGCCTACATAAAAAGGGGATAGATTGTTTTGTTTTCAAAATACGTAAATATTACATTTTTTCGTAGTCATGGCGGAAAATTATTATTGTTTGTGTGATCAAACGGCATACACACTGAAAAAAGCTCATCTTATTAAGGACAAAGATAAAAAACAGTTCGACTCAAAACATATCGTGTTCTTATACGACGCGCCACTACTGAAAATTGGAAAAAATATCGTATTTCCTGTAAAAAAAAATCCATTGAATAATCCCATAATCATCAAAATGATAGAATATGGTCTGCTAATAATCCTAAATCTGTTTTTTAATTATAACTCATTGCCAAAAAAATATTCTTCATTGCTAAAACTCTAAATCAGTTATTGTTCGGGTGGCATTTCGCCACAAGAAAAACTCCGCTTGTTTTTTTTTTATCGAAAAGAGTATAAAAATAAACTTTAGCTCACGGCCAGATATTCTTGAAGCTGCGTATGTCCCTTAGAGGCAGAAACATTTCAGCACCAGCTATGGATATTTCAACAATTCTTTTTTCTAGCTGTATTCAACAGTGGTGCAAAGATAATTTTCTTGATATCATCAGCTGTTAATAATGGCTACTCTATTCGCCTGACCTAAATAACACGGACTACAGCATATAGTCATATTGAGGCAAGAGAATGAACTGTACGGCACAAAAGTTTTAATTAGTTAAAGTCAGCACTTAGCCGGGAATGGGTTAAAATAATCGTGGGGGAAGTACAGAATATTGCTTCGAATTTCGTCAAACGTTTGTCGCTGTGCATCAAAGTAAAAGGAAGATAATTAAAAGACCAACCAACTCTCTTGCTCAAATAGAGTTTTGAAATCAAATCCATTTTTCACGGCAACCAATTAATCCGTGTCAAAATTTTTCGTTTGTTAGCTCGGACATCTAATATAGGTAGAATATTTCCTTTAGAGTACTTAGCGTGTAATAATTGGTTGAGTAGTTAATGTCGTTGAAAGACAGTGTAGCAATACGCTAAGCCTATATAGCAACACGCTACGAGCCTAACACAAATTAGTGCAGAAATCCAAAGGTTTAATCCATCAAATCCGGGTAAAGATTATCCATGAAATCAACAAAAGTTCTGGCCTAAGCCAACGTTAAAGGAATTAATAAAAAAATAAAAAACCGGCACAGGAAATATACGGCTCGTAAACACAATAGCAGC
Source organism: Micropterix aruncella (assembly GCA_944548615.1). Lineage (NCBI taxonomy): Eukaryota > Metazoa > Arthropoda > Insecta > Lepidoptera > Micropterigidae > Micropterix > Micropterix aruncella. The sequence continues at coordinate 12,253,162 of OX155955.1, read as the reverse complement.
GGTGAAATCGCAAAGGTGGCGATATCTTAAAAACATCCATCGTTGGCGGGTCTTCTCTTGGGATTAAATCCGACGTATTTAGTTAATTTGAAATATTTTAACAAAGTGCCTGAATGCTAAAACAAAGACTGGAATATGTCTGTATTGCACCAATCAAGAAACCAATCTACAATCGAAAACAGGAACAAGACTCACCTGATTATGTGAAATTCGCTGCACTAAATAGTTTAATAATTAAAGTGCCGTTAATTAGTCAAAAATAGACTCTAGTACCTTAGAAAATTGTGTCCTTTCAGCCCACACGAGCAAAACATCTTGCCCTCTCGCCATTTTGGAACCGGATGCCGTATCAAAGTGTCAGTATTGCCAACCGGCCAAAACAATATATTTTATGTAAAGTGATAAATTAGGTAAGAAAAATAAAGTACATCCTTTATGCCGTAACATTTTATTAAAAAGATTATATTTTGAACAGTAATTTATTATTTAATCAGGATTTACCTCGGACTTTATGATCTTTTATACTTTCAATTTTAAGTGAGTTAACCTCACCTACCCAAAACGTCTTTTTGTGAGCTTTCACATAATAATATGTTAAATGGAGAATAATACAGTCTTTGGGAAGGAAAATCCAACAGAATAACCCTGAAAACAAAAAAAATATTCCGATAAAGCATGTGCCAAACGCACAGATAATGTAAAATTGAAATTACAATCGGTAAATTTACAAACCGAAGTAAAATAAGCCTCCGGATACCAACGGTCTGCTTTGTGTTAAATTCACGTTTACTCGCGCTAACCGCTAGAAACTATTGTATTACCAGGGCAATTCCCCTGGAGTAAAGGTATGTAATTACAACATAGACGCGGCCCGATTGAAATATGCACATGAATAAATGGGTTCCATCAAACTTGCAGAAGGCAAATTTGCAGACGGCCATCTTGCAGACAGCATTCTTGCAGGCGGCAGTTTTGCAGAAGGCAATCTTGCAGAAGGCAGTTTTGCAAATGTCAAACTGACGTTTCGAGAACCTAACCTAACCTAACAGAAAAACTTAAAACCTTTTTTTGTAATGTTTAGTTTGATGTACTAAATCATCCACTACAAGGATGCCGGTAATTAATGTCACTTCGATTTTAGGGAAAGAAAAACCTAACCTAACCTAACCTAACAGAAAAACTTAAAACATTTAGTTTGATGTACTGAAGGTTGCCGCCTGCAAGGTTGCCGCCTGCAAGGTTGCCGCCTGCAAGGTTGCCTCCTGCAAATCTGCCCTCAACAAATTTGGAGCTGTCAAAAGTGACATTTGTGCAAGTTTGCCGCATGCAAAACTGGCGCCCCCCGAATAAATGACTAACATCGCGGTTACTTTATGAATATTACCTTCCAGGTAATTGGAGGATGGAGTGTTTACTTACACGCATTCAGCTTCTTTTGGTTTGTTTCACTTTCTCACAAGCTTTAATTTAAATTAAGTGCTAGAAAATATGATTGTAATAAATTCATATATATTTACAAAGGTCTGGATTGTACCTCCTTTAAGGCCAGGTGCGCACTGGCCGGCTAGCCACATTGCGAGCAGCCGTCCGGCTGACCGCAGGATGCGGTTGGAATTGCGGCTAACCGGATGGCGGCTAGCCGTAACCGTAACCGGAATGTACAAACTACTAGCACTATCCGCGTAGTGCGTATAGATACCGTCAGGCTATCCGCAGTCGGGCAGCAGCTCTCCCTGCGACCGGTGCGAATTAAAACTATTTTCTCGTACATATTTTTGATTGCTCACAACCGGACGGCTGACCGCGTTTCAGCTAACCGCACAGGGCGTAGGTACACTTAATATTTTAAATAATACTTTAATTGACATGATATTCTTAAAATAGCTATTTATAAGTTGATGCTAAAAGTGACAAGAAATGTATGAGACGAGAAGATTGGATCACGAGCAGAGCGAGTGATCCAATCTTCTTCCTGTCCAGCGTCCATCTTCTTGAACAATATAAAACTAGTTTTAACAAGCACAGCATACATACATTTTTATACAACCACTCTTAAAACTGCAACATAGCATACATATTACATTTATTCGAAGATCTGAAATGAATTTAGATATCAAAAAAATAAATCAAACTAACGCAAATAATAAAAACAACTGGTACGAGTATATTACTCGTATAATATCCTACGGATGCTATAATCATGAGCCCACTGCTAATAAGCTACTGTATTGCGTAACTTTAAAACTCTCACATAAACATAATACTTCATTATGTTAATAAGAATGTTGCCTAGTCACAACCTGGAAAGAAACCCCAAATTTCCGTCCTTTGCCCACCCTTTACAACAAGCAATTTGAGAGTAGCGCGAAGCGAGAGGGAAATGCCAATTTGGGCATCACCTAGCTCGTCAAGGACACAAATCAAAGACACAAATTATCCGAGCAAATATCTAACCATGTATTTCTCACTCATTAATTTGTATTTAATTTACCTGTTTATTAATATAATATTAATATTAATTTATATAATATTACTGCTCGTTTTTAGGTCATAAAAATAAGTCTGGTTTAAAAATTATTAGTAGTTGTTGTATTATAACCATTAACGGCCACAATGTTACAGTATCCACCACGGAATAATAAAATATATATGGACCCCATAGTCGTCAATTTGTAAGGATGATAATGAAGATCACCGTGAGGAGTTCGCCTCACTGGACAATCGGAAAGTCCAGGGGCAGACGCATGTTTGCAGAACGCCGCGCCGCCCGTGGTGATCGAAAGATTGAAGCTCTCACTTCCTCAATACTCTCACGTGATCTAATGAGCTGAGGGACTCCAGTACTTCGTCTTATCACACTCGCGGTTTGTCTGAATGTAGTGTAACGATTGTAACGAACCAATGTAATGATTGATTTCCGGTCCGGGAAAGAGCCGTACAGGGCTACATTGAAGCGGTTCCGGAGGCACGCTGAGCTGCGATCACAGAACATCTGTTCGAAAAGTAGGCCTGGACGGCAAACGCACGCTCCTCACTGCTCCAACGCACGATGGCGACTGACCGATCAAATGGACGAAACAACATTGAAAGCTGTATAAATATTTAAAGCTAGCAAACAAAATCATGAAAAGTACTAAACAACGACTACATTTTAACTGACGAGCCATAATATTTATTTTTTTAATTTACTGTTGTATGTTTAGAAAAAAAAGTCTAGCTAAATACCAATAGGGTACCAAACATAAAAAATACTAGAACTTGCCCATTTAATTAGCTATCCAAAAATGCGTTTACACTTGGGTAATTATGTGTGATTCTCGTTTTTGACCTTCTGCAGTAGAATACAGCTAATTAAGGTCGCCTATATTTTTGGGAAATGAAATTAAACCAAAAATTTAATACACAATTTTTTATAGATCTTATTTTTATTATTTTTTATAGATCTTGCTCGATAATGGCCCCTTGGTTTCGGATGCAGGTCCGAATTCTCTTTCTCACATCTGTTTTTGTCACTATTGAAGTGAAAGTTGCCCTCCCCTGTTCCGCTGAGTTTACCATACGCTCTCCAAATTTTTCGACCGAATTGACTGGGGTCACAGTTTTATGATTTACTGTTGACCCAAAAATATCATCCTCGAGGATCACATCGAGCAAGGTGTATAAAAATTTGAATAAATTTAGTGAATATTTTTTTTTGTTTACATTTATTTTTAAAGAAATATCTAATAGACGACCTTAATGACATACCTGCACTTTACTTGAAATAAGAAAACACGCCCTTTGTAACGAATAACAGTCATTAAATACGTATTAATACATTTTTGGATAGCTGATTGAACTAGCAAGTTGTTCCAGTAGCATGCACTCTTAATATTGAAGAGATTTTTTGAGCTAGTGATTTTTTTTAAACATGATAATTCTCCGACGATAAAGGGCCTGTAAACCTACAATATTCTCGTCGAAACTGAGGGACACCGATTCATATACCTAGATGCATCGGTGCATTTATACTATAGAGTTAAAACAAGCATTCAAAAACCCGATTCTTTGATACCTCGCGCTACTGTGTAAGTGGCTTTACACAAGCAGTTTACTTAATAATAAAATGTAAAATTTCACCTACAAGTCTTGCCTAACACATCATGAATCAGGATAACAACAAGTCGATTTTGTTACCATCCATTCTGCTGCAAAGTTTGGAACCAGCTTCCTCTTGTAACTGCTAAGCAGCAAAATTAGTTCCCCTTATTCAAGGTTGCACAATAAAGGTAGGTAAATACTTTTCATTTTATGTTTTGTATTTAGAAATATCTGCATTATTACTGTTTGTGAGAGTATCTTAAATTGAACTCCCCAATATCGCCGCTCTTAGGCGAAATGATGGTATTTACAGAGCAGTATCACCTGTATTATGCTCATTAAAAATTGACAGTTCATCGATCACTGCTCATAGCCAGGCCGCTGAAAGCTTCCATTAACCTATCAGTGCTGTTGCCTTGGTCTCGCAAACCATAGGTAGATATATTATTTAATATTTCAAGAAAAAAATAAAAATACGGTCTTCTCGTGCACTATACTTCTCGGTCACAGGCGAACATGCTTCAGTGCCCACTTGTTTCTTTAAGCAGTAAGACTCGTTTCCCTATATGCGTGTTTTTGGTGTGACTCGTTTCGATTTGACAGGTAATTGTAATGAAATTATTATATTGTTGAAATTAATTCTAATATACATGTTATAATCCCTGTGATTAAACAGAAAAATATGCAATGAGCAGGAAAGGAAAAAGATTGAAAGATTGTTAAATGTAGTGCACTTTGATGACAATATAGAAGACAAGTAAATATATTAAAAGGAATAAAAAACACGACTGAAAAGTAAACTACTGTAACTAAAACGATTTTTTTATGAAAAGGTTTTTGTATGAAACATTTGTGATTTATATATTTATCCATATACACATAGATACACATATATATATATATATATATATATATATATATATATATATATATATATATATATATATATATATATATATATATATATATATATATATATATATATATATATATATATATATATATATATATATATATATATATATATATATATATATATATATATATATATATATATATATATATATATATATATATATATATATATATATATATATATATATATATATATATATATATATATATATATATATATATATATATATATATATATATATATATATATATATATATATATATATATATATATATATATATATATATATATATATATATATATATATATATATAAATATATATATTCGAAATGTAGTCAATCAGGGCTTTCATTTAACACTAAAAATGATATATTTATGTTTTTTTTTGACATTTGGTTATATATATTTTTTTTTGACATTTACTTGATATTTGAATACTTAAAGAACCGTATGACACTCGGGATGACAACGATTTTAACAACACTACATACTTATAAATCAGTTCGAGTGTTTAGAAGTTATGTTAGAATAAAGAAACACGTAACACTATTTTCGATGAATCCTGAACACATAACACTATTTTTTGTTGGACAGTCGTGTAAAGTTTTAATGTATATTGTGAGATTATTTTAATCGAGATTTTTTTTGTTATTTTAGTCGATACTATTACGAGTGTTTTCTAATTTTGTTAGTTCATAAAAACACCCTCACGTGTTTTGAACTTCTGTTTTGTTTTGAACTCATGAACTTATAATTTATCATATTTACTAATTTCTGATTATTTTTACGTTTTAATTTATTTTATGATTTTATTTTATAATGTTGAAGAATTTTGTAATACGTTAGTAATATGAAAAAAACCTTAATAAAAATTACTTTTATATTTATTTCACACAAAGTGTATTACAGGTAGTTGGTACATGATATGGTTTTAAATTGTTTATATTTTTATTTTTAAAAGTCATTGTAAATATTGTCTCTGATACCGAGCGCCACCATTGATGTCAAAACCAATGACGCCACTACTGTAAGGTTAAAATTAAATTGCGAAACTGAGTGCAATTCGCTGTTATTCCACCTATTTTCCCTCGTCGGCTTTACATTTACGAACTGGGCCGTTTCGCATTTTCAAGTATAAATTATATCTGATGTTAGATAGCTGTGGGGGCTCCATCATATTGGGATTTTAGGGTTGGTTACGCAAAACCGGATACAAGGGATTGCACAGTGATTTGATAATGACATTACAAAGAAAGGAGTCGCATATAAACGAATAAACAAATATACTTAAAAATATATCATACGATATATTCTCGCCAAAGCTATCTATCTATATAAAAATATATAAGAATTAGATTTATTGGAAAGTGCCTGGTCGGTTTTTTCTGATGCTGTGCGGAAACCAGGGTTCCAATCTAACGTAGATTTATACCTTAGCGGACAAGAGAGTAGATAAAAGCAAACATTAGTATTTAAACAATTTATTATCTATTTTATTAATGTATACAGAGACGCTTACCATCGAGTTGGATTGAGTGAAGAGAGAGCGAGTGACGGATTAATACAGGAAAAATCGTCGTTTATATAGCTAACATTTTGACGTTGAAATGTTCAGAATGACGTTGGAATTACATTCGTGGTATTGAAAGACGCAAATAATTTATTGCTGATGCCGAAAGACACACTACGAATTCTGGTTAATTATGTTGTTAATGAGGTCAGACAAAATTCGTGAGGAAAAAATGTTGCACGTGTTATATTAACAGAAGTCGCTAAATTATGCATGTTGCTAACCGTTACAGATTCATATCATGTCAAAGTTCTCCAAAAAGAGGACGATACACTGTCAACAATGTCGCTATAACTCATTTTCTTCTGCCAACCATAAGCTGGACATAAGCATATTACATGCTCCGTTGACTCGGCAATTTCACCCGAAAATGTCGCGATGTCGTCATTTTATATATTCCTAAAGCCTGAAATCCGCTGGTCGGATCTTATCGCCAGACAATCTCCCGCTGCGTGACCACGCAATTCCTTAAATCCTTTATGAACCATCCCATTGTTACCCTTTATTAAGCGACTTTTTGTGAGGCTACGGGCGCAGCATGAAACATAATCATATTTAATACGTAATATAATATCTGTCGGTAATAATAAGCCTTCTTTATAGAAGGGCAAATAGTAGATTCCCATGCAAACCGAGACGAAAAACTGCAAAAGCTGTAAAAAAGTGTTCAAATAAGTTGGAGAACAAAAAATGCAATACAAATCCAATATCATCATTACCAATCAATCTACCCTTTTTACAATAAATTTCCCTTATGCATCAGAAGCATTGGGGAGGTTCACTTTAGGAAAAAGTTACAGTGTATTTTAATTAAATACCAAGTTTAGGGCATTAAGGATTTTGACAATATCGAATTTTCTCAATTTTCCTGCCTTATTTACTATCTTTATTCATTATTCTTTTTTATATTGGCTTATATATTAGTGTGAATTTTAATTTTGACTATTGGTGATTGGCTATTATTATCATTAGTCATTGGCATTATTATTATAAAAATATTTTTTAATTATTTTTATTACTGTATTTATGATATTTTGTGAAGGTATCGTATAAATCTGATTACGTATTACTACGGTATGTGCTATAATACATATAAGAATTTGTGAAATTGTTGGTAAATTATACATAACCTAGAAAATCTGGCTTGAATCTTCAACGTAGGTAATATGTACATATTCGAGTAGTAATTTTGATTAATTTTGTAATTTTGGTTTATATACTTATTCGAGCAGTAATTTTGGTTGATTTTGACTCTACCATATGTAGGAATTAATATCAGTTAGTTTATAAATAAATAAACAATGTTTGAACCTGTTTTGAAACACAGAAATAAAAAACTTTTGAAAGTATAGGTACCTTGAGATATGTATAATAGGTACCTTGGGATATATATTATAAATTAAAATTTAATAAATAGTTTTCTAAAAAATAACAATATCTATGTTGTATTTTTTCGTATAATCGCGAGCTCGTAACGTTTTCTCATTTGACATTTATATAGAAGATTTTGTAGTTTCCATTTGCCTTGCAATTAGCGCAACTATTTCGTATTAATGTTATAGTTGATAGACTAGTAGAACACAGTTTCTTTTTACATGGTATAATTCACAGAGGCTATTAAAATAAATGGGTATCCCTCGTTTATTCCTACACTACATTCCCTTACCTTACTCAAATAACCTGACGGTATATTTCAAAAGTGGTTTAGTTAACACACTTACAAGCTGAAACCTCTCCACAGTGGAGCGTTATCTAATGCATGTAGGCAGGTAAACGTCGGTGACCTCCGACCCTCTCGTACAAAGTTCAAATGTAACCATATATCGGAGGGGCGTTTAGCGCAACTTTCGTGGAGCTAGAATAGCAGATATGTAGAATACGAGACATTATTAATAATTATAGTGTCATGCTTTATTTGACTGAATTATTTTAACGGAGGATCGCTACGTTGCAAAGCTTTGTATGGAGCGTATATGTAGTTACGCGTATATGTGTATTACAACACTGCAGTAGAGAGAAACTATGTAGAGCAGATGTAAATATGGAAAATGTTCATTTTTTATTTTTGAAGCAATAAAGTTGTAAATCTATACAATTCACTAAAAAGGGAATGGGAATTTTAAGCCAACTTTTCCAATAGTTGTAAATTATATACTAATGGATAGATCCTTTACGTAAAACATTTTTTACTAGTTTGACTGACCAGCCGGATAAGCCGTTTCTGAGGAAAATCCTATTAAATATGGCTAATTACCTGATATCCCCTAGGGCATTGAACACATCCTAGAATTGTATTTTTTTACACCATATTAAAGGAAAAGCATCGCAGAATACCCGAAATGATAAAGTAGAGAGAAGAGAAGTAAGTACAAATTATATATTCTGCTGCTGTGTAAGTACAAATTATATATTCTCATGAATTCTTGGGGAGCTTGTCAGCAGTATACGGAGGGGAAATACTTACCGCTCTGTTTACTGACGTAAGTAATATAATAAGGTCATCTGTCCAATATGGTATGCTCAGTGACAGTACATCATAATGTACTATATTTTATGGATCTTCACTGCAAATAATAAATTTTAAATTAACATTTGGCATCATAGTAACGTTGGATTTTCGTGTAAATAGCCATATTTAAGAATATTTCGTACTTAAAACTCAGAAAAGATTCTAGATAAATAT
>OX155955.1:12106899-12243712 GCA_944548615.1 Micropterix aruncella | reverse complement strand
AAATAAATATATATATATATATATATATATATATATATATATATATATATATATATATATATATATATATATATATATATATATATATATATATATATATATATATATATATAGGATATATATATATATATATATATATATATATATATATATATATATATATATATATATATATATATATATATATATATATATATATATATATATATATATATATATATATATATATATATATATATATATATATATATATATATATATATATATATATATATATATATATATATATATATATATATATATATATATATATATATATATATATCCTATATCTGCACTCATACAAATGGCCAATAATTTTTAGCTTCTACAGATTGTTCGATTACTAGTGAATGGAAGAATAAAATTGCAGAAAATCTCAGGCGTTGTTATAGAAAGTATCATGATAATATACCAATCATGCTATATTTCTATACAGTTTTTGTATTTCTAAATTTTATATTGTAACTTAGCACTTAGCATGAACTAAGCCTTATAAGCCACCTTCACCATACAGTGTGAAACTATTTGTCAAAAATATAAACCTCTAAAAGTGAAATTTTAAGAAACAAATTTGGTACTAGAATAAAGGAATCAGTCAGCTGCAGTATTTAAAAGATGAGGTTTGTTTGAAACATTCCATTATTCGCACAACCAAATGTCTCGTTGAATATAAAAAGAAGTAAAAATGTAATCAATTTCCTTGCGTAAACCTTACTGTTTGGAAATCATGCAAACATTCATCGAATGCGTGACATTGCGTTCGACGCGGAGATCAAAGTTAATTGAAATCAGATGATACCTACCTTCTGTATACTGAAAATGTAATTTAGGCCATGGAAACGGCTGAGCCGAATGAACTTTAGATATATGTCTATTATTCGTTATAGAGCTAAGGTCGTTTTTCAGAGCTTCGCAAGTCCGAAATTAGAGCTCATTACATTCTTCCGTAGTGCTATGACTTCCTATTTTTTTCAATTTTCAATTTCAATTTATTTCCAAAAAAAATCTTAACAAATTGTAGAAACTTAATATCTAGGTACATTTAAATTACAGTCTATTAGTCCGTTTTTACAATATCTAAATTTATCACACGTACATACAACATACTTTAGGACATCAAAATCATTTTTAAGATGTACTTACTAAAACCACAAATTAAAATAATCAAGAAATAAAAATCAGAAAAAGTCAGAATAATTAAAAATGCTACTTAAAATTGTCAAAAAAATGGCCAAAAAATTTAAAAAATCATTTAAAATTAACAAACTCATCGATCGAATAAAAAGCTTTGTCTAATAAGAATTCTTTAAGTAATTTTTTGAATAAGCTTTCCACTTGAATTGTTTTTAAACTTTCCGGTAGCCTGTTAAAGTAATATGGCCCGGAGTATTTTGTGTCTTGCCTTGCTGTGTTTAGTTTAGTACATGGTATAAAAATGTTAAATTTATTTCTCGTATTTTAGTATGTGTATCTGAAAAATGTCTATGGTTCCTAGTGTTACGTGCAGATTAAGCCTGATAACCTGTTTGTCATTCCTTGGATCGGCCCAAATCACAGTTCAGCGCCAGTCGGTAGCCTTCTCGATAAGCAGTCGTAGGCAGTTGGAATTGGAAGTGTGGATCCGGGTGGAACTAGGCGGTGTGCGTACCGGGTTGTGTCAGGCAATCGCTTGAGCAATCCGGCAAATAACCGGGAGAGCATAGACAATTACGTTTCCTCACAGTACATTTACGAAAGTAGAGCTAAAGCAAAAGCATTCTGCTCTTGCTCTTGCTTTTCCAGTGTAAATGATTATTAGCCATTCTTGTTCATCGAGGAAAAAGATCATTTACACGAAAAGAGCGAGAGCATAGAACTTGTTAGAGCAAGAACGGTAGAACGATTTCGTATTATAGCTGTTTTTCGGCTCTAGAATGTATCGAATAAATGCTCAGAAAGTTATCAACTTCGCTGAGATCGCACGTAATCGCACGGGCGATGTATGACGACGATTGTATAATGGCAAGTGTTTCTTTCATCCCAATGCACCAGTTAATTAAAAAGAAAAAGGAACGAAAAGAGCGATGAAGACACATATCGTTTGTCCAATCCATTTTAAAAACACGAACGCGAATGATTTTTGCACGTAGAATGCTAGAACGCTCTGAAGAGACCGCCTAGTCGAGCGAGCGCGTCAGAACACGAATGAATGCTCTAGACTTACTGTTCGCGCGCTCTAGCGTCATTTACACTAAATGAGCAATTCTTTGTTTCAAAGAGTATTATTGTCGCTACCGCCGAACGGCGGTTAGAATGCTCTTAAGCTTTCCCCACTCTGGTTAAAATCACGTGATTTTGGCAGAGTGGGGGTAGAATGAGCATTCTCTCGCTTGGTGTAAATGCACAGTAAGAAGCGGGGATAGCAGTTGACCTGGAGTTGACAATACTTAGAAACGATTGTTTGGCCCCCCAATCTAGAGTGAGTTTTACCGGCAAAGGGAGCCACGGATCCGCGACAAATTTAATCTGAATCAGTGACCAAACTGGAAGAAAGAGAAATCCGTCTAACTATGATAGTAAGGGTGAGGGGACTGTCCGCTTGTTGGCACTTCCCAGTGCCTCTCGGTAAAGGGTTTGACTCTTATGTGCTATTGAAATCGTTCCAGTTCTTTCCTTCAGAAATTACTTCCAGAATTCGACGTAAGAGCACTAAGTTTTAGAGTCGTTTCAAATCAACTTCAATCAGGTCATGTTTAAAAAGTGCTCTACTTGAATTGCCATCCTCGCTGTACCATAATATTCACTTAAGGAAGTCGTCCAAGCGACTCATTAAATTAAATAAAAATGGAAGCACTTTGGTGCTTGAAAAGGTGTAGAGACGCGAGCGTTTCTAAATGGACAGAGGCGTCCAGACTTCTATTTTTCCCGGACGTGAAAACCATTTATACTAATAGCGTTTGTATTCGCCCTAAAAGCAATTACCGCGGAAAATGAAAACACGAAATGATTGGAGGAAATTTTGGGGATAAATACAGGCAAATTATAATCAAGTCGCCATTAGGCGGAGGTTATTGGAGGATTAACCTTTGTAGCTATGAAAGATAATTTCCTTAAATCGGTGTTTCCTAAATTGGGGAATAATATAGTTAGATTTATTATTATTTTAATTTCCCGACCCACCAAACTGAAAAAGAGAGAAAGTATTTTGAACTCAAATAAAAATTATACGAGATGAAGACGGGAATATCTATTTTAACCCCACGATGACAGCCATTTCCAGATCGAAGTCTGTTTGTTTCTGTCTTATCTGTCTATCGGTCTGTCTGTCGGTTTGTCTGTGTGTCTATCTATTCCTCCCCGATAGCGCCCAAACGCTTAATCCGATTAAGCTGAAATTTAGCCTGCAGGTTGATTTGGTTATAGCAGGAGTTTAAAAGGTTGTGATTAAAATTGGTCCATCAGATCACACACTAGACATATTTCAATCTCGAAATATTGGATTAAGAGACTTCAAATTTGGCACACAGATGCCTTGTTGGGCTGAAATTACATTGTGAAATTTTGGTTAGAATACCTCATGTAAAAGGTACACTAATAATATTTAAATTCCACCTTACATTTTAAATAAATAATAACGCTATCCGTTGGCGTTTGGCACAACCCCGCCCTTGGCCGCGAAACGAACCGCGCCGCCTGAGGCGGTTGCAATGGACCCAACCGGGTTCTTCTGCCGGCCGAGAGAGGGCGCACATCGATTTTATGTATGAAATTAATATTCAGATTATATTAGTCTTTGCTACTTGCCGGAAAAGTCTTTGGGTGACAAAACAAAACAGATTTTTTATTATTTATGCATTTCACCGAGGTAACCAAAAATACGTTATACACAAACAATAGAAAAATAGTTTATGCAAGTGCAATATTAAATGATGTAGGCGTTCTATGTCGATGTTTAACAAAGTAACAACTTCAGTTTAACAAAAGTAAAAAAAAACTGTTTTTTTGCATGACCCAGTTGTTTATGATTAGATATTGGATGTAATAGAGATAGAGTGATTCAAGCTCAGTTTAGAAAGAAGAGACAAAGATTTAACGAAGGAGCTGATTTTTCGAAAGGAGCTGATTTTTTGAAATCTTCAGCTATCAAGGCAAGAATTGACGATAATTTTAATCATAATCTTCGACTTCCATACATTTCGAGCTGCGTTTTAGTGGGATTCTTAGAGAATTCCGAAAAGCTTCTTTTACTACGTTACAAAATAAGATTTTATATTTAAGTTTGGTTATTGTGTTTCCCATTCCATATTATGTTATCTGGAGTTTTAGTTTTATGTTATAAATATTTATAATACTATGATTGCTAAATTGATAAAAGTTATGTCAAATAATAATATAATGTTGTTACCTAATGTATAAATAATAATACAAAATTTTAACAAAAAAAAGCGACCTAATTTTTATTTTATAAGTGCAGCAGCCATTTTATTGTAAAACTTAGAACGGGCTATTATAATTTAATGCATATACAAAATTTCGTTTATGTGCTTTTGACCGTTAAGGAGTTCCCTCGTTGGAAGCCAACCCTGGGTGCCGCAGTCCTGTCTTAGTCAAACTTAGAATGGGCTGTCGTAATTTAAGGCATATATAAAATGTCTGTGCTGTTGACCGTCGAGGAGTCCCCTCGTAGGGAGCCAACCCTGGGTGCAGTAGTCGTGTCATGATAGAACTTAGAACTAGATGTGAGGAGGTGGTGTCAACTTGCGGGTTATATCCGTATTGATAGTCGATTGAAAGTATATCAGAAGGTATTTATTGTATCAGAAGGAATTTATAGTGATTTATATTGCCAGTTTGTTAACCTTCCCGAATATGTCAGTGGTCGACGCGAATGCAGTAGCTATCTACCTGAAGTTACGAGGGTGCATGGATAAGGATTATAGTTTGTACTCAGAGTATCTTGTACTCGACACGGCTCGAGTCTGTAGGAGTTCAGACTGATGCTTGCTTGTCTCGATATGAGGATGGAAGGAAGATGTACCCAAAATGGTCGGACCCGTTGACCTAACTCGTGAGAGTAGTGCAGGGTGATTCCGCCGCTGTCTTGGGGGAGTGATCATTCGAGAAATGATACCTAGTGCTATTTTCGCCGCCTTATAAAGGCCGAAAAATGACGCAATCCAAAATATTCCGAGTAAAAATGTTTTTCAGTGTAACTGATTTGACTAAGTAGTTAAAATTCGTGCTAATTCAGCGCTTACGAGGTGGAACAATGGCTGTATTGACGTCGGTGCATTCACTGGAATTCAATGCATTTGTTTACTGGCATGTACGATACTTAGGATCATTACAAACCAGCTCTTTCCAATGCATTGGATTTTCTGTAATGTTGTTAAGTATCTAATAACAGAATAAACAATAAATAAATAAAAAGCAGGTAAATTATTATTATTATGACAGTTGTATTGGCGAAGTTGAAATGCGATGGGTGTACTAACATAGAGCCTAAACAATCGTATCGGATAATATATATTCCAGCGAAGGCGTAGTAACCAGTATCGCTCCTATGTTGTTGTCTCGCTTAAGTTTGTTGTCTCGCGTATTATCATCCAGAAGTTTCGTGCGCGCTATGCAATGTTACCCAGCTGTAATCTAGGCCTCTATTACGTCCTCTGGGGAGAGTTTCTTGGCAAGTGGCCAACTGCTCACTGGCATAATAACGCCATAATTGATTGCAACCATATTCATTCACTGCGTCCTTTGTTAACAACGTCATCTTATGTTTCTAATGGACTTCATCAAAGGTCAATCAATGAAGGAAATATTGTATTGTTGGCAGTATTGTTAGTATTTTAGCATTAGGACTATATTTAATATATATTTATTACATTATTATTTCTTTTCTAAATTACTGAAATCATTGATTATATTGGGTATTAGATTGCCCAATGCCGTACTATGTTTTAACAGCAAGGATTTTACTAGAGATGGCATTCATCTCGATATTGATTATTCTTGTCTTATGTTCAGTAGCCTAATAGGTAGTATCCTAAACTCTCCTATAAAATATCCTATCACAAAACAGGATAATAAAGCATCAGACGAATTTTTAAATATTAGCTTTAAATATTTTAATATTATTTCAATAAAGATGCTAATTTATAATTTAGTATACAGGTATTGAAACGTATTAATTAACCGATCTAACGTGCGGGCATACTAATAGGTAGCATTCTAATAGTTTTGTATTATTTCTGTTATGTAATTAGCCTATTTAAAATTGCGATAGATGGCACTAATAACACAATGTTATTATTTGCTATCATTGGTCAATTACAAGAGTTTTACAATCAGTCGGTCGTTTTTTAAAAAGCTATTCATTAAAATTGTTATTATAGATGGGCAAATAAGTTGCTATAAGTTTCGTCGGACATTGCAATCAGTGCCACCTGCATCTCGCTGGCGCACAAAACGTTGCCAAAACGCACTATGGCATTGAGAAATCTAATACCCTATATAATCGATGCTGGAACGATGGATAATTTGTCGACTTAATTATTAATCTTTAACTTATTCCACTACGTAACCTGCTGCTATAATTTAGTCAGTATTATGGTTTTAGATCATCTTCATGATAAATTTAAGTCGCACTGCGAGGAATCACTACACATAGGAGCATAGTAAATAGGACACCAGCCCTCTCACCCGCTTGGCATGGCAAGTGATTTAAATGTATTATTTGTAATGGGATTACAAAGTGGAACCAAATTTCTTCAAATTCTTGGCCAAATCTTTGCATATTGTCATTAGGAAAACCGAACAAATTATTGGTTAACCTATTTAATAGGGTCTTTTCGTCTGAACATTAGCAATATTCCAATAATTTCAGTTTAAGTTTTATAAAATATCCTAATGCCAACTGATTCTCGACACGCAGAAGGGTTATATAAATTTGTATATAAGAGAAACGTTTACATTAGGGTTCAGTCCAGTGATTACGTCCAGTAATTAAATAGTTTTGTGTGTGACTGAATTAAACAATTTGAATTTTGAAATTATACCCAACTAAAATCGCGGAAAAGGGTCGCGCAGCCCCGCGGGCTGGGATATCATTTATGACGTCATCGTTTAAACAAGATTACCATCATAAAGACGGTAACCTAAGCCCCGAGTTTATTTTACGGTGATGCGGGCGACATTGAGCGCCTATAAAGTTGAAAGCGCCAAGTGGATTTGAGACAATTATCCTGAGGGCAGAAATTTCCGTTTAAATAAATTTATGCATCGATTCGCGGGGATATAGGGGCTTGCGGAAAACGCGGTCGAGAAATTGACAGAATTTTCTGCGTGAAAGGTTTCTGCGCATTTTCAGCTGATTCTATCAAGAGATACTTATTTAATCTCAGATATTATCGCCATAAGCCAGGAGGGTTAGAATTTTGTTATGGCTCAGGCAGAGCTCCATGCGTTCATGCGCCTGGAAAATAAATGTTACCGTCCAAACATGATTTCAGGTAAAACTAGTTTTTCCTGGTAAAAACCAATTTTAGCAAATCCCTTTAGTTAAAACTAGTATACCTAAAATTAGTGTTGACTGGAAACAATCAGTTAAAACAGTCTTGAACGCGGGGAAAGGGAAGTTAGTTAGTCTGAAATATAAAAGGACTACCACAATAATAGAGAGCTTTTCAGCCTTCAGGTTTTCTGACTAGAATAAAGATATTCGCTTACCCCAACTTAGATTTTCTTTCTGTATTGTCGAACAGCAGAGTCACTACACTAATGCCATCGACTTCTTCTCTTCCTCAACGACTTCGAGAAGGCCATAGATTGTTCGCGATAAGATTTGTTTATTATTCTTTAGGTGTCATGCATTAATGAGAAGATCCATTCGACGCTTTATCGCCAACCTACAGGCATATTAGTAACAAACCGAGGCGAATGTCAAGGTAGACAATGATCTTAACAATGAAGTTGAAATCAAGCGAAAAATGACAAAAATGCTTATTTTGTCTCCTTTTTTTTTCAACGTCTACTCTGGACACAGTTGAATAATGCCGTAGAAACCTCGAAAGTATGATTCCACTTAAATAACGTACCGTTTGCCAATGATACAGCTCTGCTTGGTCATAGCCTTGATGGTTTGTTTTACTTATTAGTCAAAGTGATTCACTTATGTAATGGATATGGTCTGCACGTCCAAAAAGATTGTGGTAATCGAGACAAAATCCGTCACAATGCCTAAGAACGCGGTTTTTAATGTTGACCTAGTCGTATATGGTAAACCACCTAAGTATGCCAGTAAATATACATATCTGTGGACATCGGGACTGGGACAATATGTTACACGAACTCATTATGCAGGCAAAATTTCTATAATATGGCTTTCCTTATAATATATTCCCAATTTAAAATACTCTCTATAAACGTTTTTTCCAACTCATTCATTGGTCAGATAAGCCTTGACGTCGCGTCTCTTGTCATCCATCATCCTCACGTTTTGTTTATCGTAATACAACCGCGTCCAGACTCCCGAAAATCTGTGATAATTGAGCACTGACAAAACTGACACGTTGGCACGATATCTGTTATTTTCTCCCATTTGACTTACATAAATTACATAATAATATACAGTCATATCTGACATATATATTTAGGTAAGAGGCAGTAATAACCAAATTATCAAACTAGCTAAACGAGTTTTCACCAGTGACAATTACGTTTACCTGAAATCAGAGTTTGATCGTAACATATCTAAGTACAATAATACCAGACGTGTCGGAAAAAACTGTTGTATTTCCTAGATTTAAAAAAAAACTATCGGTCGACAAAAATACTCTTATTTACAAAATAAACATAGTCTAATATCCTACAAAGTATTGGAATCGATTCATTTCAGCGATATTTGCAGCTTAAGCGATTAACCAAACATATTAGGGCCCCACGTCTAGGGAGTAGGTAGCCTGATAAACCAATGCACGACTAAAGTCAACACTTGGTCAATCACTATTATTCGGCTTGTTGAAAGTCTACCGCGACGTCGTTCGTTATCCAGTGATCGTCGTTCGTTATCCATTCGGTTTCCAAGTGCAATGGGTATTGCCGAGGTTCGGGGTAATTGCCAATAAGCGCTTCCATTCTGCCTTTCCTGTGTACGCTCACTACTTTTCCTCGCTAATCGGCCGATTGCCAGCGATTGTTAATTGCAACAGGCGTGAAAAGACTAAGCATGCGGATATCCCCTACACGTCTCCATACAACAGAACAAGCTTCCCATGCTTCATTAGTTGACGACTAAATAAGGTTGGACACTTTTTGAACAGACTACGTATAATCGACCTATTTGTCACTTAACACAGCATTCTCAGCCGGTAACGTGATTGTGTCACATAGAGACCAAATTTCATCTACACCCGCTCAAAAGCTGAACCAAAAAAACGTTGTTGGGCCGGAAAAGTAAAAGTACTTAAAGGGCAAGTAAATATTAAGTGAATAAAAGTTTTCGAATGAGATAAAACGAAACGGACTCGCAAATTCAATTACACGAAGCGTTTAAACCGTTATGATCTTTTCGAGTTTTAGACCAAATCCCCAGAGGGATTTAGGTTAAGCAAAAGTTTACGCGGTTATTTGCAAAGGCCCTTAGCAATTATGTAACTCCTTAGATTATCGCAATGTTCGTAAATTATTAAATTGCTTGATCCGCCTGCCTCTTAAACAACTCGGCGATGTTATCTTCGAGTTATTGCGAACACGCCGACCTCATATATTTTTCTTTTGAATCGGATAAGAAAGTAATTTGGAAACTTTTGCTCGATGAATATGGAGCGCGGAAAGCGACTTGTGAAATTTTGATTCAGAGGCGTTTTATTGGAATTTAAAATACTTTACAGCAATGGCTCCTAAGAGGGTTGCACGTCAGAGCCGGATTAACCCATGTTGAAAACCTTAGGTCGTCGAAATCTCGGGTCCCCCTTTGCACATTTTGGGGTCCACGTTGGGCTGTCAAACATTCTGACGACGATATAGTGTAGAATAGATATTATGTATATAAACAAAACACCAGCAAAGTGGGCCGTTAAACATTTCTGATAACGCTTATTGATGAGTAGCAAAAACGCTCATATTAACAAAATATGATCGCACAGGCTAGCAACGGGAAATTATCGTTAATTTATATAAATTATACTAATAGTCGGATAAAAACAGTATAAAAATTTTTCTCCTTAAACTTTCAGTTTTATTGTTTTTTTTTATCTATTGGACACAATTAAAAATTTATGATTGTAAGAATACCTTGTCGCGGGACCCCCAAAGGCGTGGGTCCCATAGGCCGGTGACTACTTGGCCTATTGGATAATCCGGCACTGCTGCACGTAACTATTATTACCAACGTGGCAAAATTGAAATCGCCCACGACCTACCACTCGTGACGAGTCTACATAGTGTATGTCCGTGTGATTTCGCGAAATGGTAAAAAAATAAAAAAATGCAGTTATCAAGCACCTTTACAATAGGTGACCAACGCCTAAACAGATCCATATCGACACGCAAGAGCCGTGCCATGTATCATAAACACAAAACTTCCCTGTTAAACAAATCTAATTCTTCGACATTTGAGAGTAATAGAAGCCCACGAATAAGACCAAATATGAGATAATAATGAAACAGCAGACCACTGCCAATACAATCATTATCAGCACATTGTTTGCACAGATATTAGTGTATTACATATTTTTATTCGTACTACTGGAGATTTGTCACCTACAATGGGCGAACCTATCACCCCAGGAAGGTAAAACAATATTGCTCTTTCTTCCAACCGTGGAGTGAACGAAGAGACTTAGGGACAACACAGTCCACCATCTAACTACAATAAGATGCCCGTGAGAGACTAACGCATTACCGCGAGGCACAGAGAAGTGGATTTAGGTGGTAGCCTCGCGCCCCCATTACCAGATTTGGCCGGATTTATCCGTTCTTTTGCTTCGTTCGTTCGCTTCAGCGGCCTCTACCTGATACCAGCGGTAATTCAGTCCGGATTTATCGCGGACCGTGTCGCCCTTGGTCCGTCTATCACAAGGAATCGGGTGGCGAACAGGTCGTATCAAGAGTAGCCGACATCAGGTCTGCAAGCAACCCCGATTAACGCAATTCAAATCAATTTAGTTCTGCTTTACTAGGAAGGCTTTCCTACACTTGGATGCGTCATTGCTTATCAGGGGCGTCATTTGATAGGGGCAGGGGGGGGGGGGGGGGCAATTGCCCCCCCCCCCTATAATTTTGGAACTTACAAAAAAATCTGATATTTTTACCTACGATTTATAAGTACATATATTAATTGATCGCTTGGTTATTTATTAAAGAAAACGAACTGCTTTACTAGGAAGGCTTTCCTACACTTGGATGCGTCATTGCTTATTATGCTTATGCAAGTATAAGAGCATTTTCAGATACCCCGGTCGCATGGTTGCATCCCTCTGGCCCAGTGACAATTAGCAACGCCGTCACTACTCCATACAGAGCTCGAAACGAGGACTGGAGTAGGGCTGCTAGGATCATAATACCCGATTAAGTTAAATGGGCCGTAAAATCTTTCAAATCATACAAATCATGCGGGGACGACGGAATCATGCCCGTGCTCTTGCAACAGGGTATTAACATTCTAACCCCATATCTGGTTAAAAATCTTCAGAGCAAGCTATGCCTGGGGACATATACCAGAAGAATAGACCAAGATCAAAGTGCTATTTATACCTAAGGCTGGGAGGAAGGACTACGTACTGTCAAAGTCCTTTAGACCAATTAACCTTACATCCTGTCTACTAAAAGCAATGGAAACGATACTGGATAGCTTTATCAGGGAAAAATCCTAACGTCAAATCCATTAGCTGTAATTAACACGCCTAAGTACCGCAGAGGCAAATCCACGGAAACCGCTCTGCTCTACCTACTAGAAAGAGTGGAAAACGCGTTGGAAGACAAACAAATCGCATTATGCGCATTTATAGACATTGAGGGTTCCTTCGACAAAACCCCAATTAAATCACTGGTGAAGGGGTTAGAGTCAAAACAAGTTGACTCCACCACACCCAGATGAGTGTAAGGTATGCTCTCAAACCGCACGGCCAAAATAGCTCTTCACGGAACAAACCTTGAAGTCACCACCACAAGAGCCAATCCGCAGGGAGACGTACTCTCGCCCCTACTATGGACTCTTGCAATAGATCAACTCCTGCATATGGTGGCAGAGGCCAGGATAGACACACAGGGCTATGCTGATGACCTAGTAGTCATTGTCCGGGGCTTCTGCCAAAACACGATCTCACGCGTGATGCTATATCCCTTTATTTCGTCTATTTCCGTTGTGATTTCAGTTTTCTAAAATAGACCATTCATATAAGTTCACTAATTCACATTTACCTGCTGATTTTTATTAATAGTATATTTTAAAAAAAATATATTTTTACCATTGCATTATTCGAATTTTGCATTTTTGATAAATTTAATGTCTCATAAAATTCCGCTTAATTAACATTTACTTGTCAATTAACACCATGGTGACAATTATCAATGAAAGATAAACACTAAAATATTCTAATATGGGCATATTTTCAATGTCGGTAAATAAATTTTACCAATATAAATATAAAAAATCATTCCTTTCCAAAACAAGTAAACAATTTCTTATCCTGGCAACATTCAACTCTAGTTCTATATGAAAGACGGTGTTAATTACAACCTAATTACTTACGCAAGATTCGATATCTGCCTATCATTAGAATATACAAAGGACAAAAATGACAATGTGAATAAAAATAACGTTATATACAAAATATTTCTTTTTTTTCTCAATAGATTCAATTTTAAGCATGATCATATATTTCTGCATTTATATAATCGTTATCAATAAAACATCAATTATCCTGGCTCCACCAATAACTTTCGTCTAGATCCATGTACGTACAATCGAATTTTGCATGCCGAAAAAAAACCATGTTTCATGTTATTTTATATGATTTTCAACTGTCAGCGCACTGACACAACCGCCTTTGCCTTTTAAATTGAATCATCTGAAAACTTCTGCTCTAATGCTTCATAGTCACTGTCGCACGAGAGGTTTATTACTTTTACAGACAGCCTTTCCTTTATATGCCCGTGCGAACGTTGCACTACGTGTTGAAGGAAATTACAACCTGTGCATGAGAGCTTCAGGTAACATAGGAAAACAACTCATAACTTTGCACTTTTCGATGTGAGTAAGAGAATAACTTGGGTTTTTTGAGCTTGGAGCATTATAGGCATTCTTCGGAATAATAAGTAAATCTGCTAACTCCATTTATTGGCAAAATTAATGTATTATATAGTGTCATTAAAAAGAATATTGTCTTTGTATTTCTTCAATAACCAGGCACACGACATATTATTTAGAAAAGGTTTGAATTTATTTTTATGTATTTATTTTAACCCTTAAGCACTGACATATTTATTTTAACTCTTAACCCTTAACCCTTAAGCACCTTAGGTCTGACAGACTCCCATAGCAAAAAGAAACTATTGCTTTCTCGCTTTGCTGCGCGCGCGGGTGTTGTACGCTTAGGTAGCTTCGAGTTGGTTAGTGTTCCGTGAGCTGTGTATTGTATGAAAAAAAATATTATGCATATTTTTATCCAGTGAGGCTCTGAGACCTATACCAGTGGTAATGTTAAAAAAACATATGTCAGTGCTTAAGGGATATTAATAATACCTTTTTATGCATGCTTATACCATATACATAAAATGTATTGATCGGGAGAGATTCAGCACATCCTATAGAGTAATCAGTTTATCCTTATGCCGAAATAGGTCTACGACCCGTATCTAGGGATGCTGATTTTGGGTTCTGATATCGGTCTCTTCTAATAATATATATTTACATATGTAATTATTTCATAATAAATAAAAAAGGTGTTTTATGTTGTTATTTACTTAAACGGTCATAATAATAAGAACTAAAATATAGTTGGTAAAAATGCAATAATTTTATTATGTAATCGTATTTAACCTAGCTCCTATTTGAATCGCATACTTTGTCATAACTATTCGATATAATTCTCAATTTTTTTAAGGTGTACCCAGAGTGTAACAACTAGGGACTTAACCTGACGTGGTGGGAGTCTCTCAGACTCCGCGACTGTGTATATGCCTGTATTTCTTGAACGCGCGTTTTGATCATTCTGTCTCGCTCGCTAGCTTCGCAACTCACCCTCCCGCTCCGGCCAGTAGCGTCTGCACCACTGTGACATCGACACTGTGCTCCAAAGAGAGCGAGCGGAGTCTGTCAGACCTAAGGTCAGTTATAATGATAACTTTTCCATAGATCCTATCAGACTCCACCTCAATAGTTATGTTATTTCGCTGTCAGTATACGTATTGCTATTTTTAATTTATCGCAAATATAATTTATACAAAGAAATATCACAGCTGACAATTGGTTTAGCTCTATAGAATTGATGAATAAGCTAAAGGAAAAATAAATCACTTATCTAGGAACGATGAAAAAAACTAAAAGATAGATATACCGTGAGAGTTTCAACCATCGAAGACACGAGAAGTTGGTACGTCGTTGAATGGATTCACGAAAGATTTCACCATGCTTTCTCATGTTACAAAGCCAAACAAAGCCATCATTATGATATCACCAATGCACCATAGCTCAGACACTGATCCACTAACCGGCAAACCCCTGATGATCGCAGACTACAATAACACAAAAGGAGGCGTTGACGAAGTCGACAAGAAATGCTCAAACTATACCTGTAGTCGCAGAACGCGACGATGACCAATGACATTTTTTTATCGAACTTTAGATATAAGTGGTGTGAACGCTTAAGTTCTGTATCAAAGCTCATTGAATCCTGAAAACATATCAAGAGGTAACTTTTTGAAAACCTTGGCTAGAACGTTGGTACTGCCACAACTAAAACTTCGTGTGTATATCGACAGACTGCCACGCGAATTGAAAATGACCATAAGTAGAATTTTTGGAAAAGATCTACCTCCAGCACCACCTAGAGTATACGAGGATCCAAGTAATTCCAGGAAGTACTGTGTCCTAGCCGACTTAAAGGAAAAACTAGGTTCGCATGCTGTGAGTGTCACAAACCAATTTGCCTGGGATGTTCAAAAAATATACATATGTACCTACTGAATGCACAATGAATGTAAATTAATACAGAAATAAAATATATATATAATTCATTCATTATTAAAGTGCTTTTTTAACTATACATACATACTTTCAATTAGATTTTAGATTCTGTAATCAGATACAAAAATATTATAGAAAAATAACAAATTCAAATGACTACATTTTTCGATTTTTTTAATTTTCTCTGGAGTTTTTATATTGATCACATAGAAATACTCTTATATTTAATGAAAATATAAATTTTTTTTTGAAAATAATATTCCCAAATTTATAAAAAAAAATTACTGCACCCCTCATAAAATACTCTTATATTTGGCATGTTTACTAAGATATTTTTTTTAAATATTCAATTAAAACTTGAGAGGGGTTTTCTTTTGCAAAAGTCATTTAGTGGTAAACCATAAACAGGATTAATAAAATATATAACTACAATTTGAAATAGTTAAACAATTAATAATAAAATATTATTGGAGTCTGCTGGACCTAACCACGTCAGTTAAGTTACGAAAAATCACCTCGTCAGACAAAGGTTAACAATTAATTGTGCTTGTGTAAAGAAAAAATAACATAAAAGTTTAACTCATTAATCCATTTTGTATTAGAATTATATATATCCGAAGTTTTGTATATCTGTATGATTTTGTAAAATAAACTAGTTAAATTCTAAATATTGCTCTTTAATAATCACATTCTTATATTTAGGTTCTTATATAGTGCGCGGTGCAAGATTGCTCGACAAGCTTTCCTGATTACTCCACCCTTTTAAATTATTACGCCGAATGTCCGTTACCTCCATTCTGTACGAGTGTTTGACAGAATCTCTTTGCAATGTACATACTTAAGTCGAATGTTAGACCTCAGTCTAAGTGAAGTGAAGGGAAAAGGTTACATAATTTCATACATAATTTCAACGATTTATATACTTTATTATTAATAAAGGCATTTATGTATGTAATTTTAACTAATATAAAATATTTGCGAGTCTTTCCTTCGTCTAATCCAGTGGTGAGTGCTTAGGTTGGTCAAATAAAATCCGCTGTAATATTTGACGAAACTGCGTTCTGTATTTTATGTGTATAATTAAATTTATCTTATTTTTTCTAATGATAGGTGCTGTGTTGCATGTTCTATGAATGTGGCCATTCTAATGATCTTCCTTTCTTTTTTCTTGTTATATCTGGTGTCTGCTGGTTGCCATTGTAACCTATATAGCATCTGGTTGCCACGGTAATTTATAATATTTTGTAGCTTATTTAATTCGGCATCCAGTCGGTATTATGTGCGGCGGATATTTCCTCCGCGTCATTTTGTAACAATATCAAACCGAATCCTTGCCTCTTACTTGTTGTAAGGCAGTCCCTTTCCTTCGGTAAAGCGATTTCTTGCTCGCACGTCTGTTCTCAGGGCGGCTGTAAGATTTGTATTTATTTTGAACTGAATCTTGGAGGTATCTTGACTGTAGTTGTAACGTTGCAACAAAACCTACCCGTTTAGAGTCACGAGTTGGTGGCTCTTGCGACC
This sequence comes from Micropterix aruncella, assembly GCA_944548615.1. NCBI lineage: Eukaryota > Metazoa > Arthropoda > Insecta > Lepidoptera > Micropterigidae > Micropterix > Micropterix aruncella. The sequence goes on along the minus strand of OX155955.1, from coordinate 12,226,983 downwards.
TAACTGGTGGCTTATTTATACACAGGTGTCCGGAAGTATTTCTGATGTTGTTTCTGACCGGATGTTCAATTGCCTGCGAATTTTGAGTTTCGTATTTCGACAATGCTTTTGGTTCAACTTGCTGTTTATTTATCACAGCTATTTATGTTATGTGATTGCTGCTGAGGTCTGCTTTCGAGTACCACAGGTTGTTATAATTGTTAGTATATCTGCGGTCGGGTTTGTTGTGAAACTGTCCCTTGCTGCCTTTGTGGTACCGTAATGATGTCCGGTGTAACTTGATGCCTTGTCTGGTGTTCGATGATGGTCACCGCTTCCATAGCCAGCGTTTCAGATGCTGCTTAGCTCGGAAATTCGGTGGTTGGATGTTCTGGTGTTCGGTGGTGTTTTTAGTTCCTTACTAAGCGTTTGAGTTGTTGCTTGGCTCGGAAATTCGGTAGTATTGATGTTGTGGATGTTGTTCATTGCTTACCTAGCTAATGTTTAAGGGGTTGATTGGCTACGAAATTTGGTTAGCGTTTGATTGCCAGAGAACTCGTTCGTGGTTGAAACTGTGGGTATTTTGTAAGTGCTACCGATGTGGTTATTGAATTGTGTTTAAACAGACAAAACTGTCGGGGAAGTTGTTGCCGTGAAGGTCGCTCGACGTATTGGAGGTTCTCTGCCCCACCATATTTTCGTATAGTGTGTATATTTCCGCAATCTTGGCCATCATTCTTTTGCCAGTGAGGTAAGATTTTCCTCCTTGTTAAACTTTAGGGTGGATTGAGTTGCACGCTGTAGAGGGCTCAATCAAATCCTCCTTAATGTGTTTTCAGGTTATTTTTTCCTTGTTCAGCTTGTTCATGCGTTGTAAAAATTGGCATAATTTGTTGTTTCCTAATTTCGTTTCGTGTAAAAGTTTGTGCAGTTTCTATTCCTCTGAGTCTTCGTAAGTGTTAATGAGTCGTCAAGAATGTGTATAGCAATACCCATTCTTGAAACTTCAGGAATGTGTGGTTTAGTTTCATGTACACATTTGAAAGGATAGTCATGATCTCTTGAATATCATGAGTATATATAATATTATAGAGATGAAATATTTAAGTATAACATTTTTCTCCTGACCGTCAAGCTAGTTTCTTAGCCTGACCCAACATTTTTCTGTCGGTAAATCACAGTTTCATATTTTCCTTATCGTTATATCCACGCCGTGTTATGAAAATATCATATATCCATTATGCAGCTCGCATCAATCACGTCGGCGATCAGCTGTAACCCTTTTCATGATATATTTAGTTTACAGATGAATGGCTTACCTTAACGTAAGCGGTTTGCCGAGATTCAAGTTTAATATTTCTTCCTCTTCTATTCATTCCTAGGGTAATCCACTGCTAGTGATTTTACTTTCCCGGCCTACCAACCGACCAGGAGGGAAATTATTGTGAATGCTTAAAAAAATCGAGACGAAGACAAAAATATCCACTTTAAACCACCAAGGGTCGATTAGGAACATTTCCGGTGTATCTTTTTGCTTGGGTGTGTATGTATTCCTCCATTATGATCGCTCCGGATGATCGCTTAATCCGATTGAGCTGAAATTGTGGATGAGGGCATCATTTGGTCATTGCAATTGTGGTTGAAATTGGTCTGCCAGGGCGCACTAGTCATGTATCAGCCCCGAAATATTGAACTTAGAGGTTTGAAATTTAGTACACAGATGAATTGTTGGGTGAAATCACAGATTTTTTTGTTGGAATATCTCATATACAAGCTGCACTAATAATATTTAAGTATTATCTGCCATAAATTTTAATCAAATATGAACACTGAGCCGCCCGAGGCTAGCCAAGAATCGAACCGCGTCGTCAGAGGCGGTTGTGTAACGGAATCCAACGGGTTTATCCGCTGGCCGAAAGAGGGTGCCCATCGATTTTATTTATGTCAGATGAAATCAGGCCTTGGGTACTCGCCGGAAAAATCTTGGGGTGACGTATTCGATTTTTCCCTTATTTTTAGGTGATGAAACTAAGTTTTAGTGGACTTCAGATAATACGAAGGATATTTTTATAAATAATGCATAGGTTGTCAACACTGCGGATTGGCTGACGCAACAACAGTGAGAATTACGTCAGTTGCAATTGAAGACTTGAGGAAGGCGTGTGTGTTTTGTGTCATATGTAGCGAAATTTATTTTATTATTAACTCGCTTTTGTTAGTTTGACCTGTAACACTGTAAGGGAATCTTACAACTCTCTTTCCCCACTTTTGATCGTCGCCCGCATCGTAACGATTTGAAACTTAGTAGGTACATTTGTGCAATTCTGGTGACGATATAAGAATATGTACGACCAAGCTTGTATGATAATGGAATAGGAAGGTGGCCATAGGAACTTCTCAGTGGCTATAAATAAGCCCATCAAGTTTGTGCTCATTTGACTTACCTCAAAGTCCTTTGGTTACATTATTAATTGATTATTAATTGTATACTTTTTAGATTAGATCATTGTTAGTACAGGAAATTTATTTCCGTGCGATGCAGCCTGGCGTGAAGTAGGAAACTGGAAATTAATATCATTGTTGTTTATCCATTGATTGTTTATTAGGTACTAGTGAATTTATAAACTTTGAAATATTTTCATATATAGAGTAAATTTCAACAATCTGTAAAGATTTTAGAAAAATAAATTGAATTGAATTGAATTGACATGTTGTGACTAGGAGGTAAAAGCGTGTTTCATATTTTTTTACTATTTATTCACAAAAATGGAACCTACACGGGTGTCGGGTTCATTAAGGGTCGTCGTCGTACATGTATTTTATATATATTTATATTTTCTATACTTTTACATTTTATTATTATCTTACAATATTATTTATAATGTATTATTTGTGTGTATATGTAGGTATATATATATATATATATATATATATATATATATATATATATATATATATATATATATGCCTTGTACCTGAATCCGGGATACCAATAAGATGCTCTCTAAATCTTTGCAGCCTCTCTGAGCGTGGGCTGCATTTTAATAATTATTTTTTAAAGTAACAAATACAAATACGTTAGTTGTATTGTGAATGATCAAGAAGACCATAGTTGGAAGTCAGATGTCGCATCAAACAAGTTAGAGCCGCGTTTATCAAATTGAACCAACTTTTCTGCAACCGTAGTCTTACTCTCCACTAGATGCCGCCTGGTGCGGTGTTAAATATTTTCAGTCCTCCTATACGGAGTAAAAACGTGGACACTAACCCAGACTTTGTGTAAAAGGTTAGAAGCTATCGAAATGTGAATTTACAATGGAATATTGAAAATATCTTGGACGGATAGACGGAAAGAATGCACAAAGGGTTGGAATTACTGAAGACCATAAAGAAAAGGAAATGACAATACATGGGCCACATAATGCATGGTAACAAATACCACCTTCTTCAATTAATCCAGCAAGGGAAGACCGCTGAAGACATGGCCGAAAAAGAACCCACTGGCTATAAAACCTCGTTGAATGGTCCAACTCAAGCACCACCGAGTTGTTCCGCGCCGCAACATCACTGGCCCAAGTGGCCGTAATAACCGCCGACCTTCCGATAGGAGATGGCGCTTTAAGAAGAAAAAGATATAAAGCTGGTTTCCTGAGAAATACAAATAAAATATCTGTTATTGAGCCCTTCAATAAAAAAATATTTATTTCGCTTTCACCGTGGTGTTTTCTATTTAAATATTACTCACCTAACTTCACACTTCCATCTTGACATAAATCAACAAGTCGCAAAAAAGCAATGCCCTGTTTCTTTTCCAAACAAGAAAATAATCCTCCAGCTTTCAGCATTATAAATAACAATGGCAATGAGAAGAAATGTCTGCGTTTACCCTCGTAGCCCATCTCATTCAAATTTCTAATGTATTTATTTCTCCCTAAAGTTGCCGCTGAAAAGGCCGAGCCCATTAGACGCCATTCAAACGTCGCAATGAACAATTTTCAGTCAGTAAAGAAATGCTTCACTAACTTTTACTATTAGGGAATCAACTTCCCTAAGCTGGATCAACGTAATAAATGTTGTAGTTGTTTTTCTAATACATGCGACAACCTTATACTCGTATACGCATATCTCTAATGCACACTAGAAGGCCCTCGAGGTAGTGTAAATCATAACAAGCACATGCAAAAACACACAACCTTAAATGACATAAACAACCTTAAATAAAAATGAAATGAGGAGTCGGCGAACAAAACGATCTAAATCGGATTTGGACCAAAATATGTTTTTTTAATCGGTACGCCTTGGACCGTTTTATCGATTGGTAAAACTATTTACTACTAATACGATTTTAAAACATTAGAAAAATGAGGTAGAAATCACAAATTTTGTTCAAAATGATCTATCGCTAGTTAGAAATGGTTGATTATTTGAAATTAAAATGAATTTCTTTCAAAAATAATCTAAATCTCGTACTAAATCATAGCCCGTAAAAATGTTTCCTTTCAAATCGGTCTAAATATAATTTTTCGGTACCTTTTCTTGTTTTTGTTGTGGTATCAATAATTTGCTTATGGAAACATTTACATTTGAGCATAGCTTCTGTAAAGTGAGTTACTGTGCAAATTGGTTTGAAGTAAATGGTGAAAAATAAAATGTCACCTGGTACGGTTGCGGTACTCAACGCCCGGTTCTAAGAAGACATATTCATAATTTAGGGAATTTTTTACATAATAATTAATTAAAGATTTAAGAGATTAAGATTAACGATGTAGAAATAAAAACATTTTAAAAATGTTTTAATTTTTAATTTCCTGTTTTTATAACACCAGTAGCAATCAATGCGGTGTAATTTATGAATACAGTTGGGATCAAAACGATCTAAACGAAAATATGTTTTTTTTATTATGTCCCATTCTTGCAATGAAAAGTTATTTGCGAATGCTATATCTTATACAAATCAGCCAAGGTATCAAGTAAGAAAACACAACTTTGCTACAAACTTTTTCCTCTCCTGTAAAATTGAGTTCAACACTTTTAGATCGTTTTGTTCGCCGATTCCTCAGATACGGACAAAGACATTATTACATTTGAAGGGCTACGGAAAATAACAATCAAAGTCATTTAAAAAAAGGGTATTTCATTAAAAAAAATACGAACTTAAAATACGACCTATTAGGCAGGGTTTGTTTAAGTGAAAAGTAAATATATCTTGTCTGTAAACTAAATATAGTTAAGTTTAAAAAAACACATTTTGGGAATGATCAACATCAAGTTAGAAGATACTCTGATATTTAAAAATTCTGCTATTTTCACTGAAATTCAATCATTTTTGATCTCTTACTGAAATAGAAAAACCCAATAAGGTTTAGTCGTCGCTGGGTATGATGTCCAGCGACGAGCCATATGCAGTCATTTTAAATTACGGATGTTTGTCTCGGAATGCAGAGCCGAGGTAGTGAAGTGAATACATTACCAATATAACTTGTCGCTAATATTTTATTGTTTCCAATATTCTCATTTATTCACTTATTTAGCTTTCATTCTCCAAAATGATTAAATGCCATAATTTGTATAGCTTTCTTCGTGAAACTAATCTAAAGCTATAGCTTTTGATTAGTTTTACGAAGTTTTACGATTTAGTCTTAAATATATTTAAGACTAAATCGAGTGTGGAAGCTGTTTTGAGTATCGAGCTATACAGATTTATATATTCTCGCTGACGCGAAAATGGTTCCCGTGAGTTGAACCCCACTCCGGCCTGTTTCCACCCTCTCACGGCGGCGGCTGAATATTTAAGGAAACGGAAATATGCGCCGATAATAATAATACTAAAACTAACCCCGTCGGACCTATATTTTCTCGGGTATTATATAAAGATTTTTAAAGTGTTACTTAGTATCTATCATGAATTTCTAGACTTATAGCATCAAAAAAAGGTTGAATAAGTTTTTCAGTAGCCACCCTGACCTATGCTATTTACTTCAACATCTCTTATGGTCGCACATATTATTTATTTCATGTCAATTCGTAGACTTGTGATGTGTCTTTTACGTAGCATAAAATGATTTAAAAAAAGACTCAGAGAACATTTGAAATCTTCCAAATAAATTTCCTTTCCCATTCTCTTTTACCATACACTTCTGCATGTAGTTACTGAGTGGTAAAAACACCGATCTAACTATGTCCCTTCAAACTATATCAGTAATTATTTGAGCACCAGCGCAAAAAGGGTTAGGAAATATTGCATTTTTGTCACTAAACTAATTTCAAAGAGGTCGTAGACAATACAAAAATACTCTAATTGGATAAATTTTGCTGGTTTTTATAAATTATGAGTATTTCTATTAATGCTTTGATCATACATACTTCTTTATATTCGCCTGTAGTAGCACACAAATATGGACAAAATTTACATTAAAAAAGATATTTCTACTTGTTATTTTCTATCAAATTCCATACATTATCAAAACAAACCTTTATTAGCTCTTTTCTGCGATAATAAATTATAAAATACCCAGAGAACATAACAGGCGGCTTAGCAGAGATATGGATCTATGGCTGTAGCTGTCACCGGTTCCCCTCGTTGGAACCGGAGTTAAGCAGCGTTAGTCGCGGCCAACACTTGGATGGGTAACCGCCTGAGTGTTTGTCTGCGTTATGCCATAATTGCCCACCTAGAATATGTTTTCAATAGGCAACAAGGCGGGTTCCACAAAATGCCAAAAGTCTTTGTGATTAAATAAAAAAATGGGTGACCGCCTGAGTGTCCACTGCGTCACAGTATACCGAGTTAGCAGTAAACGCACTCACGAGCGGATTGCGATGCGGGGATATAGTGCGAGGGTGGTGAGCAGAGGGATATGTCTCGCCGAACGCTTTCGGTCGGCGGTTAGCGAAATTCTCGGTCGTTTGAACATCTACCTCTGAGGAGGAGCTCCTATAATCCTTACGACTCGGGTCTATGAGTTTTATTCTATGAGAAGATACTGTCGGGCATACTGTGGCCGCGGATATACTGTGATGTTACAGTATTCCCACCTAGAATATGTTGCCCCATAAGCGATAAGGTGGGTTCCAAAAAATTCACTAAGTAGTTTTGCTAGTAAAAACCATTCAAAGATTTTTCCATTAGGTAATTTGGAATTATATCTTTTGCTTTTTCTCGTGTACATCAAAAACTTTTGTCAACTGGAAATAACTGGCTCTGTTCTGTCATTTGCTAATGATACGGTGTTACTTTCCAAGCAGACACATGGGAGTTAGTTTTCGGTCAAGCAGATACTGAATTAAAAGCAGCCCATCAATGGTTAGACATAAACTTGCTAACACTCAATAGGAAAAAGACGAAGTATGTGACCTTTAGTATCGACAGGAGGCAGCAACCATCGTCTGAATTTCAACTAATTCTGCACGCATGCAATTATGATAACTACTGCAACTGTCACCCCTTGTTAATTGCAATCTGCAAAATTATATTTTCGCAGGATTTTATCCAAAATTAAAAATAAAAGATATAACTATATTTTCCTTTGCTGGTCGTTGCTCTTATTAGAAACATTGAAAGCGATAAAGAAAGATCCGCTTTTTCCACAAATACGAATCGGCGAGCATCTACGCTTTTCTTCGTCGTAGCCCGAAATTTCACACCTCAATAAATCTCTCAGCCCGGCTCCTCCAAATCTCCTCTCTAAAAAGAATTTACATGAGAATGCCACTTGGGCGATCTGCCATCAAAAGCTTTCTTCCATCTCTCATAGTTAAAATAACTCCGAATGACGTTTGCTAACGACAGCTCTTGTTCGAGCATAATTGGTAGGCCTTTGGGATCTTACGAAAACTTTAATTAGGGCGGCACCTTAAGGAGGATTTTTTATTATTAATTTCAGCAACGCTTCTCTCCCTTCTCCAGCCCGGGATTCATAATGGCCATTTGTGCCTACACTGAATTGACATCTCCCATAGAAATTAGTGAATTATGACTTCGGAATTCTAAACGGTGTGGCTGTTTATGACACTTAAAATATAGGCTATTTGCTTGGATAAGAGTCGATTTACATTACTCTACTTATAATGGTTTATACGAAAGCCAAATTGCTATGGATTAATTAAAAATTAGATAAACAAATGAAAAACTGGTAATGCTATAGTAAGAATAAGATTAAACTATAATAATTATATACAATAACGACGGTATAACTATAAAGATACTATAATATAACACTCGCATAGATATATATATATATATATATATATATATATATATATATATATATATATATATATATATATATATATATATATATATATATATATATATATATATATATATATATATATATATATATATATATATATATATATATATATATATATATATATATATATATATATATATATATATATATATATATATATATATATATATATATATAAATATATATATATATATATATATATATATATATATATATATATATATATATATATATATATATATATATATATGTATATATATATATATATATATATATATATATATATATATATATATATATATATATATATATATATATATATATATATATATATATATATATATATATATATATATATATATATATATATATATATATATATATATATATATATATATATATATATATATATATATATATATACATATATATATATATATATATATATATATATATATATATATATATATATATATATATGTTAATTTCAGGAGAGATGGACCAGCGGGTGAACGGACCATCGCAATTTCTCCCAAACTACAAATATTTTTCCTAATCTGGCAACACTAAAGTGTTGGCACTAATCTGTCAACACTAAAATCTGGCAACACTAAAGCTGGCAACGCTAAACTCAACTACTTCTAGAGTTACGGCAGTCATGGCCTAATAATCCGGTATATTTTGAGTGCGAGACGAACAGACGAGTGATGATATACTTTATTTATTTGTAAAATTTATATTTGCAGTGGGAGAAGAACCAGCGAACGTTGCGGCCTTCCTGTCCATTCCGCTGCTGCTCAAGCAGATGCATACGATACCGGTGAAAGGTGTCAAGAAACAGTGGAACCCCTCCCGTACAGAAGTAAGCAGCGCCTTCATAAGTTTAGTACCGTCTGTATCAGACCTCGAAACCCATTGTTCTGAGAGAGAAGCTAAACTTACAGAGGAAAACATACATGTGCTTCCGTATATTATTGCTGTTGGCCCCAGTTGGAAGGATGTTGCGCAGTACGATTTAATTATATCAAAAGACATTCGGTACACCTTCTCCAATGTGTGTGATGTTATTACGAATGCTTTTAAAATATTGTGGGTATTAGATTTACCTTGCCCGAAAGAATGTGCACCTATTTGGATGTTCGTTCAAAGAAGTATATATCTCATGAAAAGCAGGTATGACACGGAAGGTACTCCGATGTTAGATTTACTCGCATCTGTTTTAAATAGATACGATGGTGCAATGCGTGTTATGTAAACGGTCTCTTCTTAATTTAAGACAATTTAAAAACCACTACACTATTTATCATCCTGGCCAGGTCTATTTCTGTCCAACTATTGGTTGTGGAAGAAGGTATCAACTTTACAACTCGTTTAGACGTCATTATTTGAAAGACCAGTCAGAGGCCCAAGCACCTGAAGCAATTTCATCCAATATGGACACTTCACATATGCGCACTACACCAGCTGGGTTACAAAATGATGATAAAATAGTTTCTAAACTAAAAAATGAAGCTATCAAAGCAAAAAATGTAAACATTAATTTGAATACTGTTTCACTGAGCAAAACCATGGCTCAACTATTTTCATCCCTTTATAGTAAACCTCAATTGCTGATAAATGTCAGATACAGTTTATAACGGTATTGAAAACATTTTCAACTTATCTATCAAGCCTTTATTACCGATGACGCCCGGCTCTGCTACGGAAAACATTATAAGTGATTTAAAAATGTTTAATTCAATGCACCATAGATTGAAGTACTTTGAAGTAAAAGGGTCATTAATTAATCCTGAGCCTTATGTGGTGGGTCGCAGATTTCATTTTGTTAAAAAAATGGAAGCAGTTTTTATCAAGCAGTAGATTGCGTGGCGCATAAAATACAAATGAAAGCGGTTTTGCATAATTTTTTTTCTTTGCCTCGGTTGCTATGTCAGACGATAGATAATATGAAAAAACTAATGACCCATGACGCATCAGTCAGTGTGGAACATTTTATGCATGGTTCATTTTGGAGACAGAGATTTCATGGAGAAAAATTAGTCATGCCAGTATTCTTGCAAATAGATGATTTTGAGACTTTGAACCCTTTGGGGAGTCATAGTGGCATACATAAATTGGGGGCAGCCTACATTTCTCTTCCTTGTCTGCCTTACTATTATGCCTCCCAATTGTCTAACATTTTTTTGACTTTATTATATCATTCTAATGACAGAGTCGAATTTGGAAATAAAATAATATTTCAGCCTCTAATTGATCAGTTCAATGACTTAATTCGAACGGAATATCATTCGATCTACCAGATTTTAAAGGAACCGTTTACTTTGAATTGGCACTCATTTTGGGAGATAATTTAGGTTTGCACAGTGTTTTAGGCTTTGTTGAAAGCTTCTCGGGCAACTTCCCTTGTCGTACTTGTAAAGTAGAAAAGAAACTAATGCAAAAGCAATTCTATGAAAATACATCTCTTCTAAGAACGGACTCTAACTATCAGGAAGATTTAAATACGAACAATCCATCTCTGACAGGCGTGAAAGAGAATTGTACATGACTGCAGATAGAAAATTTTAGTTTATTTTCACAAATGGGTTTTGATGTAATGCACGACTTACACGAAGGTCGTTCAAAGAATATCATGTGTTCACTGATTGTAGTTTTTGTAGATAAACTGAAATATTTTTCAATCGATATTGTTAATAGCAAAATTTCTTCATTTTCCTATGGCCCCGATAAAAAAGATAAACCGGTCACGCTAGCAATGCCTAATATACGAAAGGGCAATATACGTTTAAACGCTGCCGAAATGTACACATTTTGCAAGTATTTTGGGGTGATGTTCGGCAATTTCGTTCCGAGGTACGATAAGTATTGGGAACTATATATTCAATTAATGAAAGTTATATATTTTGTCTTATCTCCCGCCTTTGCACCTGATCAAATTGACTTTTTTAAGTTTTTAGTAGCTGACCTTTGCGAAATGTTTACCACATTGTTCGAACAATCTCTTAAACCCAAGTTTCACAATTTATTGCATTACCACTCCGCAATGTTACGATTTGGTCCCTTACGGCATCTGTCCTCTATGCGCTTTGAAGCTAAACATCGACCGAACAAGTTAGCCGCAAAAACCTCAAATAATCGAATGAATATGACATTCACAATAGCTCGAAGACATCAGTTGATCTTAAATTATATTTTTCTAAAGGGAAGTATAGGTTCGTCTTTTTCATTCGGAGGCCAAAAAGAAATTGCCGATAGTAAAGTTAAAAAAAATCTAAATAAAATTAAGCTGTCTAATATAAGCAAATTGTATAAAGTCAAATGGGCAGAAAAGTGTTCTGAGCGGTATTTATTTATTTATTTAGTAGTAACACATCTAGTGAAAAGTTAATGTCATATTTGATTAAGATGTTAGCAAGAAATTGATGCGACATTATTTTTATGATTGACACAGTCGCCTAACTAGGCCTAGGCCTGTTCTAAGGCAGACTTTTAATGATGATATTAAGTGTGCACTGTCAACTTAATCTATAATTAGTACTTATTTTTAAAACTACAAATATTTACGCATATACAAATATGGATAGATACTTATATACATATATAGATAAAATATATATCCATGTATGCACACATACACATACATATATTTATACGAAAATAATAATAAAACCAAAATAAATAAAATAAAAACTAAAATAATATACATATATAAATCAATTACATATTGATATGACGCTCACATACCTATAATAGTCATTTAAAATTATCATGGAAAAACTAAATACTAAGTACTAAATACTATCATTCAAAATACAACAGTCAACATCTTCCCTAAACCGTCCCTACCCACCTCCAACAACCAATCCGTTAGAGATTTTTTAAAAGTGGATGTGTTCTCACTACTTTTAATTGCGTCGGGAAGATTGTTATACATTCTAGGGCCAATGAACGTGAAATGGCGCTGGCCAAATGTTGTGTAAGATCTTGGCACCAACATATCACCAGTTCTTGTTGCTCTCGTCTTTCCAACTCGTTGATTATAAGGTGTCATTTTATTTTTAGTATATATTAGGGCCATGCGAACATAAAGCTGTCTTACATCCAAAACCCCGGACTGGATGTAAAGAGTGTCTGACGGAAATCGATATGGTTTACGTGCGATTATTTTTAAAATACATTTTTGCGCTACTTCTAGAGGGTGTAGAGTGGACCTTGTACAACCGCCCCATCCTATAATACCATAGCATAGTATTGACTGACACAATGCATAGTAGGTGTTTTTCAGTGTTCTCGGGTCCACAATATCTCTTATTTCCCTGAATATACATGCGAGTTTGCGCACCTTCATCGCCAGCTTATCAATATGTGGTTGCCAACGCATCTTATTGTCGATCGTTATACCCAGGTATTGTACCTGTTGTGCTCTTTCTAGAGTAGTGCAGTTGCAATGCTGAGTATTTCTGTCGCAGTCATGAATGGTCAGTCTATGGTTTAAATGTGGTTGGCCTTTACTATTGTTGCTGAACGTAAGGTACTTAGTTTTATGTATGTTCAGGCTAAGTAGAGAATTGTCTAACCATTCATGTACTTCATTAATACCCTCATTGGCTACGGAGAATGTTTCATTCCAGTTATAGCCCTCAAAAATAACGACCGTATCATCGGCGAAGGAAATTGTTTTGCCGACTAGATTGGAGAGTTTGTTGATGTAAATAAGAAATAAAATGGGCCCGAGAACAGTGCCTTGAGGGACACCATACTGGAGGTATTCTGGCTTACTGTGTGTATTATTAACGGTAATAATTTGTTTCCTATTTGTCAAATAGCTTGTAAACCAGTCCAGAGTGATACCCCTAAATCCCACATTCCCTAACCTCTGAAGCAGTTTGACGTGTGAAACCGTATCGAATGCCTTCGCTAGATCTAGGAAAATAGCTAAACATTTTTTCCTCTTATCCACATTATCATAAATTATACTTGTTACCTCTGCAATAGCATCAGTAGTGCCCATACCCTCTCTAAATCCAAATTGATTTTTTGATAGAATATTGTTTTCTTGCAGGTATTTCGAAAGACGCTTTTTAACCACTTTCTCTATGATTTTAGATAGAGTGTTTAGTAGGGATATGGGTCTATAGTTGTCAATGTTTAATTTATCGCCGTTTTTGTAAATAGGGATGACTTTTGCACATTTAAGTATGTCGGGGAAAATGCCTGATTTAAAACTAGAATTCACAATATGAGAAATGGGACAACTTAGTTCTCTTTTTGAAAGCTTGAATATTCATGAATTAAGATTGTCAATACCAGGAGCCGAGTCTAATTTTAGGGATCCTATTGTTTGCATAATTTCATATGGCGTTGTTGGAGTCAGGAAAAGAGACACAGGAAAATCTATCGACGGAGGCAAATGTCTCGAGAGAGTAATTCTTTTTTGTATTTTTTGCGCTAAGTTGTGCCCAACATTTGTGAAATGTTTATTTATATAATCTGCAAGTCTCTGCGGTGCGGTATCCCTACTGATTGTTTCATTTCCATCGATTAATTGGTCAATTGTATGTTTGGCGGGTATTCTATTAGCAATCTCGTTAATAATTTTCCATGTTTTTTTTGGATCTCCGTTAACTTTCTCTAATTCATTTTTGTAGTATCTCACTTTGGTATTATGGATTAATTTATTGCACAAGTTGCGATATTGCTTGGACCGATTTTTCAAATCGAGGTTATCAGGGTTACGACGAGATGCCGAGTGGAGTTTATCTCTTCTATGTATGCAGAAGATAAGCCCTTTCGTAATCCATGGTTTGTATATTTTTTCTTTATGTCTTAGTTTAATAAGTTTAACCGTACAATTAGTATTTATCACCTTTTGGATTTGCTGTAATAGTGATTCGGTGGCAGTATTAATATCCTTTTCCTTGTAGACAATCGACCAGTCTATGTCAGATATTTCTTTCTGTATTTTCTTATAGTCATATGTTTGTTTTGTAATATTTTCAGTATCTTTTTTTTTTGGATAGTCAGCATTATAGTTCATTTTTAATAAAAGAACGTGATGGTCAGTGATTGTAGTTTGATACACTAAGGAGATTGTCGGATTGGGCGATCTACACATGATATGGTCTATACATGTTTTCGAGTTATTGGCTTCTCGGGTCGGTGTGTCAACTAGACAGTGGAGCCCATGTAGCGAAAGGAGCTCTAGATATTCGTTAGCCTGTTTGCTTTTGTTCCCATGTATGTCTATGTTTAAGTCCCCTGTTAGGATTAAATTTTTGATGCTGGAATTCTGTGTTAGTAAGCGATCTAGGCTCTTTAGGAAATTGTTAATATTAAGAACCGAAGGACTTCTGTAAATAGCTATTATGCAAGTTCTTTTGTTTAATGTAATATGTAAGCAATTTGCTCCAAATAAATTTATCTCATTGACCATTATGTCTGTGAATTTAGCACTTACATAAATACCCACTCCATCATTTTGAAGGTGGTTGTTTTTAGTATGAAAGAAACTGTACCCTGGTATACCTATATGAGAAAAATGTTTTCCTATCCAAGCTTCCGTTAAAATCAGAATGTCGAATTCAATTTTTAAATCATACATCATAACGAGCAGTTGGTCCAAATTCTTCTGCAAACTTCTGATGTTAAGGCATAGCATCCTTAGGGCCGAGCCTCCTGTTAATACTCGTCTGCAAGTATCGACATTCGATGACACATGAGACTCGTGTTGAGTGACATCAATGACATTCGCTACATTATCATCCAGCATTTAAAATAACAAGGGTATGTGCTAATTACTAAATCTATGCTCAGAAAATGACTGGTAAGAGAAGAACGAAGAGAGACTGGGTGGCGAAGCTTGTTGTACTTTGAATGATATATGAGGTGATCGATGTATGCTATTTCTGTGTAGAAGAATATTAAACAATGAAATTGTGAGAGTACGACTATTTTGGTTAAATAATAATAAAACATTAAACTAGTTAGTAAATAATCAGAAAAATATAAATCCTTAGTGAAAATAGTTAAAAAAATTAAGAGCATTAAGAGCAATATTTCCCATAGATAACATATATAAGAATTAAAAAGATATTGAAATAAAATATAACCTAATATTTGGATTAGTAAGACAGCAATTATTGTTCTTATAAATGCAGATCTAAAAAAACATTTTCATTATTAATTAGAACAGGTTTTGTGGTATCGCTTTTTCGAATGAATACCCTGCCATTGCTTATCCACACATATTTAAATTTATGTTCTCGAGCGAATGATTTTGAGCGACCTAACAAATACTTCGTGCGTTGCGTTAGGTGCTTTGAGACATATACAGGTGAAATGTTGCCGGAGATTCTTAAATCTTTCGTATTCAATTTTTTGCTAACATCTTTACAGAGTCTATTGTGGTCTTTAATGGCCTTGAGTAGAATATTCCGCTTCGCTTCCTGGTTAAATTTGACAATGATGGCCCTGGGTTTTGTATCCGATTTTCTGTAGGTAGGCCGAAAAATATTACAAATATCGTCCGGTTTAATGTCGGATTTCACTTGGGACCCAATGTTTTCCATAAGAAGCTGTAGGTTTTCGTATTCATCGGGAATTCCTCGAATTTCTAGGTCACATTTCCTCTGTTGCTGTTCGTAATTGTCCGTTTTGTATTGAACAAGTGATATCTTTTCTATCAATTCCTTGTTGGTTTTCTGCAGTATAGGTATTACGGTATTCTGCTTCTCTAGAGCGTCAAGTCTTTCAGTTAATTTATCAAAACGATTAGCAAGGAAATCGGTCGTTTTGATTATTTCTTCATTTTCTTTCCTAAGTGATTCCATATTTTTGTATATAGTGCTCATTTTGTCATCTATGTACGTAATTATTGATGATTTGAAGACAGTTAGATGTTTTTCGATTAGTGAAGTTCGAGTATAAAGCAAATGACTTAATTATTTCTGCAATTGAGGAGGAAAATGTTACCTTTGCTAAAATAAAAGATGTATATGTTGATGGTGTATGTAAAATAATAATTAAGGCAAAGCTTTTTGAAACAATAGGTTTAGATGATCATTATCATGCTTATTATCTACGAAACTCGTGTCAGACGACAGTATTCATTGATCAGGAATTGATGCAACATCCGTTCATATGCAATGGTGTAGTTATCGGATGTGACATCAATCTACCTGAGCTCCATGTTGTACTTAGCAAGCCTATTTAATTGAAATGAATGAAAATCTTAAAAGTTGAAAAGTTAAATATTATATTGATATTATAATGATGAAAATAGTTTATACATGTATGAATAAAACTGTAATCTGTAAATTTTTGGCTTCTTATGTTTGTTAATCTTAGTTAAGAGGAGACAGAGTTTCTAGAGCATACGTTTCTATACAAAATATTACAGAAACGTCTTTCAAGTTCTTAAAGACTATTTTGTATGGAAATTTTGTATTTCCGACCTAAACTCTGTCTCCAAATAAAATTATTCGAGTAAAATTAAAATTAAACACTCCTTTTGTTATAGTATGTCAGTTGTAAATAAATAAATGTTTTATTTTGTGTAACTGTTGTTTATGTTTTACGTTATTGGATACACCAACACGCACAAGTAATGCAACATAGGCTTCAGATCTTCTTCAGGTTTTATTTGCAATGCTGTTCCATGGTCAACCGCAGTGTAACTATTGCAGGAATAGCAATAATGGATTTCTTTTTCCCTGCAATTAATATTTACACAGCGGTTGTACAGGATACAGCAGTACAAATAAAATATGCTGAAGATCTGAACTGAAGCAATGCGTACGTTGCTTTATTAGCAACTTTCAAGTTGTGTTTCAAAGAGAGGTGTGATTCAACCTTGTGGAGTATGCAATGTTACCATTGCTGCTCCCGCAGTGTAACACTGCGTGAAAAGAGTAAAGTTTACATTGCTCTTTCCGCAGTATTCTATTACAGGAATATTATCATAGTATATATTCTTGTAATAGAACACTGTGGAAAGAGCAATGCAAACATTGCTCTTTTCCCGCAGTCTTACACTGCAGGAACAGCAATGTTAACATTGCTAAACCCACAAGGTTGAACCACAACTCTTGTTAGAAACACAACTTGAAAGTTGCTAATAAAGCAAAGTTCGCATTGCTAAACCCACAAGGTTGAACCACAACTCTGTTAGAAACACAACTTGAAAGTTGCTAATAAAGCAAAGTGCGCATTGCTAAACCCACAAGGTAGAACCACAACTCTGTTAGAAACACAACTTGAAAGTTGCTAATAAAGCAAAGTGCGCATTGCTAAACCCACAAGGTTGAACCACAACTCTGTTAGAAACACAACTTGAAAGTTGCTAATAAAGCAAAGTGCGCATTGCTAAACTTACAAGGTTGAAAGGCGGAATTGATAGCAAATCAACAGAGTAAAGTTGTGAAATTCGCAATGTGTTAACATTGCGAATTTCACAGATGCCTTTTCACAAAGTAAAATTGTGAAATATGAGCCATCAAAGTAAAGTTGTGAAAGCGCGCCTTTGTGAAATTAACAATGCTATGCTCTGTCATATAAGCAATGTTTTTCGACAATCTTGGCGTTGTGGCTGCCACTATTTTACCTTGATGGCTCATATTTAACAACTTTTTGTTGTCAAATTGACCATGTTTTTTTCTGAGTGTGGGAATACTGTAACATCACAGTATATCCGCGGCCACAGTATGCCCGACAGTATCTTCTCATAAAATAAAACTGAACTCGAACCGAGCGACGACCCGAGTCGTAAGGATTATAGGAGCTCCTCCTCAGAGGTAGATGTTCAAACGACCGAGAATTTCGCTAACCGCCGACCGAAAGCGTTCGGCGAGACATATCCCTCTGCTCACCACCCTCGCACTATATCCCCGCATCGCAATCCGCTCGTGAGTGCGTTTACTGATAACTCGGTATACTGTGACGCGGTGGACACTCAGGCGGTCACCCATTTTTTTATTTAATCACAAAGACTTGTGGCATTTTGTGGAACCCGCCTTGTTGCCTATTGAAAACATATTCTAGGTGGGCAATTATGGCATAACGCAGACAAACACTCAGGCGGTTACCCATCCAAGTGTTGACCGCGACTAACGCTGCTTAACTCCGGTTCCAACGAGGGGAACCGGTGACAGCTACAGCCATAGATCCATATCTCTGCTAAGCCGCCTGTTATGTTCTCCGGGTATTTTAAAATTTATTATCGCAGAAATGAGCTAATAAAGGTTTGTTTTGATAATGTATGGAATTTGATAGAAAATAACAAGTAGAAATATTTTTTTTAAAGTAAATTTTGGCCATATTTGTGTGCTACTACAGGCGAATATAAAAAAGTATGTATAATCAAAGCATTCATAATTTATAAAAAACTCATTTATAAAAAACAGCAAAATTTATCCAATTAGAGTATTTTTATATTGTCTAAGATCTCTTTGAAATTAGTTTAGTGACAAAAATGCAATATTTCTTAACCCTTTTTTGCGCTGGTGCTCAAATAATTACTGATATAGTTTGAAGGGAACATAGTTAGATCGGTGTTTTTAGTAAAATAATAATGCCATGGATCACTTGCACAGGTATCAAATGAAAACAGAACATATTTTATGTATATCACATGGGTGAGGGGGACATTGAGGGTTGTCAGCTACTACGGGAGAACCCGCCACTTCATGCAGTTATAACGATATTGGGCCATTCTCTCTCGCATGGAGTGAACAGGCGACTTAAGGACTAACACAGTCCACAGTCAAAATACGCTAACAGCCCGTAAAAACGCCTTACTGCGAGGCACTGGTAAGTGAATACAGCGGGCCGACCTCACTCTCTTTCCACCAGATATGAACGGATTTCTCCGGATAGAAAAAGCTGGTTTCAGGTCTGGTCACGGATTCGAGGTCGCTTGCGCGGCCTCTACCTGACGTTGGCGGTTATTCATAGATTGAGTTTATCGCAGATCTGTGGCGTCCTTCGCCCGTCAACGTCGATCGGGTTCGGGTGGTGATCGGATCGTTTCTAAGGATAGGTGACGCCAGGTCACCTATCCTTAGAAACTACCCTTCGCTTGTTAGGAAACCTATGGCTCCAGACTACCCGTATATTCGCCGGATTGCGTAAGCAGGTTGACACTACATGTTGCGAAACCGCACAGTTCCATCCGATATGTTCACCCAGATCCGCGCTTCCGATCCCAACTGCAGGTTACATTAGGAACCATTAGGGGTGAGGGGAGGAAAGAGTAAGGGGGATCAATGGAGTAAAATGTAAACGCAAATACTTCCCTTGCGGAACAGAAAGTTTATTCTGAATTTGCAAAAGAAATGTCACTCGATATTACATATTTTTTACAAGCTCTTATTTACCTTGCAATGTTTGTCAGTATGTTTGTTTAGGTCAAATCTTGCAAGCAAAATTAGAACCACTTCCTCTTATCCTATGAAGTTCACATTTTACGTGTTGGTGCAGTTCCGATGACAATGCATTTTTATGGTAAGCATGACCTGATTCTGTACCCAGGATTGGCTCCTGACGAGGGGACTCCTCAACGGCCAACAGCACAATCAATTTTGTATACGCATTCAATTGTAATAGCCTGTTCTAAATTCCACTATGATATGGCTGCTGCACCTAGGGTTGGCTCGGGACAGAGCATTTTAATAAAAGCTTGTTGTACTTTCCTGTTTAAGGAAAGTACTGTGCATGCACTTCTGTGTGTATGTGTGAATTCTCCGACGATAGCGCCGAAACGCTTCATCCGATTGAGCTGAAATTTGGCATGCAGGCATCATTTGGTCATGGCATGAGTTAATAAGAATGAACTTGAAATACGTCCACCCAGGGTTGGCTCCCGACGAGGGAACTCCTCAGCGGTCAACAGCAGAGACCCAAAATTTTGTATACGCATTCATTTATGATAGCAACTTCCAAGTTTCACCATGACATGGCTGATGTACCCTGGGTTGGCTCCCGACCAGGTAACTCCTTAACGCTCAACAGCAGAGGCTCAAAATTTTGTATACGCATTCAATTATGATAGCCCAAGTTCCACTATGAAATCGGAAAAGTCGAAAAGTCGAAAAGTCGAAGTCGAAGTCGATATCGATTTTCGGGGGTTAAAGGGTGGCGCTAGGTTGGGGGTGGGGGGGGGGGGTTGTGGTAGGATTTATGATATTAATATTCAGATGAATTAAGTTACTGTCTACTTGACAGGAAAGTCTTGGGGTGACACAACCGATTTTTAAAAATGTGTTTATACTATTTAACTTATTCTGGCTGTTTACGGGAGCTGTCGCGCAATGTTGCTGATATTTAATCCTGTAATGAGGATGCTATGGCTGATGTGTGCGACCTTCGTCCATCGTGTATCCTGCGATTGATCTCCCAGGTGAGCTGGTTGTAGGACCTATAGCATGGACTATATGTCCTACAACCATGGAGGTAACCCACAATGACCCTAAAATTAGGTCTAAAAGCGAGTATGCTATCGGCTATCCCTCCAGTTCGTTATCATCATCGTCATCGATAAAATAGTTATAAACTAATTTAATACTAACAGAGATTGATTTTTCCATTTTGAAGGTAAGGTGTCCTTGAAAATCGGGCATTAATACGTAACTATGTTAAAAAAATAATATATCTTAAACCAGCAAAAAAATTGGTCATGGCTTTTTTCAATTTGGAGTCAGTTTATCAGTATTTATTTATGCGCTTATTTTAACATCAGTAAAGGGTATTTTCTAACAGTCTGTTTTATCTGATCTGAAGTCTTGTATCTGTATTACAGATCCCGTAAAGAAATTAATGCACCGAAAAAATAAAAAGATACGAAGTTACATTCTGATGCAAACCAATTAGCATTCCTATGTAATATGGATATTTTAGTTCCCCATAAGAAACCGCATATATCTACTAATAAAATAACCTCACTTTCCTACAAAAGGAAAACATCAGATTGTTAGGAGATAATAAATATATTTGTATCGAGGCAAGTAGGTACAGGCCATTTCACTCCCATATTTCAGCATTTCAATTCAAACGATATTGAAAGGGGTGGATTATCCTCAAACTTAAGCCCGCCTTACACCATTGATAAACATAAGTATTATAAGTTGTGGCTGTTGTTGTCGAAAAACTTTATTATACACCAAAGTATACAAATAGATTGGCCCATTGCGTTGTAGTTATATACACTAGCCAAACCTCCACTTTTATTGTGACTATTTGGTTGACAAGGGTATAAATAATAAAAATGCCAACTCATATTCAACAATGACACTCAATGACAACTCATGTTCACAATAAAATAGTAATATTTTTGTGATATTTATTACATTTATTAAAATGTTCTTTCGAACTTGATATTTTTTTTATTAAATCTCTTGTTTGTATTGTCACGTCAAGGACACCAAGAGGGTCATTTTTTATTGGGCCGTGCAATACGGCTATTTCTCATCTGACAGATCAAAACGTCATAGCTTTTATGCGATTTTTTAAAGAAATGCTCGTAGATTTGGAACAATGATTATGAAACAACTCAAAACCTGAGTAATACCAATATAAAAAAAACACGAGAAATACACGCGAAGCATGTTGCAATGCGTGCAACAGGTTCCTGAAGCATAACATGCCACGCAAGTTTGGATTTTTGTTACAAATCATAAGTAATTAAATTATAATTATTACCTTTACATAGCTTCTATATAATATTATAAGTATATGCATAAGACAGTAAACAAACTAAAAGTGCTTCGAAACAAAGGGATAGTATAAAAGGCAATTAGAAGAATTAGGGACTAAGATTTATGGAGGATAAATTTGAGCTGTGAGTCATATGTTCATTATGTCCACTTAGTTTTCCTGTAACGAGTTTCAATCCGTTTTTTTCAACATACTGAGCGTAGTTGTTTGGCGGGTGTATGAAAAGAGGCAGAGAATTCCAGTGGAAAGATGCCTATACTGCAAATCTCCTAATGAAGAGGATCGTAGAATGCTGAGGTATTGCCAACTAAAAGTTTTTCTGTGAGTAGTGCTAGTTGTGACAGTTTTGAACAAGTAAATATATAATAAAGAATAAAAAACACGACGGCCGTTACAGATAGTGAAATATTGTATATATAATTATTTTTATTACGAGTTATTTTATGATATATTTGTGGTTTATGTATTTATCCATCTTATATATAAAATTCTCGTGTCACAATGTTCGTTCCCATACTCCTCCGAAACGGCTTGACCGATTCTCATGAAATTTTGTGACCATATTGAGTAGGTCTGAGAATCGGCCAACATCTATTTTTCATACCCCTTAGTGATAAGGGTTGTCCACCCTAAACATTTTTCTTTAATTTTTAGACATTTTTTTAATTTCTTTATTTTTTTTATTATGTCGCATTAAAAAATACATACAACCCTAAATTTTTACCCTTTTATCACCAACCCTTATTTTTTAATAGCCATTTTAGTAATTTAATCATTTTTCATCCCCGGTCGATAACTGATCAATCGTCATTTAATTAGTTATCCCCGCCAGTTGTCTACAGGTGTCACTTCTCACCCAGTAAACAGCACGGAGTAGGGATGAGAACGAAGCCGGTCTCCTGTTTCTCTCACACAATAAGACTTCTCTCACTCCCTACACAGTTGTCGGCCATCATTATTGTTTATGCATCAAGTGTAGTAGTAACGTTGACAATTATTATTTTGCTATCTTAGTGTAACTCTCATATTAACTATTAATCATTCCTATTTTATTAATAATAATAAAATTATCAATTTAGAGTGTATTTTGCACGATTAGTTAATCAAGTGATTTTCATAATTTCAAAAGTACTCAACACGTGGCACGAACTTCCACCAACAACGGCTTTTGTGTTGTAAGTATATTTTTTTTTAATTAAATCGAAAATGTTGTTGGAAACGGTCAAAAAAGATTCGGTGGAATTTAATTTTTATTAAAATTGGGCAAACTTTTTTTTGTATTCATTTTTTTTTTACCATTTCTAACCATATATTTTCGATATGATTATGAAAAATAAAATTTTTCGCTTTTGTAAAACAGTCTAATGTTTACATGAATATGTAAATGAATGTGTGTACAACCAAATATTAAATACATTATAACTAGGGCCAAGATTTTTGCCGTGATTTCATTTTAACATTTTACAATTAATGCTCTTAAGGTGACGCTATTGGCTAAATCAAATTCAACTTTCTTTTGAGACAGGCGAGGGGTGAGATGAAGCGGGGTACGATTACGGTAGGGGTATTTTTTAGCGCCCTCTATTAGTACACGGTTATAACTACTTGATTGCGCGCGACCACCGCGTAAAATTAGCGCTGTCGTCGCTCACGGCGCCATAGCGACATGTGACGTCGCCATTGGGACATGCGCTCGCAACCTAAGGTCGCGGTCGGCGCCGCTGTGGAAGCAGTTTTAATCTATACTAATATTAAAAAGAGGTAAAGTTTGTGACGTTGTAGGAAGTAATCTCTGGATTTAATGAACCGATATTGAAAATTCTTTTACCAATAGAAAGCCACGTTATTTGTGAGTGTCATAGGCTATATATTATTCCGAAAAATGTAAAGACTTTTTCGTGGTAGTAGGATTTCCAAAGTAAGTCGGAAAAAACGGTCGAACGAAAACGTTTCTAACTAACGCTGCCTTAACGATGAGAGATATATGATTAAGTTCTAGAAAAAAGTTGTAGAGCTTGATAATGCCTACAAAAAAGTCAGCGACAGCATATATGTAACTTTTATATTTAAGTCACAAAAGTAGTTTTTCAAATTAAACAAAATAATTTAAATCGTTAGGTCATGTTTATTGGTCATATTATCAACAATTATGAATTATTATCAAAATAAGTAAATTTATCGTATTAAGTGTTTAAAACAAAACACTTTTTCCTTTTACTGCATAAATAGTTAAAGAGATAATACGACATAGGTATGGAACCGCGACCGTGTCGTCTATCTATACTAATATTATAAAGAGGTAAAGATTGTGAGGTTGTAGGAAGAAATCTCTGGATCTACTGAACCGATTTTGAAAATTCTTTTACGAATAGAAAGCCACGTTATTTGTGAGTGTCATAGCCTATATATTAATCCAAAAATGTAAAGACTTTTTCGTGGTAGTCGGATTTCCAAAGTAAGTCGGAAAAAACGGTCGAATGAAAAGGTTTCTAACTAACGCTGCCTTAACGATGAGAGATATATGATTAAGTTCTAGAAAAAAGTTGTAGAGCTTAATAATGCCTACAAAAAAGTCAGCGACAGCATATGTCAAACTTTTATATTTAAGTCACAAAAAGTAGTTTTTCACATTAAAAAAATAATTTAAATCGTTAGGTCATGTTTATTGGTCATATTATGAACAATTATGAATTATTATCAAAATAAGTAAATTTAACATCTCAAGTATTTAAAACAAAAGACTTTTCCCTTTTACTGCATATAATTTTACTTTTACTGCATAAATGGTTAAAGAGATAAGATACTCACAAATAAGACACTCACAAGAAGACACTCACAAATAACGGTAATATAGTCAAATTGGCATGCAAATACATACATACATATGCAGTAAAAATATAACCCGTCTTTTGGCAGTCAGGCAATAAATCATAGCACTCAGTACTAACCAAACCACACTCATAATTTCATAACAAGTAGGTAAAATGTTTTACCGCCCAACGAAGTGGGCACGGGTCAGCTAGTATACATATATATATATACATCTTTATTTCCGGAATGTACTCAATCAGACCTTTCATTTGACACTAAACAATATACAGGTGTTGTTACTGCACGGGCATTTTATTTTGTGGGTGAATCAGTACAACAAAACAGGCAACTTTAAAATGAATACAATTTAAAAATATATTTTTATTGTTTTTTTTTTAAATGTTTTGTTATTTATTTTTTTTAAATAGTATGAAAAACTATGATCACGATGCGCTATCTAGAGGTTGGTAAAATGTCGCTGATATTGTTTATTTACGACTTAATACCTACCACTAGATGGCGCAGCGCTCTCAAACGCAATTTCTTCAAATATTCAAATTAAAAATGAATATTAATTTTCCAGAAAAAAAAATTTTTTTTGGTCTTTTCCAAAAAAAAAATATCATAAGTTTCTCACTACGTTGTACTTCACTCCACCCACATAAAAAAATGTCCGTGCAGTAATAACACCCCGTATATATCTGTTAATTTATTGACATTTGGACATTTATACAACTACTTACTTGATAGTTAGACAGTCAAGGTACCCTATGACACACGGGATGATATAGCGATTCTAACAATGCTGCACACTTCTAAATCGATTTAAGCGTTTAAAATTTATGGTTGAATAAAGAAGCGGAAAACATACATAGATGAACCCTAAACATATTACACTTCTTTTTCGTTGGGATGTCGTGTTAAAAGGTAGTGGGCTTGATTTTCATGGACAACAGAGAACAGCAAAGTAATAATACGAGATTTCTAGTGTCTGTGATGGGAAGCCATTCAAATTTTTAGCGAATAAGATTTGATCAAACTTTTTAAGCGAGAATATGAATCGTATCCAAGCATTTTATTTTTATTTCCAGTTTTGTCTATATACTTTCATCATACGCATCCAAATATGAACCCCGCCGTTATTTCTAATAATGGGATGAAGGACTACACCATTTGATGTTTAATTTAAAGAGGTAGGAAATTCAATATCAATTAAATTTAATGACAAGTATGTCATTAAATTTGTATATTATAGCAGCCTACCCAATTTTCGGCAGAAAAGTCTTTAAAATCAGATCAAAACATGATGACGAAAATGTTTACATCATGTCGACTTAATAACTCCTACATGATTACTCTTAGGCACAAGCGCGTTGTTGTTTCTTAGCATTTGTCGTAAAATCGCCAATACGATCTCGAGTTTACGTCGTGGGGGTTGGCAAGGGGTCGCGCAGTGATTTGATCAAAACCTGTGCTCTCAGTTCTTTCCGTTCAGTGTAACTTCACTACCCAGACACGGTAGCGCAGGGATTCAGACTTTTGTGTTTAACATTTTCAAGGTTAATGAATAGTAGGTAAGTGTAGTTTGGACAGTGGGCCCGATTGCGGTTTTTTAAACTAAAACTGAATCGATAACCTCATTCTTTTTTTGAAGTCGGTTAAAAATGTATGTGTATTTCGGTATTAAGAACGCATTTGCATTTTTAGCGCGGAAAACCAATGAGTGATGCCTGAGTGTCCATTGGATGGAGAAGTAAGAGGAGTGAGGGTACATTCGCTGGCGTTCTTTCTTAATCTGTTTCTTGAAAATGCTAACGTGAATTTCTTGAAATGATATCCTTTTTGAATTGTTTCTATTTTGATTCCTGCATCATCATCCACATTTTAGGACGACCTGGTATCACCTTTTACCGATGGGACTTCATTCAACTCATCAGGATTGTTATTTCGACTACCATGTTGCGGTGTAATGTTTACGGATGCAGAAGGGGTTACCGAAGGTGAAATAATGTAATCAAAGAAATGACGGTTTTTAGCAGGTCGGGAATCGATTGTTTTTCAATGATCATACAGCCACTGAGCAATGTTTTAGTCATCAATTTCAATAAAGATCAGTTTCAGCAGGTTTACCCAATTTATATGGAAGTGTTTCCTGCAGTGTACACAAAATATTTTTCCTTGTGGCATTAGGTTTGGAATCCTTGTTTCAGTTCATTTTGCTGATTTTTTTTATCCGAATGTACAACTAGAGCTGTCAACTACAACGGTCGAACCCGTCACCTCAGGAAGTTTTAACGAAATTTATCTTTCTGTCTCTCGTGAGGTGAGCGCAGAAGACTTGGGACGAGAAACAATCCACAGTCTAGCTACGTCAGCTGTCCGTCAGAGGCCAACGCCTTACGGCGAGGCACCGGGAAAGGTACCCAGCGGGCAGCCTCGGGCAGCCTGACTCCCAATTTGGAAGGATCTATCCGCCTGGAATTAACCTTCAGGATACCTCATACCTCCTGACTGGTTACAGGATCGAGGTCGCTTGCGCAGACCTCTCCCTTTACGAAGCACTGATACGGTGTCAACCGAATCTATCGCGGACCCGGCATCCTTTTCCCGGCTAATGGCCGGCGGTTGCCGAATAGTCATTTTAAGAGCAGTTGCCATAAAGTTAACAAACACCCCCGCTCTATAGGAAACATTACTGTTCACAGCTTAGAGTATAAATAAGCTTGCTTATTTATACTCTAAGGTTCACAGACTCCCCCGGCTGTTAGTCGGAGTGCACAATCGATTGGCTGACGCCGCACGGTACGCAAATCGTCCAGGAGCCCCCGAAGGTTGGCTCGTAGGGGAGACCGGCCCGCAGGCCAGCGTCCTAACCTGGCTCTCCCTTCTGCGTGGAGGACGCCGGATAGACCCGTGAGTATGACCGACCCTTAACGAAATGGGTCTTCGTGGCCAACACCAACGGGGCCCATTAGCTCCCGAATGAACAATAAAAATACTTTTAACTAGAAACTTTGGTTTACAAAAAAACGTATATGTGCCGTAAACGTATCTTTTAATCAACTCGAAAATGGTGGCGACTCGTCAAAAAAAGTGCGATTGACTCTAGGTACGTGTATGACTTTCGGGTGACAGATGCTACAGACATACACGAATGTGTGACTATTGCTTTATAGTCATACATGGGTTGGTCACACTCACGGGTCAACACCTATCCGACGGCCTCCACGCATGAAGTGCGAGCCTGGGTAGGACTCTGGCCTTATGGTTAGTTTCCCCTGGGAATCAACCTTCTGGCGCTCCTGGACGGTCTGCGCACCGTGCGGCGTAAGCCAATCGACTGTGCACTCTGACTAACAGTCAGGGGAGTCTGGAAGCAGTACTGTTTCCTATAGAGCGGGGGTGGTTGCGGACCTTACGGCGACTGCTCTTGAAATGACCATCGGCTACCCGATCCTGGGTAAACAGCCGGGCAAAGGACGCTGTGGTCCGCGATAGATTCGGTAAACACCGTTTCACCGCTTCGTAAGGGAGAGGACCGCGCAAGCGACGTCGAACTCGTAACCAATCGAGAGACTGGAGTAATCTGGTCGCAATTGGAAGTAAGGGAGTGAGTGTGAGCTCTCTGGGGGACTGTTTTGTCCAAGTCTTCTGAGCTCACTCCAGGGAGATAGAACGACTAATTGTTAAAACTTCCTGAGGTGACGGGCTCGCCCGTTGTAATCGACAACCCTATTTATTGTTTTATACAATAGTGGATTTCCCAAAATATCTCTTCAGATTTTGAGAACGGCGTTTGAGACTATCTGATACCTCGATATAAATATATAAACTAACTTGTTTACGTTTCATCAGTTGCAGTAGGTGTAAACCTGGTCTAAGGCTACATCGCCATATATGAGGATTCGCAACAGTTCAGCCGACATATCTTTTAGTGCAGAAAAGTAAGCGGCCGCGGGAAAATGCTTCCATACATTGAATATCATTCCATTAGCTAGAGTACTTTCTACTGGTGCGCTTCCATTTGCGACAAGCTAAACCGAAAATTTACCGTCTCTATCAATCATAACTGACATCTCTCCATATTCGTTAATGGAAAACCTTACACCTCCATGATGAATAACTAAATACCGATATTTCGCAAATCGTAATCCCGCATTTTACTTTACAGAATTATCCAAAAGCCATGCTTTATTAAACCTGAACCGCCGCTACCTAGGGTAGACTGGACAACTTCGGTTGCAAGATTGTCGAAACGTCGGGCGCTGCAAACTAACGCGATTAAGTCATTTTTTATTAGTTAAAATGTTAAACAACCGCGATAATCTTCGATTTCATACCATTATATTATATATTAGTTAAAGATGCACTGAAGACAAAATTCGAGCAGTTTGATCATTAGGTATATAAAATTATGTTTCGGAGTACTATGTATTGGTTTATTATTTATTATAAGTACATCACAAAGTATTGATGTTATAAATAGTATTCATTTGGCGGCATCCTGTGCTCCATCTTTGCCTAGCAACATGCTGAAGAGGTATATTTCCGGATCGTTGTACCATCAGACTATTCTTTCTGCTGCTATTAGAACGTATAGAAGTCGTAAGAGTGCTCTTTGATGATCTTTTGCTAGTACCGGCACCTGAAACAATTAAATATAGCATTTAACCGCTTGCGGCCCAAATTAGGAAAATTTATTTAAAAAATGCTATTTTAGGGAAATAACATTGCTGTACTAATTCCTAAATACAACTTATTAGACCTAAATACATTTATCTATTTTAATTATTTTGTTTTAAAACAGAGGTACCCAAACTTTCTTGACTCGTAGACCCCTTGCTGTTTTCCGTAGACCCCTGCCTGAATTTTCCTGAACTTACTAACATTAAAAGTTTCTTGACAGCTGGAACAGTACTGATCGCCTACATAGGGTTTTTGGTAATGTGGACAGTTGTAAAAAAATATAAATACTTTCAATTTTTATTTCTTTATTCCTAAACGTCCACGACCTTAAAGTACGAATCATTTGGGAAAGCCGCACATAAGTGCACTTATAGCACTGTCTCGCTTGCTCATTCATGTGGCGCGTTTATCCTATTCACTCGCACGGATACCCATTGAAGCGCAATTTTTTCACATATCTCATTTGCACCTTCCCTCTTAGTCATGTGCGCTGGCCTTTTCAATCGACTAGTGATGCAATTTGAGTTGAGTGTTGATTTCATTCCGTGATACTTGTGACGCGCGAGTTTGTTTATTGCTATTATTATAATTTTAAAATACTATGCTGTAGACAAAATCTGTTTAAGAAGTGATACGACATTAACGGATCGCCTGAATGCTTATGGTGACCTGCCTAGATGGAGCCCACTAACGTGGACCCCCATTTATGTACATCTCGTGCACCCCGATTTTTGTTTCTCGCTGACATAGACCCCCTGCGAATCGAAATCGACCCCTGGGGGTCCATATAGACCACTTTGGGAATCACTGTTTCAAAAGAACAAAAATTGGCGGTTCCATGGTGTAGCCACCGGATCATGAACCTTGAAAATTTTAAACGGAAAACATATTGCAAATAAATATTGTATAGCCTTTGAAAGCAATTTCAAAATGCAGTAATTAGGTCAAGCTTCCAAAAAAAGAAAAGATTTATTCCAGACCACACATTAATAATGTGAGTGGCGCTTACTGTTAAAATCATGAAAACATTTTTTTCCCTTTCAGGTGAAGTCCAGCTTTACATTCTGAGCAGGAAATCGGCCAGAAGCCATGAAAATCTGTTACGGGACATAAGAGAACATATGCAACTGTCTCGTAATTTTTCATCTGAAGACCTCCCTAAAGCTTGGTCTCTTGTTTATACCCATTATTATGTTTATGGAAATATTATTTTTAATTTCTTTAATTGCATGCGGGATAAATGGACTCCGTCCTCGTGTTACGTATAGATTCGTCTCAAACACTAATATATCTACAAATGTTTCAAGGAAAAGCTTTATTAATATTTCATGAGAGTATTCCGATCCCACAGGAATTTGTGGTCCAAAACTTTCCGTAAAAACGGGAATTACTACTTTTAAGGATTTTTGCTTTTATTTCCTTCGACGTCCATAATTAACCAATTGTGATAGAGTGATATGGTCATCGGATTCAAATTCCGTATCCTATTGTAGTTATTATCGGCCAAATTATCAATGTATATATTTATCGGCCAAATTATCAATGTAGTCCATATCAACCCCCGAAAAAATAGAGGTGGTCTCATTTTCATTTTGATGTTCGATGATGTCAATCGATGGTTCCATAGATGGTTCGATGGTTTTGATCGATGTCGTTATTAGATATAGCGACGAAGTGGCCAGCATATCTGATGATGAAGGCATGGAGGAAGGAAGCAAGAATATCTGGGGGCATTTGAATATTCGATATAATCTTCACTTTAGGTGATGGATCTAGGTGGATTCTAGGTGGAGTCTTCACTTTAGGTGATGGATTTAGGCGATGGATTCCACGGTTCTTTCTGTTTTATCTTCATCAGTACTTAAGTTTGCAGACTCCGGATCGCTAGCAATTCTCTTTATTACAGTGTTAAATTCATCAACTTTCATGTTTCTGATTTCTTGGCCTTCCAAGCAGAAAGTTCCATTTAGACCCTAAAAGCAATCAATTATACATTGACAACGTAAAATACATTTTATTATTATGTGGTGGTTACAGAGTGATGTCACCAGCGTTGGTACTTATATATCAGTAACTAAACCTTATAATTATAAAATTAATAATGTTTTTTCGAGAAATATTTCAAGTTGCAAGAAATATTTTAATATTACAATATCCCTTACAACTCAGTTTAATGACTACAACAAAATTTCAACAAATTCATGTGCTAACCAAGTCACTGAGCCGAAGTTTCTATCCGTCAAAAGTATAACTCCAGAATGTCTTCTTTACCCTTATGTACTAATTGAAAATATATCTGGCTATGTAAATCACAGTGTTTCAGGTTTGAAACTTGGCTAAACGCACTAACCGCTTCAAAATAAATTAAAAAGTGGAGTGGTTACTTGACGTAGCCAGTGGGCCGGAAAGGCACAACTAAGTTAAAATTATAGTATAGCTTTCTACGGAGTATAGCAGTATATCTTTCTACGGAGGAAATTAACCATTGTCCCTTATCGTATAAGTACTGTTTCGTTATACTTATTTTATAGACCGTGTCACCACTATATTATATTGTAATTGCTAGGGAAATTATAGTTATATCGATGAACGGCTACTATATCGTTTTATTTTATAAATTTATATCAGTCCCTAAATAGGCCTTACTACGAAATACTAAATTGACCTCAACAGACAAAGTTAAAATACGCTTTATCTCATTCTCTCCTGTCCTCCGGTCCTTGCGGATATTCACTATATTCTAATTATATATTGAAAATTTTAATTTTTTGTTATTTGATTAATATTTGTAAAGTATATTTTTTTGTTATTTTACTCTACTGTCACCCAAATTCTTTTATTTCCACGAAGATTGGCTGTAAGAGATTGTCATTTAAGCAGTAAGTCCGCTTGTTGTACCTATGTATTGTCTTGAAATGTGCAATAAAAAAGGGCAAACTATCTAACCTTTGAAGGCCATATAGACCGAATAATCTACAGACAAAAATGATTAAATTCCCGTTCTGGATTTTCAAGCCGTTTAAAGGTTATTCGTATTTTTTATTCGGCAGTTACTTTGGTCGCATATATATAGTGAACACATTGATAAGACCGAGGGCGTCAAGTGCTTTTTACTACTTACACTGGTAGTAAAAAGCACTTGACTCTCTCGGAACATCTTAAAATGTTCCCGCCGCCAAACGCCGAACGCAAGGACGTAAGACAGGATACAATGAGTGTTGTGTGCAAGACGGATTTTCAAGACGGCGCTTCGAGCCCGGTCCCCCATCACCATTCCCCATCACCATTCCCCGGTCCCCCATCACCATCACCCCCAACCTACGCAGTAGCGGCAGCGGTATGCGGCCTATCCGCAAAACAACGGATTGACAGCTCTTCAGTCTACCCTGGACAACGGCGGCTGCAACGTCACCGAAACGCCGGGTGCTACAAATTTCACGCGGTAAATTCGTTTTCTATCCTATTCCTTTGATTTACTGCTGTAATAAATAGAAACTAAAGTGTGCATTTATTTTTGGTCCGATGTTACTCGGAAATGGCATTGTTTGTTTGTTTGTTTGTTTATACTCTTTATTGTGAAAATGTCACAATGGGCGTGCTTAATGTCATATGACAATCTCTTACAACCAACCCTACTATGACGTGTTATATGTATATGTGCGTGTAACGTGTATATAAATGTGTCTTGTTATTGCACTCGATCGACAGAATTGAAAATGCAATTCCGTTAATTTGATCCCAAAGGAAAATGGTGACCCAGCCGGGAATCGAACCCGGGACCTTACAATGTAAGATCAGGCAACCTAACCACTATGCCACCGGGCCGGGACTTTGCTTATTTTGTCAAAAAATATATAGAACAGAAGCCATTTATTATACGAAGGTTTATTAGGAATTAGATTTCAGATGTTTTGAATTATATTCCCGTAAAAAAAATAAAAGCTTGCATATTCTAGCATTAGCGTGGGGCGCGTGCGAGCGAGACGCCCTCTGTTAAACAGCGATACGATAAGAAGAGATTGGCTGTCAATCTGCCACATATATAAACTGCTTAGGGGGTTCGTTTATAATCCGGCCATCCTTAGAAGAATCGGTATGTTTGTACCCGCCAATTACAACCGTGCTAGGACTCCGTATTGTTCGCGTTACCGCGAGCTACAACTAACATCGTTCAACACTGCTTCACGGTGCGGACGCTTCGTACCCTAAATGCACTATGTTCGACTGAGCCAGAATTGGATATTTGGACGGTAAACTTAGCACAACTGCAAAGTACGGTAATGGCATTTCTTGGCAATCAAGTAATTAGATAAATATGTAGGTATGTAGTATTAAAATTGTTACAAAGTAGTAACTAGTGTAATAAGAAAAGTTAGATAAACATTAGATATATGTAAGTATAATCGTTATTACGCTCTAACGTATTTCTCTGTCTCGTTTGCTATAGTGTAGAATAATAATCTATATATTAGAATAATAATGATAGTAATAGTAATGGAGTAGATTAATAATAATATTATTAACAGTAGAATTATAATAATAGTCTATAGTAGAATAATAGTTATAATCTAGAATAATAGCCTAGAAAAATAAGTAATGATTTGGAATCATCTGTAAGGTTAGTTATGTTTAGGGAAATAAATAAATAAATAAATAAATACGGAGAGAGATAGAAGAAACCTAAAATGTTTGGGTCTTAAGCCGATAATATTTTGTGTTACAATGACCAATTTCCGGTATTTATTCCATTGAACATTTTATTGAGCCGTTAGTAGAGAAGAGATGTTTTTGTAATTTAAAAAGCTCTCCTTATGTACTCTATGGTATAACTATATTCTACGAAATAAAAGAATGTCAATATTAATTTTCTTTTACGGTTCCGGATAAAAAAGTCCAGTCATCTTTTTGCGACATCATTTGTTATTATAGTAGGTATTTTCACCACATTAAGTCAAAATTATATTGTCGGTTTATAGCTACATGCCGTGTATCCGTGTAATATAGCATACTTATTTAATTTAATATACATTTTCCTTCTACATGCGGTACACCGATCAAAAGACGCGTATTTTCCTGTCCTCTCGGCGTAAGAAGAGGGTCAAAGGATTTCTTCGGCGGAAAAACTTTCCCTTGACAAAGTTTGTGCAAACATCTGAAGCAAAACTAATTCTGAAACGTTTCCAGCTTATCTGAATTTCTTTTGGCTTGTTTGTATCAAAGTAGTTACTGGTATCGGTAAGAGTTTTCGCGGCGGTATGTCACGAACAATTTACATTCAGGCTACAGTAAGTTATAAGTTGGAAAAAAATACAATTTCTTGTGCAAACTTTACTGTTGTACGAATTGGACTAGGGATGACTTTTGATAGTTGGTCGCCAAATGACAATTGGATAATGTAAACATTGGAAATGGCATTATAAGTTATCAAGCGATTTTTGAACTTAGCAATATATAAATACTAGCTGCGCCCCGCGGTTTCACCCGCGTGGTGATGGAAAATTGTGATAATGATGATAGAAAACTATATATCTTTATAAATTATAGCCTATGTGTTATTCTGATGTGTAAGCTATATTATTGTAAACTTTCATCAAAATCCATTCGGTAGTTTATGCGTGAAAGAGTAACAAACATCCATACAAACATTCTTACAAACTTTCGCGTTTATATAGTAGTAGGATTATTTAGTCATCAATTTAGTAAATTTAAATTCTATATCTCGTCTGTGACAATATGACTTACTTCTCGATGCATTTTTTTCTTTGGAAATATATTTTTTTTACTTTCCTGGCAAGCCATTTATTATACGAAGTTTGTGGACGCTTTTCTGTGTGTCTGTGTATCTGTCTGTCTGTTTTTTTGTGTGTAGCGATAGTGCTCCACGATAGCGCTTAAACGCTTCGTCCGATTGAGCTGAAATTTGTCATGCAGGCATCATTTGGTCATGGCAAGAGTTGAAAGATATAGGGAGCTAATGGGCCCTTGCTGAGTTGGCCACGAAGACCCATTCTGTTTCAGGGTCGGTCACACTCACGGGTCAACACCCATCCGATGGCCTCCACTCATGGGGTGCGGAGCCTGGGTAGGACACTGGGTCAACCAGTCTCCCCTGGGAATCAATCCTCTGGCGCTCCTGGACGGTCTGCGCACCGAGCGGCGCAAGCCAATCGATTGTGCTCTCCGACTAACAATCGGGGGAGTCTGGGAACTGTATTGTTTCCTATAGAGCGGGGGTAGTTGTCTACCTTACGGCGACTGCTCTTGAAATGACCATTGGCCATCCGATCCCGGTTCAGAGTCGGGCAAAGGACGCCTTGGTCCGCGATAGATTCGGTTCACTCCGTTTCTCCGCTTCGTAAGGGAGAGGACCGCGCAAGCGACCTCGAACTCGGAACCAATCGAGAGACCGGAGAAATCTGGTCAAAATTGGTAGTTAGGGCGCGAGTGCCGCCCGCCAGGTAACATACCTGGCTACTCGCGGTAAGGCGTTGGACTCTAACGGGTTGTGGCGTAGCTTGACGGTGGATTGTTATGTCCCAAGTCTTCTACGCTCACTGCACGGTCGATAGAACGAACAATCGTTAAAACGTCCTGCGGTGACGGGTTCGCCCGTTGTGGTTGACAACTCAATATGTTAGTCAGAGTTTTGGGAGCTAATGGGCCCATGCTGGGTTGGCCACGAAGACCTATTCTGTTCAGGGTCGGTCACACTCACGGGTCAACACCCATCCGACGGCCTCCACGCATGAGGTGCGAACCTGGGTAGGACGTTCGGGCGATGGACTTCCCCTGGGAATCAAACCTCTGGCGCTCCTGGACGGTCTGCGCACCGTGCGGCGCAAGCCAATCGATTGTGCACTCTGACTTGGCCGACACAGTTCGTCTCGGCTTGCCTTGGGTGACGCAGTTCGCTTCTCGGCTAGTCTCGGGCGGTACGGTTGGTTTCTCGGCTAGCCTTATGCGGCGCAGTTTATTTCCCGGCTAGCCTTGAGCGGCGCAGTTCGTTTCTCGGATAGCCTTGGGCGGCGTAGTTCATTTTTCGGCTCGCCTCTGGCGGTGTGGTTCGTTTCCCGGATAGCCTTGGGCGCACAGTTCGTTTCTTGCCCCTCCTTGGGTGGCGCAGTTCGCTTCTCGGCTCGCCTCGGCGGGCGCGTTTTGTTTCTCGACTAGCCTCACGCGGCGCGGTTTGTTTCTCGGTTAGCCTCAGGGGGAGTGGTTTATTTTTTGGATAGCATTGGGCGGCGCAGTTCGTTTCTCGGCTAGCCTAGGGCGGCGCGGTTTTTTCTCGGCAAGCCTTGGTTCAATACCACCATACATTGTAATTATTGTCTCGCGATGGCGTCGTTTGTCGATGAAATGATATTTGGTGCGTCCGCAGGATCAGGCAGGCGGGAGCTGTTCCCGGCCCGACGGGTGCAGGGCCCGTCGCCGCCCCTCATATCGCACCCCGCCCACCACTATATATCAACGCCATCTATTATCGCTTGGCCCAAACACGCTCTCAGCCGAGAAACGAACCGCGCTGCCCGAGGCGTTGCATGGGAACCCAACCGGGTTCGTGCGCCGGCGAGAGAGGGCACTTATCATTTTTATTTATGAAATAAATATTCAGTTGTCAGTTCTTGGCTGTTTGCCGGGAAAGGGTGTATTACGACCGGTTGTTTGAGAACATCAGAATTAACCCTTCGGACGCCGACAGCGCCTATAGACATTTTGCGTCGTTTGACAGATCCGCGCGTTTTGAACGGCCCCGTATATATTAGGTATATAAATATATAATATACATGACTAACAAGATTAATTACTAGGTTATAAGAGGGAATTCATGAAAAAACGATATTGTTAGTATTTATTCATAAAATCGACCAAAAATTTGCGGCGCAGTTTTTTGCGCGAAGGCTGGCTTCCGAGCGGTTAATGATGATGATAAAAAAACAGACTGCAGAACGTATGCAGACGTTATAGTTAAATATTTATCTTTCGTAAGTCCGACCATGTCACTGAGTACCGAAACAAGCCGCAGTGGCTGACGATCAGCAAGCGAAGAGATGAACTCAAATTGCCTCTCCTATATAACTCTACTTATAATCCCACTTCTCCCTTAAGGAAAATCTTAAGGAAAATTTTCTTTGTCTGAGTAGTAATGATTAAGTAATTCAGTTACAGCGGAATAACACACGTTCAATTCCTTTTCATGGCTCATTTTTTTAAACTCACCTAGACATTTGAACTTAATTTTCTTTATTACATTATATTCTAATATCTGATGACTTATAAAGATTATAAATTACTACAATTAATATAAATATCCACAAATGTTTTAATATTTTCCTTTATTAAATTTTTTGTTGAGAATATTAGACTCAATGAATCCACAAAGTGTAGGATCGCCTACCTACTGATTAGAATATATTTCATAATGTTGTATTGTACTACATGTTCACACTTAGACGACGAGAAAGTAATAAGCCTTACCCTAATCAATATTAATTTAATATTAATTATATATGTATTATTATATTTATTATTTCATCAAACAATAAATTATTTTTGTACATTTATTATTCAATAAAATCATATTTTTACACATGGGATAAAATGTGTAATTATAAAGTGTTTTTAAGCCGTATGTATGTAAGTATGTGTAGCATTTATGTAACCTTGACATACGCGCCGTAAGTGTCTTTTTGCATGACAAATAGGAGTGTAATATGTTCAGAGTACATCTATGTATGTTTTCCGTTTCTTTATTCCACCATAACTTCTAAACACCCGAACCGATTTAGAAGTGTGTAGTATTGTTAGAATTGTTATGTCGTCCCTAGGGTCATATGATACTTTTCTGTAAAAATATCAAGTAAGTAGTTGTCTAAATGTTCAAATCGTGTTTAGTATCAAATGAAAGGTCTGATTGAGTACATTCCGAAAATATACATGTGGATAAATACATAAACCATAAATATTTCTTACAAAACCGTATTTTTTTTAATTATAAATACAATAGTTTACTCTGTGTATCGCCACTCGTGTTCTTTATTCTTTTAATATATTTATTAGTTAAATTATGTGAAATAAAATTACACGTACCCTCTCTGGTCATTCGTTCTCGTAAAAGCATTGATCGGCTACGCAAAACTTTCCTATGGCAGCATGAAATTTTGCTAAAAAGCTGAAAATAAAACAAGCATTCGTTAAATATTTACGCTGTTGTATTCCCGCTTTAAAATTAAGAATATATTCGTGCGCCACAAGGTTACCCAAAATTGTAATTTTTACATACAGACGGAAGTAATATTAAGATGGGACAATAAATTGCAAAACAACCGCGATAATTGACTATACGTGTCTTTCTGACGTAATCGAGGCGTAGCATACAGATTTAGTGTAACATATAGGCTAACTGTATTTTCTGTTAAATCATTGCTATTGCTGAAAGTTATCCTCTCTCTGCATACGTGTTTACAAACCGTTTAATAAATATTAATGCAAATTCATTTAACATAAACTTTGCAGTAAATAAAATTAATTAAACATCGCCTTCAGCATTATCCCGGTCAGCAGGTTTTTTGCCATCAACAGGACTATTAGGTCGACATCTTCACTAATAACAGCAACAGCCGTGGCATCTGACAACTACAAAGCCGTGTCTACAATCAGGACATCCGCATCGTCCTGTA
This sequence comes from Micropterix aruncella, assembly GCA_944548615.1. Lineage (NCBI taxonomy): Eukaryota > Metazoa > Arthropoda > Insecta > Lepidoptera > Micropterigidae > Micropterix > Micropterix aruncella. The sequence goes on along the minus strand of OX155955.1, from coordinate 12,187,871 downwards.
CTCGAAGGGTTATTACTCCATGTGCCTGTATTATGACATTCGGCATGTTGATCAACCCACTTTTGTTGTAGATATTCGACAGGAAGTTTTATTGCTTCACAGCTATGACGGTCCCCTGATTGTTATGTATATCTTTTAAATTGTTATTAGTCGTTAGCTAACGGCAATTGGCAAACAATCTGACGGCACAATTCTCCCCTTGAGTAGTGGAATAACGGAACACGAGAGTTATTTTTTCTGCAAAATCTCCGAATTTACACATAATGGTAAAATTGCTCTGGCTTTAGAACAGTTAAATATAAAATTGAAAAATAATATATATTCTTGAAGAAAAAATATTACCCTACCATTTCCTCCGACTTAATATATTCGTAAGATAAAGGGCCTTAGAGTCAGCTAGTCAAATAAAACAAAAAAAAACGTCAGATATTTTTTTTTCTCAAAATTAGCTAATTTTGAGCGCGAATATCTCGAAAACTACGCAAGATTAGAATAATTGTTGTGCTAAATTTTATCAGCTTTAATTTTGTGCAGAAAGGCATAGTTTCAGATAAAAAAGCGAAATATATAAATACAGGACTTTCTACGATTCCCCCCCCCCCCTCTCATTTATTATGTTTACATCCTTACTAGTCCAAACAAAGTCCCAAAGACAAAAAATTCGTTCTTTCTATTTCCCTCTAGAACTTTTTATTGACTGGGCTGCTACTCAAAAAGAAAATGATTTTGAAAGGAAAAAAGAAAAACGAAAACAAACGTATCCAAATACATCAGTATACGCGAGGGGGAAAAGAAGGGAAAGGGTATAAAATGTCAGATCTATATGGATCTGACATTGTATACAAGTAGTATAGATTTTTTAGATACATAGAGAGATAATGGTTATAATACTATATGTAATATAGTAAATAAATCGTCGACGGAATTTCGCGTGATATCGACAGATCGTCAGAAAAGCACCGACCATGAGCTACCAAGGCAATTGGAAAGCTAATTGGAGTAAAGGCATACCGTTTAGTTACAATTTCGGAACAAAAGAAACTCGCACTATTATTACACGCAATAGACGAGGATGAATTGAACAAATTAATAATAATAATAATAATAGTAATTAAACGCTTTATTTGCTTTAACAAAACGGCGAGCTTATTGCATAAAAGCAATATCTTACAGCTAACCTTAACCTAGTGGATTAACATGTTATGCGGTAAAAATAAACTAATAAATTAAATTTTAATCATTTAAATTCAGCAGGGAAACAGAACAATAAATTTAAGAAAAAAAACAAACAATAAACCTATAATGACGCAAGGGACGCAATAGGGAGGAAAAAATAGGGAAAAATAAGGAAAAGTTTATGAGCGTGGGTTCAAGTGTAAAGCATTCCAGAGACGGGCTCCACGTACAGAGAAAGAGTGCGAGAAGAAATCACTACTGTGACTAGGGATCGAGAGCAGTAGGTTGTCTTCAGATCTCAGAGGGCGCCCGTGAGAAGATAGAGGTTTGAACCTACTTATAAGATATTTCGGAGCGGCCCCCTTCAGGATTCTGAAGAGCAAACCTAGGACTCTCGTATCTCTCCTTTCTCGGGTCGTCAGCCAGTGAAGTCTCCTTCTGTACTCCAAATTCAACTCGTTTCAAAAAAAGGAAGCGGAAGACGATAAACTAATATTCAATAAGCTGATTGCGAAATTCGATTAACATTTCCAGCCGGAAAGAAGTGATATAAAATGCGTCCTGCCAATACTGGCGACATATATTTGTCGATTAAACAAATAGGGCACGTCGGAAATCTATGAACAATAAATCATCGCACTTCAAAACAAAGTAGTTTATCAAGTTTATGCAACCTGGCACAACTACATAACAGTTACAACTACAGACATGCGACAAGTGAGTCGTTGCTGATAAAGACGACATTAGACTTCAACGGGGCATTGGAAATATGCCGAATGAAGCATGTCGTGGAGTACAAATCAGAGAAAATGAAAGAATTTCAAATCGAACAGCAACTGGCTACAGTATACTCTTTAAAAGCACAGCGGGAAAAGGCGCCTCGTTTAGGGTTACCATATGTTTCGCATTCGGTTCCGCGTTTCAATCTTAAATCCCGCGTCTGTCCACTTTGTCACGTTTGTCCAGAATCGGAAGTTGTGGCGCGCTTTTTATCCGCTGACGTATGCGTTTCCGTTTCGTTTTTCTTTTGATGGTATTTCGCAAAAAAAATGCCTGCTAGCGAGTACGTGAGGGTTGTGACTTATTATTAAACTACATTATTTTATTGCGATGGTATCTTCGAGTGGATCAGGGACTATGCAACTAGTGCTGGATTTACGAATAAGCTACACAAGCTTAGGGCCCCCACTTTCTTGGAGGCCCCCAAAAAATTGTCCGAGTAAGCAATCGTCATATATACTTAAATATGCTACAACAATATCTCAAATAGCTTAGGGCCTTATCAAGTTTAAATCCGGCACTGTGTGCAACCAGCGAATAAACAAAACGCCTTGAGAGTTTAACCCTTTAAGGGCCATGGCTCGTATGTGTTACAAAATTTCAAAAAATATTTTATGAATTATCGAATAAAAATAACATATACATTTCATTTTTTTCATGTAAATGAGACATCAGAATATTAAAATTGGAAAAAAAATGTTTAAAAATGTATCGTTAATTGTTTTTGAAACATCGCAAATGACGGTGATGTTAAATAAATAAATCTAATATTTATCGTGACTTTTTTTTAGTACGTACTAACTCTTATTGAGTTAATAAAATCATATTTATTAATATACAAAATTTATTTGTATCTCTTAGGACCACAAAGACACGAATTTCCTATCAATTTACATAAAATCTATTGAACCAATTTTCACAAAACTAGATATACGTATTATTTACATCGCCCGTTAACAGTTTTATATATTAAAAACTTCCATATTCTACGGCGAAGGTTATTGTCCCGAAAGGGTCAATGCAGAATTCAATAAGCGATTTCACTGGATTCAGCGTGGAAGGGACTAGTAGTACACAGCTTCCTGTAATTACAACGACTTTTCTGAAAGACATGTAGACGAGAGCGAGAACTCTGCATAATGCACGCTCTCGCCATGCGAAAACTATGTCATATCGTCAAATTTCGGAAGCATCTAATAGCAAACAAGAAAGGCGTCTTTTTGCTAAGAAATTTTCTTAAAATGAAATCGATATCTCAGCCGGCGTGTCATTGTTATCATACCGTATATCACTCAATTAGCTATAATAAGTCAGTTGAGGGTTGCAATTATAAAGGAATTTTTCGCTAAATACATTGCTAAAAAGTAATTGACATGTGGCCACACAAAAATTTCCTTTAATATATAATAAGAAAAGTGACTAAATTAAATTAGAAGTTCGGTGAATAATTTATACCCAAGTATATCCTTGAATATAATGAATACTTAAGTAAATCCGTGAATACAGTATAAAGTGTTTTTTTATACGTATTCCTAAATGTTTAAGCATTTAGCGATAAAATTCATTATGATACCTACTTGTTAAATTAGTTTAAAATAAATATTTCCTAACACTGAAAAAAACATATACATTAACCTCAAAATCAAAAGCAGACATAAATGTCCCGTAATAGATTTAAAAATATATGGCTATCCTACTCGTCAATCAAAATTTAAGCAAATTTACAGAATACAGCGACAAAGGGCTCGATTGCGTGTCTTCATGAACTAAAATCGGAAAATAGTCCGTGTGAACGAGACAGGGCAATTCGCTAGAGCGGAGTGTGAGATGACCGGTTGTCACTTTTTCGCATTAAAACTGCGCGCCAATGTCAAATCTTACATCGCACGAAATATGTTCGAATTTATTCGGACGAGTATAAGTTCAACAGGTAGTATTTATCGACGATCGTTCGTTTCATATTCCGCTCTAACGTATTGCTCTGTCTCGTTCGCTTGGACTAATTTTAGTTTTAGTTCACAAAGAAACGCAATCGGGCCCAAAGTGTGTGAAAAAAGTGTATAAACGTATGGATTTAGATACTGCTACGAAAGATCATGCAACAAGTGTCGGAAGTAGATTTTTTTGGTATAGATGTGAAGGTATATAAAAATGGACAAGAGGACAGAGATGAAGCGAAAATCAGTGACGCTGATAAAGAATTCGAGCCTTACCTAATGACATAACAGTTTGATCAATATACCAGAGTCGCTCAAGTGTTATTTATGCTTCGTACATAAATATCATAAGTTCGTTTTCTAACTTCATAATATAAAATTCGTTCGATATAAACATATGATATTATGTATTTGTGTAAACACTTGGTCGTATTCCTTGTCATACCTACGTTTCCTCGCAGGTTTGTCACGAGGATGTCCTCATTCGAGTATATTAACCCACGAGCCCTTATTGGGTTTGTTGTAATAAATTTCACCCAGCCACAATATTTCCAAGGGGCTAAACGTCCCCTGTGTCAGTGAATTCACCGCTTTTCCCCCAAAAAGAGCGCGTAACCTGACAAATTGCCACCGGCAGTAAAACCATAAACGGCGGACATATTGCCGTCGCGGGGTTTTCAAGATAAAATAAAATATAACTGGGATAAAATACGGGAAGGGTAAAATCATTGGGAGATACAAAGTGAAAAGTAATTTTTAAATGTTTAATGCATCGAAAAATGTATATATTATTTACCTCGATAAATCCGTTCCTAAGAGTTTGATTCATGAGACAATAGATTAGAGGGTTGTAACAAGAATGTGACATTGCCAGCCAATGTAAAGAGAACCATATATATGGAAGGTACCACAGATTCTCCCAGCTCTCGTTCCAAAGTACCTGAAAAATTTAAAACCAATTTAAAATGATTATTATACAAGTTTTACAAAATGTAGCACCTACTTCAAATGTTCTAATATTCATGATACATGTTTTGCAACCTGCCAACAAGCTTGATCTCTCCAAAGAAATCCATGTACAGGAATGACAGAAGTGTTCAATAATACCTATAATGTACGAGTATGCCCCTACATTCTCCGTTGTCAAAATCTAATATTACCTATAATATGTCCTTTCATTGTACAATACAATACAATACAATCAACTACTCAAGTAGATAGGCATTCCTACACTTGGATGCGTCACAAAATTAAATGCTTAAAATTTAATTATTAAAAACATAACTATCATGATAGTTGTCATGACTGTAATATTATATTCAATATTACCTACTTACAAATAATCAAAATATACTAATGTCATTATACAAGTATACAAGTAAGGGAGAATAATATATTAAAATAGAAATGCAAATTATATGTAGAATAATCAACGTAAAATAATTTTATTGTCAATCCAGCAATATGCCTTCGTATTTTTACATAAATAGATGTATACTAAATTATATGAGAATTAGAATGTCAGCTATCATATTTCCGTTAAATTAAAAAATTTTTTTTTTTTTTCAAAAACTCGGAATTTTTAAACTCTCTTATACCATAAATTGGGTTCCCTACCAAATTATTTATAATTATCTTTTTAAATTGGTCATCTCCAAGGCTTTTCATTTTCTCTGGAATCTTATTATAGAAGGACAAATTTTAGTGTATAAAACTGTATCGCAATTTGCTAAGTCGCTGTCGGTTTATGTGGAGATTGGATTTATTCCTCGTATCGTGATGATGAAAATCACTATTTACCGGAACTTCTGCTAGGTGTCTACGAGCGTACATAATATTTTGGTAGATGTAGGAAGAAAATAGATTCATGATTCCTGATTCTCCGAGCAGCGGCTTACAAGAACTTCTTGGAGAGACTCTATATAAACTGCGTACCGCTCTTTTCTGGAGGAGAAAAATTCTTTTTGAGTTTGGTGCCATTCCCCAAAACAGTAGGCCATACGTTATGAGGGAGTGGAAATATGCAAAATAAACCGATTTAGCGGCTTCAAAACCGCATAAATTTCTTATCTTTCTAATAGCGACTATGGCACTGCACATTTTTTTATTGAGATCATTTAAGTGATCAGACCATTGTAATCTTTGATCAATTTCTAATCCGAGAAATTTAGTGGAGGAGACATTTTCTAGTTTGTCAGACCCAAAGTATAAGTCCATTTCATTGGAATCAGATGGCCGCAAAGAGAAGCGTAATGCTTTTGATTTATTTACGTTAAGTGTCAATTTATTTGCTTGAAACCAAATACTAAGCCTGTCTATTGTTTCTTTTATTTTGGGCCAATGTGTCTTTATTTTTATCGCTAAAAAGAAGTGAAGTATCATCGGCGAATAAAATGATTTTATCACCCACGGATTTCAGGCACTCTGGGATGTCATTAATATACACGAGGAAGAGAAAAGGTCCAAGTATTGATCCTTGAGGAACACCTTTGCGGATATTCTGTAGCGCGCTCTTGCTATTTTCGACTTGCGTAATCTGAGTGCGTTTTTGCAAATAAGATTCCATGAGTTGCAGTTCCTTATTCCTAATTCCGTAGTATTCCAATTTTTCAAGTAGAATTGAGTGGTCTACGCAATCAAAAGCCTTAGAGAGGTCACAGAAAATGCCTACGGTTTTTTTCATATTGTCTAGCCCAAGTAGTGTTTTTTCAATTAGACTGACGATTGCATCTTGCGTAGGGAGATTTTTTTGAAATGCAAATTGTTTTTTTGACAGGATTTGGTTTTCAGCAAAGAAATTAACAAGTCGGGTAAGTAGTAATTTTTCAAAAAATTTACTGAAAATTGGTGAAAGAGATATGGGCCGATAATTATCTCTGTTTTCAGGACAACCTTTTTTAAATATCAGTACCACTTTGGCCATCTTCATTTCGGTGGGAAAGAATCCATGGTCCATGTATCGATTAAATATAAAAGAAAGTATGCGAGATTGCGGTTACAGAACTCTTTAGGATTTTGGTAGATATATACCACAGGTCTGTTGAATTTTTCATTTTAAGGGATTTAGCAACTTTAATTATTTCGAGAGAATTTGTGGGGGAGAATAATAATGAATTTGGATTTCTTTTACGATAGCCCTCAAGCAGGCCTAAAGCTGAGTGATTTCCCTTATTCTGGTAGCTGATATTTAAGGGTATGGAGCTGAAATAGTCATTAAAAAATTCTGCAGCCGTTGTCGCATCATCTATACTACTGCCATTGACGTTGAAGCGTAGGCAATTATAACATGTTGGGTTCTGTGTACATTCTTTTGTGATGATATTCCAGGCAGCCTTGATTTTATTATCTGAATTATCTATAGTATATTTTAAATATTTCTGCTTAGCAAACCATACTACTTTTTTTAATGTCTTTTTGTATACTTTGATGAATTCGAGAACTATGGTATCCTTACTATTTTTATGTATTTCATTCAGATGCAGCATCCGCTGTTTGGATATCTTGATTCCCGGTGTTGCCCAGTCATAAAAATTTTTCGAACGTTTCCGAGTTGATTGCCTCACGGAAATTGAGCTATCCAATGCAGCGATCCAATGCATGTTCCACTCCTTCGGCAGTCGTGTAAAAAGTCCAATTAATGGGGATCGCCTCGAATTTCATGTTGTCCTTTATTCAATAAATAAAAAGTGCCTACTTTTACGTCCGCCTATATCCTGGATAATCTATTACAGGCTAATGCAAACAATGAAAACTTCACCAGAAAATCTAACATTCATTGACATGATTAATACTCGAGGAAATATGAAAATTCAACAAGTCAATCATAGACTTGCCAAAATAGGTAAAAGTTTTTGACTTCGAGGTTTTTACAATAATGTATCACTAGCCCAGAAAGTTATCCAACCCGTCACCAAACCTTGGTTACTGAGTGGTTGAGAGAATAATAAATAAATTGTGCTAATTTTCTGGTTTTGGCTACGGCTTTGGTTATGATATCTGCTCTGATAAAAAGGTATTAAAGGGTATAAAAATAATCCTAACAATATTGAATTAAATTGAGATTCTGCTCTTAAAGACAGCGAACGAGCAAATGGACGAATTGCACCATTCCGCAGCCAGGACTGCTCCATAGATGGTAGACCGAATACATCATGGGGTACATTTGTGAGGTTGAGGAGCACCTGCCTGAGAGAGGGAGGATGGGAGGAAAATGTAAAGAAATCTACCAGTTTACTAGCAACTGTCCATAAAGAAAAGTAAAAGGGTAAGAATATAGCTTTGTAAAGGCAGTAAATCTTAATTAATATATTTTTGTCTGTCTTTATTAATTCGTGTCTATAATATCCGTCTTGCCTTTTTTGAAGTTTCCTTGTATCATTGATCCTCTGTCTTATTTCTATTCGCTGGTATTCGTATATCTTTCATGCATTTTATATAATTACTGCACTGTTTTCCACATTTTGGCTTTATCTCCCACCAATTATTCCCATTCCTCTTGCGTTTTATCGGTTACGAAAATATATTTTTTCCAATGTCCACTATAATCCTCTTATTTCCAATACCAAACATATTCTTTTTTTTCACAGACAATTACTTGTTTACAATTTTTTAAATTCCCAATACATAAAATGCTTTTTTCACAAAGTTCAGTAATTTTTTTACAAAATTTTAATTGAACCACTCTTATTATTTTTTTCAGGGAAATCACGACAATTTTACTATATGTAAGTATATTTAATAACGATAGAAGATAGTTTTTAATGCAATATCCTATTGTTATGTTGCAATATTCCATATTTTTCAAATGTTATATTTAAAAAAATCGTTTAAAAAGTTCACATTAAAAAATACATTGTATACCTTTGATGACTCCATATTTTTTACCACGGGCGACATAAACGAGTAGTGAAACAATTTCTTTGCATAGATACTGATTAATATATGATATTTAGGTAACAATTTGACATTTTACATTTCATTCGACATTAACCATATTTTTTTTTCACTGGACTTTTAAGTGTATTTTGATTTAACTGGTATTTAATTGATTTGGTTTTAGATTTTTATCACAAAATTCCTGGTCCTGATTTCATAATTTATATTTTTTACGACTGTCTATTTGACTACTACCTACATTATTACTACTACGACTATTGTCATATTTACGTCTGATATGTAATTTATTTAATCGACGGTTTTATCTTAGCTTTTATTTTTATATCTCGTATGATTTATTTACTTTCATTTAAAATTTTCATAATTAATAATATTTGATTATTAATTTCAGATTCCTATTTATTTACATGCATATCTGTTCAATTTTAGTTTTTATTTACAGTTAATTGTATACATTTTTAAAATTTGTAATCGACTGATTTGGTTTTTAAATTTTACTTCATAATTTTTGTTACCTACATAATTATAGATATAAGTTATTTCATTGTAATTTCTAAACCCGAAGAGAATATCTTGAAATGAATAAACATGAACTTAAACTTAAACTTTGCTTCAGTAAATTGTTTATTATATCGATTTGCAGAATCTTGCGCTTCCGTGTTTCGTATCTGGTCATCAGAGTGACATCAATTTCTACCTCATTAGCGGCTTGATGATCAAATGTCAATACCCCTTAAATATTTTCTTCAATATTTTATACATTTAGAATTTCTTTAACCTTGTCCTAAAGATGATTCTGTTGCAAGAGCGGGTTTCCCATTTCTCTGTTTCTATTGTACAGTACTTTGTGCATCGTCACTTTCTTCCGATTCTTTTTCTTCCAGTGTATATAATTAATATAAATGTGTTTTTTTTTCATTTTCTTCTCCATGTTTAGCGAATAGAGGTGATCCCATTGTGGTCTTTTTTGCTACAGTGTCCCGTGTCATGCTCAGGTGAGGTATTTATATCAGTTATTTCCGGAAATATTACACTAAATTGCTATTTCTCTATCAAATTTTCTGTCTAAGGAAGGAAGTCATCAAAGGCAGACAGAGTATGGTGAATCGTAAAATATGAAATCTATTAAAAAGTCAATAAAATGGTTACCACAAGCGCGTTGAACGGAAGCCAACAGAGCGTGAACGCGATCACCGCCGTCATCATCATCTTCACCAGCTGCAACATTTCAGAAATAGGAAAAACATCAGCGGCCGAAAAAAAATATTACGCATCTAAAAGGGTACCTAGCCATCCAAAAGATAACGCTAATCGACTGTCGGGGCATATTGATAGCGAGACGAATGATTTATGGTTTACTGGCTCCTAACAAGAAGTAAACGAGAGAAGTTCGTTTTCGCAGTAAAATTCACGCTTAGTATCCGTGGTGGGCGTCCGTTTGTATATATATATATATATATATATATATATATATATATATATATATATATATATATATATATATATATATATATATATATATATATATATATATATATATATATATATATATATATATATATATATATATATATATATATATATATATATATATATATATATATATATATTTTTGTATATATATATATATATATATATATATATATATATATATATATATATATATATATATATAAATATATATATATATATATATATATATATATATATATATATATATATATATATATATATATATATATATATATATATATATATATATATATATATATATATATATATATATATATATATACATATATATATATATATATATATATATATATATATATATATATATATATATATATATATATATATATATATATATATATATATATATATATATATATATATATATATATATATATATATATATATATATATATATATATATATATATATATATGTGTAATATGTCATATACATGTCATATGAAATATGTATTCATTATTGCATGCACCTAAATTATTGTATGTATGTACAACATACTACGTAGTATATCAAATAAAAACAATAATTGAAAAACTAATCATTTACAAGACAGGTCGGCAATTTACTAGTATAAGCGAAGTATATGCCGAAAGTACATATAAGCTGTCCTCAACATAGACTTTGCCTAGATAGGACTGTTTAAAATAATGTTTAAATTGTGAATAATGAAAAAAAATAGAAATCTGAATCTGAATCTGATTTTATTATTCTATTTTTGTGGAAAAAATCACAGAGCTGCTGTTATAAAAACACTTAACTGGACTAAGAAACTGCTTACTATAAGATGACAATTCTTTTAGAATAGCACCTAATACTATTTAAGATAGTACCTAGCCATGGGCTTAATTAAATCATCCGTGTTGCTGACTTGTAGTGTTATTTATTTACAGTTTCTGCATTATTTGGGGCAATGAATAGTTGTTAGTTGAACACAAAAGCAGCTGTAAACAAAACGTTTCGCAAAGCAAACTGAGATCTAAACAATTTCTTCTCTTTCAGCGCATTGTTTGCAACTATACGAACGATAAACGTCTGGTAGTTCAATGCGTTCTATCGTTACATACTTTGACTTCAAATGTAGCGTATTCCATACAATTTATGTAGTTTATTCTGTACCTACGGAAAGCAAGGAATCTGTTAGATCTTTTATTTAATAAAAGAATTTAGCTTTATCTATAAAAAATAAGGTAATTAGAGGTCTAATCAGTTAGTAATCAATTAATTTATTACACTGATGAATAATAAAATAAAGTTATGGCTTAAATCACAAATGACTTATAATCCTTAAATATGGATTATATGATAATAAAACAAATGTTTTATTTGTTTCCAAGGAACCCAAAAATAATTAAAACCCACGAAAATAGTGAGTTCGATGATATAATACAATCTGAAATTAAATGGGTTTTTACTATTTCTTTTAAAGTATTTGAAAAGTAAAGCCATTAGGAATGAACTCTGACAGTGTCTTAATAATATTCTTTATAGAGTTAAACTTATAATAAGGTATTAGCATAACCACGTAAGGCAAGAAAACATTTCCTGCTGGCATAAAAAAAACTAAATCTCTTGAAGTAGTCTGAACGAGACAGATGCCTTTTAAATCATCGTCATTAGCGTAACAACTCATTATTAGTTTTGGCTCGTCTAGAAGTTTATTCCATAACACCCTATCCTGTGCTTTGATTTTCCAGTTGTTAGCTCCAAATGTATTTAGGCTTTTAAATGCGGAATCAAATCATAATAGTTCTTGTCGTCCAAGCGTTTTACAAAGAAATCGTTTCAACGGCTGTTCTTTTCTAGCTTTTGATCCTTACAATTTTCAGGAATCTCCTAACAGGTTATACAGTTCGTTGTTAGTTCATCTCCCCCAAACGTTGAAATACATCGAGTACATTTTCATCCGCTTTGATGAGTCCTTGTTTCTGAAGCATATGACTAGCCTGAGGAGTGTTTTGTTGGGTGTATGTTGCCAACGATCTCCGAGTTATCAGAAGGGATCGCATTTGAGACTTGAGTTTGAAGCAAACCCTGTTTGCAGTCATTCAACGTACTTTAAATTCTTCAGTAGTATTGTCGTCGATGGTGATTAATGATCCAAGATATATGAATATCATAACAGATTCAAAGTATAGCGGTCTACAACAAAAGGTGGAGCTGGGATTCTTCTTTCAACGAGGGCAGCCACGCGATGTCGCAGCCCATTAAAGATGTGGAAAGGTTTCGATAGGTCTTATCTGCAGGACTCTTAGCAGCATTAGATATTTGACATTAAAAGCTTCGCCATTTTTATCAGTTTATTCGGCATATGCAAATCTTTTGTGGTACTGGAATTCAAGTCTCTGTTACATAAGGAAACCTTGTCTTTGTAAAACGTTGGGCTTTTCTCTAGGATTCGACAAAGGATACACAAAGAGTCTATTCATGACTTTCGTCGGAGTCGGAAACCATTCCGGTAAACATCGTTTGTTATATGTAATAAAATAGTTTATAGGAATTCTTAAGCAGTTTGATCCTGTAATTACTGCATGCCAGTTCTGCGCCTTTTTTATGAAGTGGGCACATGAACCCAAATTCCATTCATCCACAAGGATATTTTCAAGCCAAAACCGTTGAAGAATTGTCTGGATATATTGAGTCAGTCGATTCTTAGAATTCTTAAATAGTTCGGCTGTTTTTTTTTTTGCTTGTTAATGGGTTGTAAGACCTGGCCATAAGACGGTGGCTGCTATGTGTTCTCGGCTGCTGACATTTACGTTTAGTAAGCCGTCAAAGTAGTAGATTTCTCAAGAATTTTATGGTTTTCCGCCAGTATCCCTTCCCTTCCTTATCCTTGCGCATACTGACTCTAGGCTTGAAGTGCTTTCTCGAATTGTTAATTGTACGGTAAAATTATCTATTTTCATTAACCGAGTTGAGCATTTTGATCTCCACCATTTCTGTCCTCTAGTAGAGTTTCTCTCTTTGTGGGTGGAGTTTCTTCTGTTCTCGTCCGAGTTATATACTCCTCGGCAGACCGCCGTATAGTTTCGTTCTATCGGGCAGTCGCTTCGGAATATTCTTCATCAAACCAGTCATTGCTTCTGTGAGGCTATTGAGTACTCAACACTGTCCCTAGCGCTGTTTTTCATATGTCTCACTGCTCTTTTAGTGTTATTGGGTTATTGAAGCAATAGGTGAGTTATTGAAGCAAGAGTTTTTCTTCGCCTCCAGAAGTGTAATTAATTCATTATTTTCTTAAAAACGAAATAAATTATTTATAAAATGGGGTAGGGCTGACTCGCAGCGGATACTTGTCAGTATTCTGATCTAAGACCAAGAGTAGTGATGTACTCGCACATGTACAGCGGGTAACAGTCCAGTTTGGTCAAGGCATTTAGCTTTCGATTGTCAATGTTAATCTGTTCCACCTGTTCCAATACACAACAGAAATTTAATAATTAGTTCTACGTACAAACCTTCCACTTTTTTTTTATAATTCTTCTATCCCTGTCGCTTTCCGCCTCGCCTGGTGGTCTTGCACCCCACAGGACAAATGTAATGGTGGTGTAAGCGTAGATCAGCACCGCCAATGGAAGAACAAACTGAACTACCAGTAATATCAGCGAATAGATGTATGCCCCGCCGGGAGTAGGCCAGCCTTCATGGCATATGCTTCTAAGAGAAGAACATAAAGTAAAATAGAAATTAAAGCAGTATCAGTTCTTTCTAGATAAGCTTCTTGGCATAAAATCTTTTACCTTCGGTCTGAATTGCAGCTCAAGGGTATAAAATTTATTTAGTAAGGTAATTTTGTCAAGGAGGGAGAGTTTGATGCCTGGCGACTCCAAAGGCTGCTTTGTACTTAATTAGGCAACGATACATTCTGAACTTTATAACGATGGCTTTATTTTAGTCTATTTGATTCCCAATGGTTCCGCGCAGCTTGGGTGGTATTTACAAATTTTATATCATCTGACCTGCCCAACTCACGGTTCAACTCCCATCTGGTAGCCTCCTTGAAGAGGGACAATCTGTTAGGGCCGCTATGAGCTTCTGCCACGGCTGTAATCTGCAGTCGGAGGCGGTTGTGATCAGAAGGTTGGATTGGATGGTTGACACGCTGTCTGGTTTACTAGACACGCTGCCCATTTGGCAAATAACCAGGGAGGTCTGCAGATGTATGTTACCTAGAGATCCGGGGGTAGTTGTCGACCTGATGTCATCTTTCCTTGGAACGACCCATTGGCCACATGATCCCGAGTGACCGTGACTGGCAAAGGGCACCTCGATTACCACGCAAGCGACTGGACAGACTGGAGGACGGAGAAATCCGGTCAAATCTGGTAGTGAGGGCGCGAGCTCAGCCCACTGGTTTTACTTCCCAGTTGTTAGACGGTAGTGTTAACACTTAGGGACAACTCCCTAAATCTCTGCGTTCACCTTGCGATTGAAAAACGATCTAGTAGCGTTATAACATCCCCATATACGGTCTTAGAAATATAACCCAAACGAAATACGACCTCGTTTAGATTGATGTTTCTTTCGCAAAATATCTTTTCATCTTTAAGAATGTAATTCTGGATTTTTCAGTAAGGATTTTGATCTCCTTCTGTGTTCGTTCGAATTGCAGTCAAGGTAAAAAAAATTATCAGTCTTCCCCGGTCGAATTACTTAAGCTATCACTCTAGGTGTGTTTACGAGCACTCTATCACGTTTTGCTCTTTGAGATGTTCAGCTTCAACCCATGTTCTTCCCAAATTTTTGTAAGTTTCAATGAGGAGCTGCACTTCTTCCACGCTGCTGGTAATCAGTAAAAAACATACGTATATCTTATATTGTTGATGTTGACGCTACTTTTCTTGACCACTCATTCGAATTTATGTAGTGACTCCTTAAAGATGAACTCAGAGCAAAGAGTTTAAAGCAGGGATGATATTTACAGCGCTTTCTGACTCCGCGCCGTATCTCCACATCTTCAGAAGTATTCTGACCAACCTTAAAGGCGCATACATTTTCCATCTCTCTCCGTACTGTGGCTTAACAGTGGCCGTCTCGCTCGCACGCAACCTGCGCTATTGTCAGAAAAACCATGTTTTTTGGAAATATGATTTAAAATATATACAGTCTAATTCCTAATAAAACTTCGTATGGTTGTCATTTCCAAGTAATATCAGCTCAAAAGATACAGACTATAGTTTTTATTTATTTTCGTAATAAACAAATGACAATATCGAAAACTGACCAGGTATGTAACTTAACCAGTATTTGTAAAATCATAATTAGATTTTCAAATCCATCAAATCAAATCAGGTTTATCCTTTAACCTTTGGGCTATTATTCGAAAAGTAGGAAAAAAATCGTTGGGTTTTTTCATAAAATTCCTTAAAAACAATACTTGTTTACAATGTACCGCACATTTTTTTACACAATACACCCACGCTTTGTGGGTTTTTAAAATTTTATTTTGTTTTGTTTTTGTACTCGAACGTACGTGATACGGCTTGTTGCGTTCAGGCGATAATATAGCGGCCGTATCACGTACGTTCATATAGGTAGGGCGGTTAAAGCCTTGTAAAGTTGTTTAGACATTAGTACACAATACTTAGGATACACTATATTAAATAATTTGAGTATAAAATCCAAAGAACAAAATCAGAACTTATGGAATCGACATAATGTTTTAGTAGATATCCGTTTAAGATAAAACAACAAACAATACTTTATTTACCGCAATATAAAACCATTATTAAATGATAGTAACTCTAAAGTCAACTGTGGAAACGTTGGCTGACAGCAGCAGTCGCCTTCTTTTGGTGCCAGTAGATATAATGAAACGCAATTCTTTGTCATATATTCCCACTTATTGCGAATTTCGATCAGCTTGTTTTGTCTGACTCTTATCTAATATATTCTCAAAGTCGATGAAACCAGTGGCGTAACTAAGCCGGTGCAGCCGGTGTAGCCGGCGCGACGCACCGGGGCCCACGGTAGTTCGGGGGCTCAAAATGGAGCTCCTATCTACGATTGACGTTATATCCAACGCTGCTAGGAAGTCTGTCTGAAGAAACGGATGTCTCAAGATGATTTTGCTGAGTGCAAATCGAGACGTAAATTTTTCTGGAAATGTATTTGTTCATATTTGTATAATACATTCATTTAAATATCTAAATATGCAAAAAATGGCATATTTGTATTGATATTATGTGGGTATTTTTTTTGGTCTTACCAGTTTCGCTTTTAGTAGTTGTACATAAAATACATATATATATCCATAAAATAAAGTAATAAAAACTCTATTTTTTTTACTTCTCACCAACTTTCAAAGGTGGAGAAAGAAAATTCAGTAATTAAATTAACAGTAAAGCATATTGTCGTTTTAATATAGGCACAAATGTTTTGAACATTTTCAAGCAAACTTGTTTTGTGTGCCACTGAAATTTTTGGGCACTTACTCAGAAAAATGTTTGAGTCCCAACCCAAATGAATATTACGATTTAAAATGTGTATCTACAATATAAATTTGTAATGTAGCTTGGTATACAGTAATTGCATCCAATATGCCATAATTAATAAAATAAAGTAAGTAGAGGGAGGGGCCTTTTGTTCAATTTTGAACTGGGCCATTGTTTTTAGTTACGCCACTGGAAAAAACACATGCAAACTTTGTGGCCAATATCTCTAAATCTCTGGACCAGAACCCGGATGCTAAATAGCGCTTTTCTGGCTATTATTTTGCTTACGTATATACTTGAATATGTTAAAATATATTACAGGAGATTGCATCGCAAAAACTAATTAGAAGTCTATGACTAACCGCTTGGTAACTCCACGTATAAATATTTTAAAACACTGAACAAAAAAATATCGTAGTAAAATTATAAAAAGCGGAAATCTTTCTGTTGTTTATGTAAAAGATGTAAACAGTGCTCGTCTTATGATTATTAATGTCGTGCCAAAACGCAAATGGGAGCTAAAATTGTTTGAACGTTTTATTTTCGTTTGTTTTACGATCAATCACGACCGTATTGCCGTTCTAAACGTTCGAATGAATCACTACATAGGAGTGGTTTATTCATAGGACTAACTATAAACCAACGTTTACCAGTAAGGGATTGTCTACGTGTCAATACAGCAATTAATCGTAATTTTCTTTTTCTTATTCAAACGATGACGACCATTCTAATCTACATCACAAATTGCAACGCCGGCCTCTTTATATGTCGTTTGTTTGTCTATCAGTCTGTGTATTAATAAACCGTGAACTACTGCACTGATTTCGATCGGGTATTTTTCTAAATGTAGCTTGAGTTTGTTGCGTCGCTAAAACTACAGTCAAGGTATCAACAAGATACAGTACAAAAAGGATACAAATCTTAGAGTCACCCTGAGAGCCGACGTGCGAGCGAGACGTTGCTTTACCGAAGGAAAAGGACGGCCATACAACATGTAAGAGGCCAGGATTCGGTTCGATATTTTTACAAAATGATTCGGAAGAAATATCCGCCACAATATACCAACCGGACGCCGAATCAAACGCTACAAACTATTACTACACGTTACCATGGCAACCATTCCAGGGACCTATCAGCAAGAAAAAACAAGTGACGATATAGGTTACCGTGGCAACTAGGCAGGCACCTCTGAAGTGATTCAAAAAAATTAGAATGGATACACATATAAATTGCTACTTGCAACACATCTTAGCATAGAAAAAATCTGATTAATTTATTATACACTAAAATAAAGAATGCAGTATCATTATAAAATAGCTGATTTGATTTGACGAATGACGCATAGAAGTTATACAATAACAAGATTTAAAAATATTGAATAAATTCCAATATATACAAAATATCAGACAAATCGGAGAAAAGATTACCAATTCCAAAATTTCAAAGTGGAATATCTCGAAAGCTAAAGCGATGATATAAGTTATTTTAAATGGTTAAACAGAAATTAATAAAAAGGAATCGAATGGTACCTATATCTATTATTTGTCTTAATAGGTTCTCGAGTTATTAGCGAAAAAAATTATTACACATGGGTAAATATAAAGCAACTATAATAAATCTGCTATTGCTAAAATTTGCCATAGAGATGTAGAGAAAATAGTATGAAAGCAAAGTAGTATTTCAGTAGGTCTACAGATTAGTGCATATTTTAAATTTATATTCAGGGTTCTCAAATCATAGTTTCAAATATTACGGTAAATATGCGATTTCACAGTAATTGTGGAGTTTAACAGACATCATAATCAGCCGGTAGACGTCTACTGTTGAACATATGCCTCCCCCGTAGAATGCCATGACGAGCGGTCTTCAGCCGCCTCCATCGACCTATTTCCTGCGACCTGGGCTATGTCATCGATCCACCTTGTGGGGACCGTCCCACACGTCGTCTGCCTGTTCGTGGTCGCTATTCGAGAACATTTTTTCCTTAACGGTTGTCGGTTCTGCGAGCCGTATGGCCTGCCCATCGTCATTTCAAGTTGGTAATTTTACGAGCTATATCAGTGACCTTGGTTCTTCTGCGGATTTCCTCATTTCGCATCACGCAGTAAAACTCCAAGCATTGCTCTCTGCATGGCTCGTTGCGCGACCTTGAGCTTGTGCATGAGGTCAACAGGTAACAATAGTTAGCGACCACGTCTCAGTGCCATATGTTATCACTGGCAACGCGCACTGATTATATACATTTGTCTTGAGGCTCTGCGGCATTTGTGACGAGAAGATATGGCGTAGTTTCCTGAACGCTGCCCATCCTAGTTGGATTCGTCGCCAGACCTCTTTGTCGAAATTGAGTCTGCCTAGTTGGATAGTCTGACCCAAATAAACATACTAGTCGACGGCTTCAATAGTATCGTTCGCAACCTGTACCGGCATGGGTGCGACAAGGGCATTCGACATGTTTTTATGGTCTTCCGATTCCTAACAGATTCAAGGAATAATAGCGGAACATCCCAGGATGTTGTATTTATCATTTCAGGGTGTCAGCCTGGAATTCTGAATTAGCCCCCTGGAATTAGCCACCTGGAATTCTGAATTATGTAAGTCGCCGGCAGTATGGTCTGCTTTATTACCATAGCAGAAGACTGGCAATTTATATGTTACACGATAACTTACCTGTCACACAACTCGTGCCATTCATCCGGATAGAATAGCTTCGAAACCACTGGTATAGGAGAAGCGATCGCCATCGCTGAGATCCAGATAGCGGCGATGATCTGTTGTGCCTGAGACCTTTTCAGTCGCGGTCTGAGCGGATTCGTGATAGCAAGATACCGATCAACTGCTATCGCTACTAAAGTATACGCACTCACGAGCACCGACACGGCCTGCGAATAATTCACCATGTGACACATAATAACGCCGAACGGCCAATAAGACAGTATCAGCTGCGAGACAAACGAAAAAGGTATACAGAACACAGACATCAGAACGTCACCAATCGCCAAATTCATAATGAAAAGATTGGTCACTGTCCTCATGCGCGGAATGGTCAGGATAACGAGACACACACACCCGTTCCCCAGCAAAGCAGCCGCAAATATCGTACAGTACATAACGTAAACAATAGTCTTGAAACGCGAATCATCACTGTAATTCATGGAACATTCTGCTGTGTGATTTTCTAACACAAAAGTCGAATCGTTTAACTGCACCATTATAATTGCAAATCCAGGCATTCCAAGATAGTTCGTATGTTTCTCGTGACGTCAATGACGATAAAACCATTATTCATGTTATAGTAGAAATTATAGATACTCGATATTCCTAAACACTGAAGCAACTGAACGAAAAGCCGGGAAATAACTGAACGTTCAGGGTGGCCGCTGAAACTAGCAGCGTAATAATCGTACCCGTACGCAGCCTAAAAATATCGCATATTCGATATAAAGTAAAGCGTAATAAAACTTTATATAAACATAACAAAACAGTGGAAACATTGCGTTTGTAATTATTTTTCACACATAAGAGTAAAAGGTTTCAACTAAAGTAGATATAAAACAAAATAAATAAAAGCAATAGATATATTTTTTTTCAAAAAAGATAGAAACAGATAGAGCGGCCGCTACACAATTATTAATATGACGAATTAAGTTATTTGCGTTGAAATTGATTATTTATTGGCTGATTGAGAAGTTTTGTTAAGTTATAACCATTATCACTTAATTGAACGCGTAGTATATGAGAGATTACAAAAATACGTACCTTTGTTCAGGTCCAATATTCTTTGCAAGTATTTGTCTTTTAACACTATACATTTTCATTTAATAATGACAATATATTAATAGAATTAGCAATGTCGTCTGAGTACGTCTGAGTAACATAATGAATTATATATTATTATATGATTTATTAACATATGAATGGTAGCCTTGTATATAAATGCTATCTAAGATGAATTTGTCTTGTCAAGGGGAAGACGTGATAGTCTAGGCAAGCGATCGAGAGGAAACATTAAAATGTATCTTGGACAATAGACTGTAGAAGTTCGTACAATTCCATTCGGCTACAAGCAGGCCTGGAAACTGGAAATGAAACAACAATATTCAGCAAGAAGTTGGGTCTGGTTTTGAAGTACACAAAGAAAAAATGGCGTAAAACAAAGTGAAACACTTTTCGTACTCGATTTAAACTAATATATTTTTAAATTTAACTGTCAAATATAAAATTATATTAGTCAAATTACCTTTACCTGCATTATAGTAACGGATAGGGTTTATTTAATTACATAAGGCAAGAAATGCCACAACAGTACTCTACACATCGTACCGGTACTTAGTAGTAAAGGTGAGGGGCTGAGGGGCTGAACGATAAAGATGATTGAACAAAGAAGCGTGATTTACCTTTCGAATGCCAATGAACTGAAATAGAAATGGTTCGCGTAATTATTTTACCAATTAGGAGGTTACAGATACTCCTTTCACTGATAAGAAATAGTTGACTTTGGAATATTTTTTGCAATTTATTAATTTACTCCACCTAATTTCTCCATATTGATCTTAGTGCGCCGACGGTATCTGGTATGCAAAATCTGAAAGACGCGATTTGACTTTTGGATCTGAATGAACTTACTCTGGGCTATATCATCTTCTTCGTCTTCTTCGTTTGTTTGTAACAAACCATCAGCCCAGTTGTAGACGATTTGTGCCCATTTGAATGTTTCTTGATGATGGGAGGATGACCTATGGTGAGAATATCCAACTACAAAGACAGGGGATGTCTCAATAACTACATAAACCCTGGAAACAATAACGAGAGATTAAGGGGGTATTTATTATATACTACTCTTCCCGCGTCAAAGTCATTGTGTTGATGAAATTGTGTTAATTATTTTTTGTATATTGTTATTTATATCTATCTATATAAATAAAAATGAAATGTTGTTCGTTGGTAAACGCATATAATGTTGAACGGTTGAACCGGTTTGTCTTTTTTTTCTTTAAAACGTTTGTAATAGTCCAAATAAGGTCCTAACGGAAAGGAAAATTGGAAAAGTTGCCTGAAAAATTGTAAAATTCGATAAAAACTAAACATTTTTCCTACTCACGATTCGAACGATGTATATCCGTAATTCTATTTTTAAATAGGAACGACATATTAGGTTGATACTTTTTAGTTTTGATCGCTTTGCTCTCGGGATAGAAATATTTCAACCAAATGTATTTATTTGAAAAAAAATCTGAAAGATCTTGAGAAAAATCCGGAAAAACGCATACCAGCCTAAATTTAAATTAAATTAATTTTTTCTACTTTTGTGTTGTTTTGCGATATGGCCAACAAATGTAGTTATTTTATTTATATTCCAATCCATTTATTTCGGTATTGATCTGTATTTTGAAATGTGCCAGAATTATGACTTCGCCCGGACCCTACTATACTTCGAAATGCCAAGATATCTTGCTTGGAATCAACTGTAAAAAAAAACAACGACGGAAACAACGAAACTAAACTTCAAGTTACCGTTATCGTTATAATTAGCGTTATCGATCTTTTTCCCTCCAACCAAGCAACCACAAGTTCGAAGGGGGAGTTGGGGGGTGGAGTTTGTGTGGGGGGTTGTGGGGGGTTGGGGGGGGGGGGGGTTGGGGGAGGGGGTTGGGGTGGAGTTATGGGGGTGGGGGTGGAGATGGGAGTAGGGTTGGGTGGGAGGGTTAGGTGGGTGGTGGAGTTTGGGGAGGGGGGGGGGGTGAGGGGTTTATCGCAGGGGGTTGTATGATTGCCGGGAAAGTTTTGGGGTGACACAACAGATTTTTTCCTTTGTTTACATATTCCAATAGCTTTCACAAATTCACAAAATGATCACAATCAAAATTATTGAAATTTGGACAGGACAACGTCTGTCGGGTCAGGTAGTTATGTATATTGTTATGGAATGCATTGCATAGATATTGTTAGGTTAGGCGAGCATATAAACGTACCTATATATTTAACTGCTATAAGTGATGAGTAGTAGATTTTAATATAGGCGCCGCAGGGTCCTATGGCACGAATAGTATAACAGTAGTTAGTATTGAAGCATTTTGATACATATGTACCTACCATATGTATCTAAGAATACTTCTCTGGTATTCGTGATACCTCAATACTTCGTATCTCTGATACTCTTTACTTCGCTGGCTTTACTATACAGTTAAGATTGCGTCGTAATTGTGAATATGTTCAGCGAGGTAACACCCCTGGCTACAACCTTCCTAATTTAGACCCTCCGCAGCTAGGGTAACCCCATTGGTCCAGAACATTTATAGGAAGGAATGTTTCTTCGTGTGAAGTCAACGGTATTGATTTTGAGGGAGGGGGGAAATATCTAGTCCTAGACACTCTCTGAATGGAGGCTGAGAGGTTGGGTTGCCAATCAAAGTGCAAAATCCTATATATGTTGAATTTAATTAAAGAAAGTACCTACTCAAACCTTATTTCTGGCCCGTAAACTTACAATGACCTCGTCGAACATCTATTTATCAAATATAAATACAAGCATACGAAAATCCGATCCTTGGACTCCTTCGCTACTTTTTTTTTATTTTATTTTATTATTATTAAGGAATCTTACAGCTATTACAGGAGAAATATTTGAATTTTATTTGTAGACTACAATGCCAGTTAAAAGTTTCCACTTAAAGATGTGTGTATGTGGCTTTTATTATTAAAAAAAAAATAGAATCACTTCCTCCAATGAACAATTCCTTTACAGACATTTTTAAAAATCGGTTTAATTGGCCCAAAACTTTCCCGACAAACAGACAACCCCCCCCCCCCCCCGCTGCGCGCCAAATCCTAAACCCCAACATTTCCCCTCCCCCTCCCAAACCCTTTCCCAACTGGCCCCCAACCCTGGGAGCTAATGGGCCCTGTTGGAGTTGGCCACAAAGACCCATTTTTTCAGGGTGGGTCACACTCACGGGTCAACACCCATCCGGCGGCCTCCACGCGTGAAGTGCGAGCCCGGGCAAGACTCTGGCCTGAGGACTAGTTTCCCCCAGGAGTCAATTTTCTGGCGCTCCTGGAAGGTTTGCGCACCGTGTGGCGTCAGCTAATCGATTGTGCATTCTGACTAACAGTCGGGGGAGTCTGGAAATAGTACTGTCTCCTATATAGCAGGGGTAGTTGTTCACCTTACGGCGACTGCTCTTGAAACGAAAATCGGCTACCCGATTCCGGGTGAACAGCCGGGCAAAGGATGTCGTGGTCCGCGATAGATTTGGTAGACACCGTTTCACCGCTATGTAAGGGAGAGGACCGCGCAAGCGACCTCGAACTCGTAACCAGTCGGGAGACCGGAGTAATGTGGTTGCAACTGGTAGTATAGGGTGCGAGTGTCGACCCACCAGGTAACATTCCTGGCTATCTCGCGGATAAGGCGTTGGCCTCTTACGTGCATGTGGCGGAACTTGACGGTGGACTGTTTTGTCCTAAGTCTTCTGCGCTCACCTCACGGGAGACAGAACGATCAAATCTCGTTAAAACTTCCTGAGGTGACGGGTTCGCCCGTTGTAGTCGACAGCTCTAGTTGCCCCCAACCCTCTCCCTCCAACGCCTTTCCCCTTTATTGTCACCCCCCAACGATTCCACCCTTTTACACCCCCCTCTCTCCCTCCTCCCCCACCCTCTAGACTCAACATCCCCTCCCTGCCACCAAACAAACCCCTCCTTCCCCCCAACAAACCGCACCCCCTCCCCCCCCCCCAAACCCCTTTTGCCACACAATACTTTCCCTTGACAAGAAAGTAAAACACTATTCAAATATAAATAATATTACACAATTTCATTTCACGTACATACTTCAACCGTCACCTCCCTTCTGCATGGATCTTCATTATCCATGGATCTTTCATTGCGCCTGCTAAACGTACCAAATTATCGTATGTGTGCGGTAGAACATCCCCCGCCTCCCAAAGTCGAATGCGCGTCGTGGCGTCATTTGTGAGTAGATGGGGATAATAAAAGATAATAGCCGTCGACTAGGCTAGGAACGTAATATAACTTTGACCAAACAGTTTACCTGCGGTAAACAATGGCAGCCCTGGCAAATATCCAGAAAGTGATCGCGAGCTCGCAGTCTTCCAGTGTTGATATTTCGGCAAAGGCAGGCGGAGCCGTGGAATTTGATAAGAATGAAATTCCGAGCAAGTGTTTATTATATATCCACTATTACTAAAAATAAGGAGTATATGATAAATAGCAGCGTCTGGATTGTCTGAAACGACCTGATGGGGCAGGAAGCTAGCTATTAACGACATCTAATAGTTGCTGGCCAGGCTTATATCGTTTGGTTACAAGATTACATTGGAATGGTCCTGCACCTTTGTGTATCTTCGAATTCTTAAAATGTGACTTCACATCATCCACGTTGACTGTAATCGTCGGTACTATAGTTCCGTGGTCAAGTGGGGTATAATTAACAACAAATTAATGAACTGAGCTTTTAAGAACTGAATTTTACATTTCATGACTGCTTTTACCAAAACAATGAACTGAAGTTTATATTTCTTCTTCTTCATCATCATCATCAGCGCGCATTCGCCCACCATTGGGCATACGCCTCTCCAATCACTCTCCATCCGGATCGGTTGTCCGTTTCCCTCATCCAGACTGGTCCAGCTGTCTCCTTAATGTCATCGAACCATCGGGCCGGTGGTCTGCTCACTCTTCTTCTGCCTAGACGGGTCTCCACTCCAAAACGCGCTTGCTCCACCGTTCGTCGTGTCGTCGGGCCACGTGGCCGGCCCAAGCCCATTTCAGCTTGGCCACTCTTTGACCCACGTCGACCACCTTCGTGCGCTGTCTGATAAGCTCGTTTCGGATTCGATCGCGCAACGATATGCCGAGCATGACTCGCTCCATGTTACGCTGCACCACCTTAAGCTCGTGGATCATTCCAGCAGTCAGTGTCCATGTCTCACAAGCATACGTCATATATTTCATGACAACTCAATTTCAAACTGTAGTTAGATTGGTGGTTTTCCTGTTGTAACAATTCGCAGGCGGCCGATCCCAGTATTTATGCAATTATGCAATTATATGCCATAAAAGTCGCCTTCATTGAATAAGCCACCATTATTTAATAGTATACTACTAACACCCCTGATAAACAAATATTCGAGGGTTTAAAACATGCTGTCGTGAGTTCCATTCCCATAGCTGGCTTTCTAAGGGTTAAATGTCTAATACGACTATTATCAGTTATTATGTCGTGTTGAGACTCTTAACCCGTCGAACGCCAACAGTGCCTATAGGCACTTTGCGTCGTTTGACAGATCCGTCCGTAACCGTTTCTGCCGGCCGACATGTATATTATATAAATATATAATATACATGACTAACAAGATTTAATTACTATGTAACAAGAGGGAATTCATGAAAAAGCGATATTGTTAGTATAAATTTATAAGTTGAGGAGCAGTTTTTTGCGCTCGAAGGCTGGTTTTTATGCGGTTAAGAAATATTTATTATAGATTTTTTTAAATATTTAAACATTAGGCGGCTATCCAAAGTATTTCGTATCTTGAGTATGTAAAAGTTCGAAGGCAATAAACGTGATTTGATTTGATTTGTAATTCCAGAATTGAATACAGAGTTGTAGTAGATCGAGAAAAAATCACATATATCCTCACCAAGAGTTGCAGTAGTGATTTGTAGCAGTAGTAAAGTACCAGTGGTAATTTGCATTGCTACATTAGCGCCGTGCAGAAAGTACAAAAATCAAATTATTTATGGTACCTAATAGTACTAATGTTTATATTAATATATAAACAACCAAGTAGTTATAATAGCGACCGACAACGACCAGCGCTAGGGCAGGGCAACAACCCTCATCTAGGCAAATACCTGGTAAGTATTTGACACGACTACCTCTTCTGATCGCGAAAAAGAAAACAACGAGAGTCGGCCGTCTTTGTGGTTTTAGAGTCGGCAAACAAGGGCAATGCTGCTGTCAGAAACTACCTAAATAAGCGATTAGAAACAGCCGTCGCTTCCTCTTCTGCATGACGATCCTTTTTGATATACAACTATTTTATATTTGAACCGGTAGTTTGAAGAAGGGAATAAATCACCAAAATTCTCAATTTGACATTTTGTTGAAAACGTCATCTCAAAACGTAGACACATCTATTAGCCTTAAGGAGGCAATAATATAGCTTTACGTCTTTTTCGGTCATGTGATCTGCTGATCACATGAAAAACTCTGCTGACTTCTACAAGTACACGAAGGGGAAGCTAAACGGGGATCTGACGACGTTTGCAGCTTGCTGTGGAAGACCACTCAAAATATGAATCCTGCTATTGAGGAGCTCCACGTATTCAGTGGCGCGTGTGGAGGTCAAAGCAGGAATAATAGGTACCCTGATAAGGTTTTTCCTAACCCTGGTTAGGCTGGGTCGTTTTAAGACAATATACCAATAGGTACTTCCCTGTACGTGGTCACTCGTTCTTGCAGTGTGCTCGAAACTTTGGAACAGCCAATCTACTTATCAGAAACAAAGGCCGAATCTACAATCCGGAAGAGTATAACCTTATGCTCTCTGTTGTCAACACTAGGGGATATAGAGTAACAAGCATCATTTCAGACGACATCCTCGATTTCAAGAATTCATGGCCAAGCTACTACAAGACTTGAAAATCGGAAAATCAAGATTCAACATACATGATCTCTAAGTACAGACACCTGATTTACGGTTCAATTCAAAAGGTTACTTAAAAGCCTCTGAATACATCGATGGCCTAGTAACACACACCTTCTTACTCCAGAAAAGTCACGTGAGACCTGCACTACCTACAACGAAAGCCTACGGTTGTAAAATACCAATAAATCAGAAAAAGATGGAAGGCTGCGCAAAATCATTGAGTACATAAAAAGGAGTTCTACCTGAATATACCGATGTGGCTAACCACTCCTATTGAGACGGCCGAAGACGATGCATGCGATGTTCAAGTGTTACGTATAGCTTAAAAGTCTCTTCTGGTTTAATTTTTCGTTTTATATGCATTTAAATTTTCAATAAGTAATACTTTATCAGTAAGTTTTAGTTTTTGTAAAATGTTTGAAAATCATTATATCGAACTACTTAAACCTATGGAAATTATTTATTTCCCAATAAGAATCGACACTAAGTCTACTTTGTTTCATAAAGCAGTAAAATATAGAAACTATACAGTTTCTCGATTTACTAAAAATCACGTCAGATGGAATTATGTCTTTATTCAAAATACCAGTTCATTTTATTTTACGACATTTTTTCTTTCTTTGTATGCTCATTGCATTGAAGAATAGCAGTGGAGTCCGAAACAAGCATGGGATCAATAAAAATAACCGTGTATAACAGCAAGTATGGCTATTATAATCATAAACCGACAGTAATCTTACTAATATTATAAATAAGTAATGTTTGTAAGTTTGTATTTAGGGGCTAATCTCCAAAACTACTCATCCGATTTCAAAAATTCTTTCACTATTGGAAAGCTCCATTATCGACGAGTGCTATGAGCTATATTGTATTGTGATAAATATTTTCAATACGAAATGGTTTTCAATACGAAATCACGATATTTGTAAATCAAGTCAGAAAAATGAGCCGGCGAGTCGCTTTATCGGCGTGCGCTGACAAAACGGTTCGATATAAGTGAAAACAATATATGACAAAAACATTGACATCAAAAATATCTATACAACAGTCGGCGACAGCATAAACTTAACTTTTATATTTAAGCTACAATAACTGTTTTTATGTCTCAAAAAAGTAATAAAAATAAGTAGGCAGTGTTTGTTAAAGACATTAGCATTAAAATATGACTCCTTTTTAAAATAAATTGATACATCATCACGGGTGTAAAATAAAAATAAAATTTGCCGTTTACTATAAGTTTTTAGGTGGTATAGTTTTATAGATATGATGAAATTAGTAACGCCTGCAAGCACCTCGAAATACTTAGCGAGCGACGGCTACTGGCCTAGCAAGATCAGCGTTCAGCTTAAGGCGGCGGGTGTCGAGGAACAAGACGCGTACGTCTACGAGATAGGTAGCGTGCATCTGAGGGGGGACGTCTTGCGCTATATCAAAAGGGAGCGTCTAAAAAGGGAAATAAACGCCACCCTAAAATTAACAAATCCATTCGAAACTTTACGCGAATCGAAGCCGCGGCAACAGCTAGTCAATTATATTTATCTATATTATGTCATTTAATTATAATAATTAAACAATGCATTAAAAACACCACTATCTATTTTATTTTATTGGAACAACTTCAAACGAAAATCTTAAATATAAATTCAGGTTAAATCTGATTTTCGCGAAAATATATGTAAAAATAAATAATTAAATTAAATGAGAAATATATCTAAAAATTAATCAATCAATCCATTTAAGAACAAAATAAAAGATAAATCGATACTCTAACCTGCAAAGCGGCCAACTCCACTTTTGACCCAAAATCATGTTGGATGCGCGTACTTGTCACCTACAGTATACAAAATTAAACAACTCCATAGCTTTTAAATTTAAGGAGAAAACAGCGGACACGCAAAAATAGGGCAACTTCCAAAACTGACATAGCAACACCGAAAAGCAGCTTACTCAGACGCCTGCCGTCATTTTGTACTGGGCGGCCTGCAATAAATAACCGCGTTTAAGGCCAGAGTTTTTTTTCAAAACTGTATAAATGAGATAATTTAATCTGACAACAATACATGGACTTTGTAGTATTTAGCTAAACTAAATAATATGTGATTCTTGTGAATACTTAAAAGAAATACCATTCATATTAACCTACAAAAGTGTGATGGAGTTGGCCGTTCTTTAATGTAACATTTGGTATTAGATTTGGGAGTTACCAGTTTTGTTTTTTTATGTGTTATTTGCAAAAAAGATTTTATGAATATTGATGGGATTAATGTTTCAGATAAATAGAATGTCGCGGGCAGAAAAACGTATTGAAGCTGCTGTGAAGCAAAACGATCAAAATGACCTAATTCTCACAAACAAATATATGGAAACTATGCCTGTTATACTAGCTGTTGGTACATCAGTTGGTACATCTGATGCTGCTACAGCAGTGATAATGGAAATCGATCCACTGGCTGATCTGACGTCAAAATCTGACGCTACATATTACAGAGGTTATCATGGTAATTGAGCCACTGACTGATGGTACGTCGACACTTATGCACTAGCCACTAGCTAATGGTTCGTCCGGCCTGTTTGCATCGGTTACTGAGAAACGCATAGAATCATCCGGACTAGCCACAACTTCCCAGGGTAGGGTACCTACATGATGATATGATAACAATGATAGATTGATTTACAAATATTTAAGCGATGATGGCGACTGCATGAATGTTGTACAATATGTACCCTATATTGGT
This sequence comes from Micropterix aruncella, assembly GCA_944548615.1. NCBI lineage: Eukaryota > Metazoa > Arthropoda > Insecta > Lepidoptera > Micropterigidae > Micropterix > Micropterix aruncella. Next base: position 12,157,704 of record OX155955.1, on the reverse strand, counting down.
TCCAAAAGTGAAGATAAGAAAATAAAAATGTGTCAGGTAAGCAAAACTATATGGAATGAATAAAAAACACCCTTAATAGGGAAAAAGGGAGTATACAGGGCGTAAAAAATGACAGGAAATGGGAAAAACCCAAAAGAATGAACAAGTTTTTAAACCTGGACGCAAATGGTAGAAGACCGGCAAACATGTTTTAATGTAACTAAATGGTTTTTCTTGCGTTCTGCCGATGTTTTGGACAGCCCGTCCGAAGAGCTCACCATGCTCTCTCATTTACCAACCAACACTCGATTATTAACAACGAAAGAATGAAATTGTCAACGGACGCATTTTGATTTCCCGGCAAAGGGAAAGTATTGTGAATGCACTCTGTGTGTATGTGTGTGTGTTCCTCCACGATAGCGCCCAAGCGCTTTATCCGATTGAGCTGAAGTTTGGTGTTGCGCCCGTTGCCCAACATATGCAGTGCCCTGTGGCACGGACCGACCCAGCGCTGTGTGGACCCAGGACTGTAAAAAGAGGTCCACCGCTTGGTCGCCGCTTGCCCCGTAACGGGCGGCCACGACACCTGCTGCAAGCCTCGATACGCCTCAGTCTGTCTATTACCACCGTTTTACTCCCCGTCCCCTGCACCAATAAAACACGCCTTCCCTTTCACAAGTGCCAACACGGCATATTATTTTTCGATGAACTTCAATGACACACCATAAATTTACAAATATGAGATCTTAGTCTAGGATGCATAACAAAGTGCATACGGTGTATAACAAATACAATTTTACAATAGGACATAGCCTAGGTACCGCAATTAACCTAGGTACATACACAATATTATAAAATTCTTTATTGTACAGTAAACATAAGTATATAACAATTAATCTTATTTTCTAAGTGTCGCTATCCTGTTCTTCCCGGGCAGCGGGTCGAACGTGGTCGGTTGTCGAGCGGCGTCTCTGTGCGCCTGCGTGCTCCTGAGTGCGCCTGAGTGCGCCTGGGTGCGCCTGTGTGCGCCTGTGTGCGTCTGACTGCGCCTGGGTGCGCTTGTCTGTGCTGCGTCCGCCTGTGCTGCGTCCGCCTGTGCTGCGTCCGCCTGTGCTGCGTCTGCGTGTGCCTGACTGCGCCTGGGTGCGCTTGTCTGTGCTGCGTCCGCCTGTGCTGCGTTCGCCTGACTGCGCCTATGTGCGCCCGTCTGCGACCGCGTGCGTCCGACTGCGCCTGTGTGCGCCGTCTGACCGCGTGTGCGCCGCGTGGGTGCCGCGTGTGCGCCGATGCGCACCAGACTGCGCCTATGTGCGCCCGTCTGCGCCCGCGTGTGTCTGACTGCGCCTGTGTGCGCCGTCTGACCGCGTGTGCGCCGCGTGTGTGCCGCGTGTGCGCCGATGCGCACCAGACTGCGCCTATGTGCGCCCGTCTGCGCCCGCGTGTGCGCCGCGTGGGTGCCGCGTGTGCGCCGATGCGCACCAGACTGCGCCTATGTGCGCCCGTCTGCGCCCGCGTGTGTCCGACTGCGCCTGTGTGCGCCGTCTGACCGCGTGTGCGCCGCGTGTACCCGACTCTCCGAAGGTCCCAACTTGGACCGGCGCTCGAACTCCACGACTGGAGCGAGCGTCCCGTCGACCGTAAATCACGAGTCGGGCCGTAATTCCCGACTCGGACCGGCACTCAACTCCCCGAATAGGAGAGAGTGTCTCGTCGACCGTAGTGTCCTTCACTTAGACCGCGCTCAATACTGCACGGTGCAGTAGAGCCGCTCGCGACTGGCTTCCAGACTGCAAGGGCAGCGGAGCGGTTCCAGGGCGCGGTCTTCGTAGTCGTTGGGGTTCCTTCCTTCCTTCCTTCCTAGTCGGTTGACTGTTTGCTGTGGAACTGAGAGAGCGAGTGATTTGGTATGGCCCAGGGGCCCATATTTGTACTCACTTCCGCGGTTCTCGCCGTGCACCTGCCGTGCACCTGCTTTCGTGTCCACCAATGGACACGCCGCGGACAGCTTTCCGTGAAAGGTGGGGATCTTCCCTTTTCTATTGACCTCTCGCACTCTCCTAGGAGAAAAGCTATCTCCTCTCCTCTAAAAGCCGTTACGGTACGCTCCGTGTTTGTCCAGACTTCTGCAGGGCCGACCAACAGTTTCTGGTTGGCGGCTACTGGCTCGTTAGAGCGCATTCCTGATTGGTCGGCAACCAACCAATCAGAGAATGGCTCAAAACCCATCCTTTCCTTTGGAGTGGATTCTTCGGGTTCCAAACATCATCAGAGTCTGGCCCGGTACCTCACGTATGTGTTCCCGTTGTTTTCGTGTCTGCTAGTATCTTCGAAATCGGCTGAGGGCAGTTTTTCGGCCACGTAAACTTGAATCGATGATTCCTGTGTTTCTGTTTACTTGCCGGTGGTCGGTGGTGATGGTGCCTTGTTTTCTACTCCCCTATAACAGTTTTTCACTATTTTTGGGAGTAGAAAATACCACGTGTTTTCTCTCGTGTTTCACGGTTTCTTACTATAAACTCGTGAATTTTCACGGCAGGTCGTAAGAGGGGTGCTATATGCATGTACCTCGACTCTTATACAACTGTTTCGGGCAGTATTTCCCGCTTTCATTTCCGGTTTGACGAGTTCAAAACTGTCCGTTTTCGGCACCAAAGTTCGTCTCCTAGCTATGTTAGAGCGGGCGGTCGTAGGGAGTCTCGCTCGCTCGATCTCAGTGTGGGAGCGGGCGGCCGTAGGCAGTGTTGCCAACTTAGGCGATATGTCGCCATTTAGGCTACCTCCAATGGGTCACCGGCGACCAAAATATACCAAAAATCGCCTGTCGCCGATTTAGGCTACACCAGTTTTTCGATTTCAATTTGTACGGCGACAACGATTTTGTTTATTAATGGTGCCGAACTTGTTTATTAATGGGTAACTTGTAATGTAACTTGGTATGGCTTAGTTTAATATTACGTAATTGTTTTTTGTAAGCATGTAATTGATTTTTGAAAGATTTCTGTGTAAAAGTTTAAAGTACCTAGTTATAAAAATTAGTTTTTTTTTCCAATAATGTAATTATTATAGGTAATTGGTAATAGTACATTGTACATTTATGTATGGTTCGTGGTATCGTGTTCATAAATATAGTAGCTTTATAAAAAATGGTAATCTTAGTAGTATTTAGGTAATTTTGTTCTATTTTATCATACAATCTTGTTTTATCCAATGTTTGTTTTTTTTATGTACTAATCTCGATCATTTTTTTTTAAATATCTGTAACGACCTAGAATGATTTCAATTCTTCTATTTATAGCTATGGCCTGCAATCCTTTTTATTAGCAAAAAAAAAATTTTTTTTCAAAACGGCTACTTTAGGCTATCTTTTCTGCTGAAATCGGCGACTAGTCAAGCCCAGCACTTGGCAACACTGGCCGTAGGCCGTCTCGCTCGCTCGATCCGCTCCAAGCGGCGCCTGCGATGTCTATAAAGGTAACCCGAGGCGATTTTGCCATTTTTCTCGTAAAAATGAGTTTTCTGCAAATATCTTATGCTTTCTCGGGCACCCTCATAGCGGCCGTAAATCATCTATTTTACGGCCGGCGACGTCGCTACTGACGGCGTCGCAACATTTGGCATACAGGCGTCATTTGATCATGACAAGAGTTGAAAAGAGAGAGAAAGAGAGTTGTGGTTGAAATCGGTCCACCAGGGGGCGCATTAGTCATACTTCAATATCGAAATAATTCAATATCGAAAATCTTCATATATTGGACTTAGAGACTTGAGATTCGGTACACAGATGTGTCGTTGGGCCGAAATTAGGGGTGGATATCGATGTCCAATATATATAAAACATCGATGGTTAGAGATTGATGTTCGATGTTGTGTATTTACATCGATAGTGATAGATTATTTTTTTATTTTATTTATTGTGTGGGGCTTTTCTAAGGTCTTCATGAGCCTTGTAACACTGCGACCATTGCTGATCTATTGTGTTCGCCACCTACTGTTCTGCGCTAAGCCTCCTGTCATTATTTTTTTTTTTTTTTTTTTTTTAATAGAGAAAGTAGTACAAAAATTATGTCTTAAAAACTACCCAACTAGGTTAATGCCCGTACTAGGGTAGATTCTTTTCTTTTAAATTAAGATGCGCACGTAATTTTATACTGCAATTATAGAACTATGGTGATATTTTACATGTTCATATAAATATTAAACATTATACATATATTATTCTCATTTATATATAAATATATACATTTACCTACTTGTATTATTTACATACTATTATTATTTACATACATTTGCATTTACATACATGTATTTATTAGTAATATATATTTGTAATATTAAATTAAATCTGGCCTTAAATTTAAGGGCCAGATTGTTTTAATTCCTCATGTTAGATGTAATGACCACCCAAGTGGGTGTATCTTTTACGCATCAGCGGGCGACACTTCAGGGGAGTTTCCTCTACCCCTTGGCAGCGCCGGCTCGAGGAAACTTGGCGCCCTAGGCAAAAGACTAGTATGGCGCCTATTTAAAATAATCACAAAACATTAATAGTGTAATTTTCAATCAAATAATTAGAGCACAGATATGACTTACCTGCTTATATATAATTATAATACAAACTTTAAAAAAAAATACAACCGACTTCAAATAATTTTTGCACCTATTTTCCAGTTATTTTGATTTTAAAACCAAACTACTTAACCAATTTTGATTAAATTTCTATGGGACCAATCTGAAAGTATATTCTTTCAAATACAAAAAGAATTTTCCAAATCGCTTCATAAATGACGGAGATCTGAGGTAATAAACATAAAAAAAAAAAAAAAAAAAATACGTGTGCACTTGGGGACTGCCGCGGTAAAGCTATTGCATAGCATTTTTTAACAACTTATGCAATTATAATTATTTATTTATTTTATTTATGCAGTATTTTTTTTCTTTGATATTAATTCAAGTTTTTTCTTTGATATTAATTCAAGTTACACTTTTTGAGCGTGGTGACCGATAAGAAATCAATTTTAGAATTTCGTATTTACCTACATAATTAATAAAATCCAACTTTTGTATTCATTGATAGCCAATGATTTTCACAGTCGTGTCCAGTGTCTTTAGCATATTTTTTTGAAATTCGTATGGGCTGATAATTTCTGCTGGAAACTAGGGTCAAAATAATAATAAAAATTCAAATGTCAAAATGTCAAGTTCGAAATTCGAAGTAGAATATTAAGTTCGAAATTTGAAGTAGAATGTCAAGTTTGAAATTCGAAGTAAAATGTCAAGTTCGAAATTCGACGTAGAATTTCAAGTTCGAAATTCGAAGTAAAATATCAAGTTCGAAATTCGAAGTAAAATTTCAAGTTCGAAATTCGAAGTAAAATGTCAAGTTCGAAATTCGAAGTAAAATGTCAAGTTCGAAATTCTACGTAGAATTTTAAGTTCGAAATTAGAAGTAGGATGTCAAGTTCGAAATTCGAAGTAGAATGTAGAGTTCAAAATTCGAAGCACAATTTCAAGTTTGAAATTCGAAGAATGTACAATTTCAAGTTCGAAATTCGAAAAAGCATTCCAAGTTCGAAATTAAAAGTAGTAGAAATTAGAAAAGAAAAGAAGGTTTAAAAACTGTCAAATTTAAAAAAGACTGTCTTTACCTACAGCGTTATAGAGTCAGTCAGTGAGTCAGATATGCGCTTAACTATGTTATAAGTAGAATTATTATGATTACTACTAGATTTTTGGCTAAAAACCACAAAATGATCTTATTGCCATAAATACAACCCCCTCCAACCAAAGTAGGTATAATTTACGTCATACTACGAAAATCACGAATAAAATTTTGTCGCTTTATGAATGAATTTAGCAAATCGACGGTTCAACTTATACTTATGTGTAGGTACTTTTACCCGCAGGTTTCATATAGAAATCGACCCTAAATCGATTTTCAAAATCAATATTCAAGTTTGATCTCACAGTACTTACTTCTTTTACTTATCTTTACTTATCTTACTTCTTTTTATGAAATAAAAGACGTATTTTATTTAATAAGTGTTAATTAGTTAACTTGTTGCAAGAAGCCTTATCGTCTAGTCACCCCAATGTGACATCAGGCAAGGAACGTCAGAGCAGACAAATGGTAATAATATACACGTAATAATACACGTTACTTACCCTAATAATCTATTTTTCTCCAGTATACGGCGTTTATGTTGAACATTTTTTTGTTTTTCTGGGCATTTTGTTTTTAATAACGTAATTTATTTCGTGTTCTTTCGGAGCACAGCGTCAGAATCCTACCGTGACAGTGGTCCGCGGATCCGCGGTCATACTGTATTAATTCAATTTATTTCTGATAACAGATAACTGCGCTCTATCGGAAAACGTTAAAATTATTCCGAATCATTTGCGGCTGCGGAAGCAAATGATTCGGAATAATTTAAACGTCTTCCGATAGAGTGCCGCGCACCAATTTTATTCGATAAAGCAAAAAAAACAGATATTATTCTTTGACTATTCGAATAAAATCGTAAATAAAAAAATAGATAATTAAATTACCTTTAAAATGGTGCGGGTTCATAATAATACGCCAGATAGTATTTGCGTAGTAGTCGTGTTTGTGTTCGGTTAGACCTAATTTCACAAATTAATTACACTATGTAATATAAACAAAATCTAAAATATTCAAAGCTAAGAATATTAGGAAAATGTTCTTGTTTAACATATATTTTTTTCGAATCGTAAGCAGTACTCGTTTAGACGTAATTATCAGTTTAAAATCATTAATTTTCGTTAAGAAATTTCTTCATTCGGTCGCCGCGCTGGCATAGGCCCGCGATAAAAGCTATGCAATAGCTTAAAAACATTCAACCGAATTGAGAACCTCCTCCTTTTATTGAAGTCGGTTAAAAAGAGAATATATCCACCTTCTTTAGCTGTATGGAGTGAAATATAAGAATTTTTTAAAAGACTAATTAGAGATTAAATCAAGCAAGTTTTATTTTCCTTGCCTTTATTTTAGCAAAAGTGGAAACGATCTCCTTTAAATCTATTGTTTGAGCTATTTCTTGTTCTATAGATAAAGTCGACAACCCCACAAGTCTTTCTTGGGTCATTGTGAAGCGCAGATACGTTTTAATTAGTTTTAAAGAAAAACTGCGTTCACCACTGGCCACAGACACGGGAAGTGTCAGCAACACCCTTATTGCAGTTACTAAATTAGGTAAGATATCTAGTAACCCATTTTCACAAATATAATGTAAAAGTTCTTGTGGCGCAGTGTTATTTGGTACTCTTCTTGCATTAATTCGCTGCATAACTCAGTTGCATCAACATCCTTAGAGTATCCATGACTAAGAGATTCTTCCAACTTTACAGTGTTCCAGAACATCTTTGGAAGTTTTATTCTGCATCTCATGAACGTTATAGAGAAATCCAAAAACATGATTAATGTTATTTATCTGATTAAACCTCTAATCGATTGAATTTATTGTCTATTATTGCAAAATCACCGCCCCGACCGCACGTTCGAACCGTTCATCGATTCGCGTGGTCGTGTCGCAGATATGCTCTGATACATACGCTACCAGATGGCCTCGCCGCGCCGCCCCCCAAAATACGAGCGCTTTAGGCAATTGCCTAGTTTGCCGGCCCGTCCTATCAGCCGTATTCACAGTCGATACTTAAGTACACCTTAATAAGGGAACACTAACTCGAGTGACACTTAAGTACCACCCTCAAAATTGCTATTCATAGTCGTTACTTAAGGGCTCCCTTCAGTGAGTATGCACTTAAGGGACCCTCAAGTAATTGGATTCAGTTCTAATTCGAAACTAATACATTCCTATTACTCGGTCTATAGAGTTTTCGTTGTCTTTGAACAAAATGATTGTGCTCTATGGTTGAAAAAAACCCGTCGGTGCATCAGCTGTTGTCACTGACGTTTGCTCGACGTCGGAGTATGTATTTTTCTTGTCGGTTTCTTGATCGATTTCCTCGATGCGCTCTTTCGTTTTTTTCGTTTTGCCTTTTGCTAGTTCGCTTCCTTTTCCGCCGAATTTCGATGCAGAATTTCTTTACCTAGGAATTAGAAAAAAATATGGGTAGAATAATAGCTGTGGTTGGCATTGTATGGCTAATTGCCGGTGGCAAAGAATTTCAGTGCCAGCACTAACTGCATCAGGCGGAATCGGAAATCCGCGGTTTTCGTTAAAACCCAACAGAGTCAGAAAACATTTGAATGGCGAGGCGGAAATGTTATTTAAACTCTCCAGAAGAGTAGAAGTCAAGGAGATTGTTGAAATCCCTTACGTAACGACGCGTGCGACGCGGTAAATACAGCTTATACAATCGGCCAAATCATTATAAACCATAGAGTTATAGAAATCATGGATTTTAATCACAAAAAACACGCCTTAATTATTGGAATACTTAACGCGCACTCGCCAAAGTGAGCTCGAGACCACACTTGAATTTGACAGTTCAAAACTTAAGAAATGTCGGCCATTTTAGCTTCCTCGACACTCAAGTATTGTCTCTGAATACAAAAATGTATGGAAGATGCCTCCCTTAAGGGCACACTCGAGTAACCTACTTGAGTGCTTACTTAAGTATGGTTTCTGAATATTAATCTGACAAGTTAGGGCACACTTGAGTTGAGGGACCCCTTGAGTGTCGACTCTGAATACGGCTGTATATGGACGGGCCGGCCCTGCCCCTTGGTAGTGGAAGATTAAGTTCTTCTTGTTCTTGAAAAGCTTAGTATTTTCAATAGGTCTATGGTCCGTTTGATTGGCATTGTATCTAGTACCTACAATAAAATGTTATACTGGGGGTGATTCTTGAAAAAAAATAGTATGCCTTTGTCTATGGTTTATTTGACTTACATGGACCATAGACAAATTTAGCATGCTAATTATTCAATAATAGGCACCTCTGGTTTCAAAAATAGGACCCTAGGACCTAGGATCGAGACTAATTCCAATCACGCCAGTTGATAATTTAACTGATTGTTTTTAATTGTGTAATGCTGTACTTACAATAATCTTCAGTGTATGGCAACTCGTGATGTGTCACTCGACACCTGACAGCTGTCACTAATGACGAGTTTTGACATTTCGGTTTGGATCCGTTTCCCGGCTTTCGCCCGTATTGATGTATTAGGAAACGCATACATTCTCGACTATGTCTTTGATACTAGGTGGAGGTTTAAGCGGTCTATCCGCGGCCTACTATCTGAAAAAAGGAGGATATAAAAATAAGCTATTTATTATAGAAGCCATGAAGAATTGCGGCGGATGGATTCAATCCACTCAGGGGAAGGATTATATCTTCGAGCTAGGCCCGAGAACGATCAGGCCTATGGCGGAAAACGGTAGAAACACGCTCAGACTTATCGAAGAATTAGGTTTGACCAATTCGGTATTGCCGATCCCCGCTGGTCAGTCGTCCGCTTCAAATCGGATGGTATACGTAAAGGGCGAACTGCACGTCCTACCGAAAAGTTTCACCGGATTGTTTAAAACTAATACGCCTTTTTCGAAACCATTGATAAGTGCGTTATATCATGATTTAGTCACTGCTCCGGCGACGGGTCTTGACGATGACAGCATTTACAACTTCGCTAAACGACGGTTCGGCGATGAAGTCGCTGATTACGCCGTTACTCCGATGCTGTGCGGAATATGCGCCGGCGATGCGAAAGAGATCTCGGTGAAATTTTTAATGCCTTCGCTTTTTGAACGCGAACAGAAATACGGAGGTGTTGTTAAAGGAACGTTAAAATCATTGTTCGGTAAGAAGCCTCCGGTCGTCGACGATACGAGTTTTTTAGTGAGTCAATCAGCTGCAGAGCAATGGACGGCGTACTCTTTAAAAGGCGGATTGAATGTCTTACCGGAAACTCTACTAAAAAGTGTGGTAGATGAACGATGCAGCTTCCAGCCAAATACAAAAGCGACTAAAATAAACTTCTATTCGATGAAAAACACGTTGAAAGCATCCGTAAAATTCGATAACGGCATGGAAATCGCAACCAAATCGCTGTACTCGTCACTCCCGGCGCACGAATTAGGAAACTTAATAAAACACCAGCATCCGGTGTTATCACAGCTCTTACAAGAAATTCCATTTGTCACGGTAGCGGTCATCAACTTAAAATACGACACTCCGAACCTGATAAAGAAAGAAGGATTCGGTTTTCTAGTGCCGCCCGCTGAAAACTTACCAATTCTAGGAGTTATTTTCGACTCGTGCTGCTTCCCTGAACAAAACCGTGGGACGGTTTTAACCGTAATGTTGGGCGGTCGCTGGTTCGAGGAACGCTGCGGGGCGAATCCAACGGAGAGCGACCTTTTAAACATGGCGCAGACTAACATTGCTAAAATATTAGGAATCGATGCAAAACCCGAAACATACCAAGTGAGAATTCTGCGGAATTGCATCCCGCAATACCTCGTCGGACATTACGAAAAAGTCGATAAAATAAAAGACTACATCAAAGAAAATAAACTGCCTTTATCGATATTCGGAGCTTCTTACGACGGTATTGCAATTAATGATGTTATATTATCGGCAAAAAATGCAGTTGAAAGTAATTTAAATGAACATAGTAATTAAGTCCCTATTTGAATTAATTTGCCGTCAAATATGTAATAAAATAGGTAATTTTTCAACAATGATTTATTTTGCAATAAACAATTTATTTATTGATATAAAAATCTTTTGTTTTTTCTATTGTTTTTATCTTAAGTAGAAATTATCCAGCTTCAGATTGATATGTCTGATGATTTGGATTACCACTTACTAAATCTGGTTTTGTTAGGTGAATTTAAAAAAAACCAAAAAGCCTTTGTTCGTAGCCATTATAGTCAATCTTTCTCTGGCTGTTTTTTTCATGACTAAAGATTGTGACCTTCCAACTTTAAAAAGCCATCCTCACTATACTGTGTAGAATTTTGATATGGCTGACTGTCCAGGCTTTTGGGAGCTAACGGGCCCATGATGAGTTGGCCACGATGACCCATGTGTTCAGGGTCGGTCACACTCACGGGTCAACACCCATCCGACGGCCTCCACGCACGGGGCGCGAGTCCTGGGTAGGACACTGGGTCAACCAGTCTCCCCTGGGAATCAAACCTCTGGCGCTCCTGGACGGTCTGCGCACCGAGCGGCGCAAGCCAATCGATTGTGCTCTCCGACTAACAGTCGGGGGAGTCTGGGAACTTTATTGTTTCCTATAGAGCGGGGGTGGTAGCGTACCTTACGGCGACTGATCTTGAAACGACCATTGGCCATCCGATCCCGGTTCAGAGTCGGGCAAAGGACGCCTTGGTCCGCGATAGATTCGGTGTACACCGTTTCACCGCTTCGTAAGGGAGAGGACCGCGCAAGTGACCTCGAACTCGGAACCAATCGAGAGACCGGAGAAATCTGGTCACAATTGGAAGTGAGGGCGCGAGTATCTCGAGCCCGCCGGGTTTATTCCTGGCTAACTCGCGGTAAGGCGTTGGACTCTCACGGGTTGTGGCGTAGCTAGACGTCGGATTTGTAATGTCCAAAGTCTTCTACGCTCACTGCAGGTCGATAGAACGACGAATCGTTAAAACGTCCTGCGGTGACGGGCTCGCCCGTTGTGGTTGACATCTCAATATGTCCAGGAGCACTGGATTTTGAAAATAAACAGGGCTGCTCTACCTAACACTCCACAAAGGGGAGAATAGAATCACGCACCCCTGGAAAACTGTTTTTACCCCTAAAAACTCCTGAACTCCCCTTATAAACATTTATTGTATTACAAGAAATACTGTTCATTAACTTGTACATATTCATTAAATTGTAACCCCCTCCCCCGATCTATAGAATAGGAAGACAAGCGCACTACTTCCAATTAATCACCTTCGCGCCTAACTTGCATTGCTTGCAAATCCATGATAATAATCATTGCATCAAAATTACGCAAATTTACATTGCAAAATAAAATACATCTAAATAAGCAGCGTAGTTTCATTCCCAGGTCCTCCATTGTGACTAACTTACTTCTTTATCGCAACCGCTGGAGCGAGAACTGGGATGGGGGTATTCTGACCGATGTCATATATCTCGACTTCGAAAAGAGCTTCAACAGTTCCTGCTGTTTTTGCAAAAACATCTCAGAATTCGAGGGAAAATTCTAAGTCCATCTCGGAATTCGAGGGGAGATTACGACAGCAATAGTATGGCTCACGCTATTGGCCTTCAATGCCAGAATGATTGGACAACAATTGGAGACTTTTGCATTCCTCCTCCAATGCACTGGAAAGTGATGTTGTATGACTGGACGCCAGAGATGCTGACCCCAGTAACCTCGCTCGTTGGAGCTATGCCGAGGATAGTTCATGTCCCCTTTGTAGCAACACCCCTTGCACAGCTACATATTCTAGCTGGCTGCAAGGTGGCCTTGGATCAAGGACGGTACACTTACCGCCACGACAAAGTCCTTGCTGTTATTCGCGAGGTACTTAGCCTCTCAGTGGCTCGTGCCAACAAGGGTTCCACAGTATCCTGCAAATACAGTTTGTGCGGGTTGGCTCTAAAGGCAAAAAACATCTCACTGCAAAACCTTTCTCAATAATCGAGAAAGCTTCAGATTGGATTATGGAGGTCGATTCGGTCTCTAAGCAGTATAAATTCCCTGAAAGTCTCGGATGCACAGCCCTGCGTCCAGATATAACTCTTTACTCTCTATCTCGGAAGATGGTCCTTATCGTCGAATTAACTGTTCCATGGGAATCAAATATCCCAAAAGACCACGAGTACAAATTAAATAAATACCATGACCTCGCAAATGCCGTCACCCGGAACGGCTTCACTGTTCACCTTCACGCGGTGGAAGTAGGCGCTCGTGGCCTGCCAGCTAAATCTTTGTTTCACCTTTTTAAAGATCTTGGTCTCTCCAGGAAAATAATCAACTCCTTTCTAGAAAAATTATCTAAAACCGCGATCTCTGCATCTCAAATTCTATGGCTTCGAAGGGGGAGTGAGTGGGTGGTAAGGGTGGATTCCGGTCGTTAGTCCGGAATCCACCCTTCACCTCCCAGAAGTGTAAAAATTATATATGATGGGCCCGATTTTTGGTTAGTGAATTCCATGGCAGCTCCGTTTGTATTTTATTTATTGGATGTCGGACTGCTAGACTGGCTCCGCGGACCTTTCAAGTGCAATCAGGTGACTATAAATCCGAATATTTCACTGTATTCAGTGGAGTACCCCAAGGACCAGTGCTGGGTCCAGTTTTGTTCACCTTGTATCTTACGGATCTTCAAGGTGCAATCACATCACATAGCAGCTAATTTGCTGACGACACAAAAGTTTTTTCCAATCCCATTCTAAGCAGAGGAGAACTTCAGCAGGAGCTTGACAAGAACAAAGCGCGGTTGGAAGATTAATTGTTTACCTCGGACACTGAGAAATGTGAACTGCTTCATATCGAGAAAAGCAGTCCCAACCACAGTATGGGTTACACGGCCCGGTGGCATAGTGGTTAGGTCGACTGATCTTACATTGTAAGGTCCCGGGTTCGATTCCCGGCTGGGTCGCCATTTTCCGTTGCACTTACAGACATCTTACACGCACACATACATTTAACATGTCATAGTAGGGTTGGTTGTTAAGAGATTGTCATATGACAATAAACCCGCCCATTGTGACATTTTCACAATGAAGAGTATAAACAAACAAACACAGTATAATAACACCCAGTAAGTTCACTCAAGAGCTACAAGGCAATGCGGGAAGAGGGTGCGACGGAAGTGGGGCCAGGGGTAAGTCATGTTGCGACCTTAGGCCCATAGTTACGGCGCTGTGAGCTGTGACGCTGTGGGCGCAGTTTGTGTCCGCTTTTACTATTACATTTTTGTGGAGATTTACGAGTCTTAGAGAGTCTAGAGAGATTTACGAGATGGAGATTTTGGAGAAGCCGTATGGTATTCTCAGAAAAAATCAGTAGCGTAATAGCATCTGGGATGCTGGGGCACCGTAAATGTGGCCGGAACGATGCTTCAAGAAGAAGACAAGTAATCATATTACGATTTGTGGTATTGAGCCCTTAAGATTCCTAACGTCACTTGCTTCGATTTCAATTTTGTCCTAAGAGAAGCTACTGTCTGGTATACTGTGGTCCCAACACTCAATATTCTCTGGCAAACGCCCAATTAGAAGCAATCAAGCAACAAAAATATCTTAAAAAAACACATAGCTGCAACTCTACCCTCTATCTGATAAGCAATGCTTTCCAACATCTCTAAATAGTATTTATAAAGATCTACAAGGCATATATTTGAGTTATACCTATTCTTGAGTTTGGCTACCACCTCTGGAACTACTACTTATGCAAAGATGTAGATGTCCTGGAAAAGGTGCACAATTGCTCACTCAGACAATTTTTTTGAGGGCCCTAAGAAAGTGGGAACCCTAACCTATAGCTTGTTTATCTTATACGTAAATCCTGCACTGCGTACGGTACAGTCTATTGAAGCGATTGATGAACACATTCGCTTATTTTTATAGTTCTCTTTATTAAAACCTTAAAATAAGCAGAGTACAAAAAATAAGCCTTCAATACTTAAATACTTACAGATGAGATTATATTATTATTGCCGCAATAATAAAAAATAAATAAATATTACTTAGCGCTAAATATATGGGGATGTGTACACAAAACTTTTTGTAGGTGGCACCAGTGGCGACTCAGTTTCTGAAAGGTGTAAAGTGAAAGATGGTCCGATGTATGATCCACAAGAAGCTCAATGTATTAGTTAGGGAATAACATAGATAAATCATACTCTATCCAGCAAGTTCGTGAATATCAGCAAGCGCTTTCTCTTTTGAATAGTTCGGCTGAAGAGAGGTAATTGTTTTGCCTAGGGAGCAGAAAAAGAATTATTATAAAGGTACAACATTTGTATCCCATTAGATTTTTCTTCTTTTTGAAGTTCCTATCATAATGAATATTAAGTTCAAGAATGTAACACTAATAAGATTAATGGGCACCTCTCTCCCCAACTATCGTTTTATCCATACCGGAGAGGAAGGGACATACTGTTTACAATACGTACAGCAGGACGTACTGTTTACAATACGTAATATTTTCTGTTTGTTATTTATTAGGGATGCCCCGAATAAGGGTTCAACCGAATACGAATATTTGGCAGAATATTCGGTCCAAAATGTACCGAACCGAATATTTGGTCGAATGATTTGGTTCAATTTTGATGAGAATTTATTAGATCGCCATTTGAGTCCTTACACATGGTGGGCAAACAACCGAGGAAAATATGAACACATGGCTATTTTAGCCAGAATTTTGTTATCCTCTCCGTCTGTGTATGGCGAATGATTATTTTCCGAAGCAAGAAATATTTATGAAAAAAAAAAAGAAATAGGTTGCTACCTCCCAGTGCAGAGAGTCTAGTTTTTCTACATCATAATTTACCACTCTTATATGGTAAATATTAATTAATTATGTTTGTTAATTTCATAACTTGACTAAAGAGTCTTGACTTTTCACAGATCTTTGCATGATGTTAATTGTTGAACAAAGTGACGACTTTGTTAAACTATAACTAAAATATTTTATAAAACTTGGTGATTCCAGCTACTGGTAAATTAAATTTGTCGGATAATCGTTCTAAAATTAATGACCTAAAATTTATTGATTTTATAGAATGGTAAATGTTAATTAGTGAACCTTGTCTTTTGTAAAACGTTGATATAATTAAAATAAAACTTGGATTATGTAAATTTTTTTAATGTTTTATTTTTTGAATAAATGATGATTTAACAACATTATTATTGTTTCATTTACAAATACTATGTCCGAATGTTAGATTAAAAAAAAATGTATAATTCTTAAAATAGCACTGGTAAATGTTTGTTAATTATTCGGTAAACTAACCGAATATTCGGCCGAATACGAATATTAAAAAATAAGCCAAATATACCGAATGTGAATATTCACCCCAACATTCGGCGGATCCCTACTATTTATTCACACTTTTTAAAATACGTTTTTTTCTATCGACGATCGTTTATTCCATTTTCCGCTCAAACGTATTGCTCTGTCTCACTCGCTTGATTCAATGTCAGTTTTAGTTCACGGACAAACGCAATCGAGCCCATTGTATAATGGATGATTTTTTTTTCTTAGCGCGCATGCCGAAGATGTCTCTTCTTGTGAATTGCCACTGCGACAATAAAAGCAATTGTCGCAGCAGTGTTGATGTGGGACCCGCATTATCAAAATGATTCCGATCAATTCGAGACCGCGATCCCTTTTCATTTACGGCTCAATATATAATCGAATCCCTGGATAGAGTATACTATAATGCAACATGGTGATTTGAAGGATGACCTGTGTTGCCAAATCGCTAACACACTTGCCAGAAATAACACTTTTAAAAATGGAAAAATGGCATCTCATAGTCTTTTCTTATAATCATTAATCTGTAGTTTTCTGAGCACACATAGCAGCCCAGACATTCGCCAGACTAATGGTGGCACTGTGTTATTGAAAAACTAACCTCTTTGTTGGGACACTGGTCAGGTTAATATTAGATACAATATTGAAGTAATGAATTATTTTAACTTATGGAAAAACAATTTTTGTTTGTTTTAACAGCATTATGAATGAAAATGTGCCAGTCGTCTGTCATCCGCTGGCAGTGCTGGGGCAGCCTCGTCCAACCGACTTCACACCTTTCAGGACCAACGGCCGCTGCTGCACCCACTAGTGGAAATGGAAGCGAGCATCCCCAATATACCGATTAATATATTTCAAGACATGATCGTGCCAAGGTTCAAATAAATGGCCACCTTCAGTTGATGTTCTTGCGGCTGTTTCTTGTCTGGATTATTCGTTACCGTGTTTATATACGAATATTGCAAGCAGAACCCGACGCAAACGTGATCGTCTCTCTGCAACTGGCTGCTCGGGGTCACTTGGAATTTTAGAGCAATCTTGTTGGATTTACGCCACAGTACCAAACTGCAATGATAAAACAAGTAAATATATTAAAAATAATAAAAAACAACTGCCATTACAGAAAGTGAACGATTGTATTATAATTATTTTTATTACCATTTTTTTAATGAAATATTTGTGGTTTATGTATTTATCGATATAGATAGATGTATATTTCCAAAATGTACTCAATCAGACCTCTCATTTGACACTAAACACAATATGTTTATGTTAATTTATTGACATTTGACCATTTGGACATTTTAGGTATCCTATGACACTCGGGATTACATAACGATTCTAACAATATCACGCGCCTCTAAATCGGTTCAAGCGTTTAGAAGTTATAGTGGAATAAAAAATCAGGGTTTCATCATTAATACATACTGGATTTTTTCCGAGTACAATTGCGTAGCTATATAATTTTCCAAAATGTTGGATTGGAGTAAATCGTAGAAACAAAAACGATTATTTAAAAATCAGTAATATTTTGTGAAGTGTAATAATTAAACACTTTGTATAATTTATTTTGCTAAATTAATATTCCAAATTTTTCTGTTCGTTACTAGGCCTACCGGATCTATTTCTGACGGCCGCGAAGAGGAAGAATGAAAAAAAACTAAACTGTCAAATGATGAATGTCAACACGCACCGCGTAACACGGCGATTTATATTAAAGATGCTGCTTTCTCCTTATATGAGAGTAAGGGGTTGCGGCACATACCCTATGTTACTCGGGAGGACAAAACGTTTAGAAGTTATAGTGGAATAAAGAAACGGAAAACATACATAGATTTATTTTATTTATTTAAGTCCATAAAAATACATTTGGTTACAAAAACATTCTCTTAGCCTAATATTTCATAATAATTTAAACAGTTTTTTTTTTAATTTACCTAACTCGGAAAGAGATTCAGAAATAATAGTTTGTGGTTTACCACCTCACTAGGAATAACCTGTATCGAGGTGGTACCAACAGAAATCGTATATTGCCTGCCGAAAGAGCATGATATACCCGCTCTTAGGTTTTCATTTTATTTTAATATTTTTTTTTAAACTTTATATTGCAATGGTATTTACAATTAATAATTACAAGGATGGGGGTAGTTACTTTATTCTAAAATTTAAAAATTTTGAAGATACCAAATTAAACGGAAGGTATTTTCTTACATCTAATATAATACATACATAGATACGATTATCGCATAAACTTTACATGAATTTATATTAAAAGTATATATAAATAAAAATTATTATAAAGAAGTACATACATATAATATGATAATTAAAAAATAAAAAATAGAAAAAATATTATTATGATAATACGAGTATATATTTACATATGCAAAGTGCCTTGATAACTATTTATCAAAGAAAATGACAATTTGGAATGCCAATTTTATTATATAATATAGAAGTTAATTAAGATTTTAGGTACCTACTACAATACAATACAATATAGCCGTAAATTTGCACAATATATATATAAATAGAAATATGTTCATTCAAGAGATTTTAATAACGCCTCGCAGTCTTTCCTAGATTTATTTAGCAGCCAATTTATCACCACTCTTCGAAAAGTAGGGTATGGTAAGTCGGTCGTCGGTACGTCCATTCTCAATTTATTGTATAGTCTCGGAGCTAGAAAAGTATAATGTCGTTGTCCATATGTCGTGTTCATTTTTACCTCAGGTTGTCTGTAACGATGTCTAGTCTCATGTCCATGGTCCCGAAGTTTAGATATCGCAGTCCTGTCAGATGAATCCTGAACAAATAACACTCCGTTTGGGCAGTCTGATTAAACATCTGATAAACTCTATTTTGGTCAATAACATGGCATGACCAAAGTATGAGCTCTGTTTTGCGGCGGTCACAGCAGACGGTGAGGATCAACAAGCATACTACTGTTTTTCAATACTGAAAATGTTCCACTCGTTCAGGACTGCTGCAAATTTCTGTGTTTTCTGAATATGACAAATATTTTGACGATGCCAAGTAATTGTCATCGAAAACTACCACTTTTTCAGTAAAATTTATCAAAAAAAATCAATAAAAAAGAACTCCATAAAAAAAACACCAGGATCTTTGGCCAAACGTTAGTAAAAAACCAGTAAAATTTGAAAGATTTCCAATTTGTTTAAAATGTTCTTTCTCTTTTAGACTCTGCGATTACCGGAACATTTTTCATTTCATTCATTTTATATTTCTATAGCAATTATTAGGATACTCACGTCTATTTGTTTATATCGTACCTCGTCACTTTGGCTAGGTATTCATAATGTATAACAGAACTATTTGTAAAAATGCTCATGGCACCCTAACTGGAAATGCCTTTTGCCTGTCACTGAGCCTTGATATTTCATTGATTGACAGCCCTGTGCAATGCCTTTGCGGGAGATGTAATTGAAGTTGCTTGCCTTACACTAAGCAGAAGATTGTTGCTTCTGTACGCCAGCAGAAAGATATTGATGGCCAAACGAAGAGTGGCACAAAAATGGATCAAGAGTGTATATAATAGCAGTGTAGCAAAGAATTATATGAAACAAACCTGGGATCATCATTGTAGTTATTGGTGTCGTCGTCATATTCCGATGCGTCGTCCCTTTGCGGCAGTCTCAAAGAGTTAGCAGGTAAAGCAATTGAGGCACTGACATCGCACTGCACAGGTTTTGGATCTACGGCCGTCCAAGCACCTCGAGACAGCGATGGCAACAGTGAACCGCTTCCAGTCTGTTAGATAAACGTTAAAATCAATATGAATAATAAAACTGTAAAGATATGCAATTTTTAATCCAGGCCATATAGTTTGTCCTATTTTTTGTTGTCTTTTTCACTATAACTTTGGCCGAATGATTTTGATAGCTTGTAGAAGATATTCCAGAAAATAAGATAGCTTCCATTCAATTTTAGTTTCCCATAAAAAAAATACTGTTATTCAAACCATACAGTAGTGAGTCGACACGATTTAAATAACCCTAACTAAAGGTTAACACTGAGATGAGCCAAGTCACAGGTATTCAATAAATCCAATAATATTCAATAAAAAGCCATAGATTTGAATAGATAAATATTTACCACATTTAGTGCCGCATTGCCCAATGGGAGTGACAACGACATATTATGTATATGTGTATATATAATATGTATATATGTGTATATATAATATGTATTTATGTTTGTGTATATGTGCATTTGTCTATATGTGTATACGTATATGTATATATGTATATACAGTAGAGCCTCAATTATCCGAGGTAATGTGAACCTTGGATACCTCGGATAATCGAAAACTCGGAAAACACAGACTCTGTCGTAAATCGAGGAGGAAACATACGGTGAAGTTTTAAATGAATGAAAACATAGTCAATGAAGTAAAAAAATACATCTATTACTTATTTAAATGTAGCCAGTTGAAATGCAATACAATACATACATACGTACATTACAAAATAAAGCACTGTAAAGTAAAATTTGTCAAAAGTAAAAAGTAATTTAAAGAAACAAAGTTAAAAATTTGCCCATGCCTCCTCCGAGCCGTGGCCTTTCCGACGCAGAACTCGTTAGTCGGGGCTTGGATAACATAGATGTTAGATGAATATACGTTTATGTGTACATGTTTATGGGTATATGTGTATATGTGCATCTGTGTATATATGTATATATGTGTATATATGTATACATGTATATTTAAGGGAGATATATTTAACACATTGAGCCCCACATAACATGTCCTGCATTGAAAATCAAACACGATAAAGATATTATTAAATAATCACATTCAGGAGGTTATAACGCTGAATTGTCAGCGAATTGAGAAGATCCGTAGAGTAACTTATACTGGACAAAAAAACCATTTCATTGAAATATAAACCATTTCTATTGGGGCTGGCCCCAAATTGCTTATTCTCCTTTGGTGTGACATTACGTCCATCAAATTATATCCCCATTCTCTAATGCTGGATGCCACATAGAACACAACCTTGAGAAACCGCCAAAAGCCGAAAGACTCACTGAGTTAGCAGTGGAGAGTAATAGCTGTACACATCCTGCCATTGCCCACAAGTAAAATGTCCAGTTGTTCGCAGTACCAATTGCTAAGTATTACTGTGAGTTACCTCATGTATTTGCACTTTGTATAGTTGCTTGACGACTTCAATTTCTGCAAGTTCTTCCTCCCTCGAAGGCAGAGGGAGAAACTGAGCAGTCATCTCATGACCAGTCGGATTTGTTAGCTTCAGTAAGAGCTGGGTTGATTGTCCTGGTTGTAAGACATCAGATGATATGATACGTACTTCCGGCACGTGGTAGCTGAAACATGCGAGTTGTATATAAAACTACTAGCATAAATTACTGGAATTACTAATCTTAAATTCTATATAGTTTTTTTTTAATCGCCATGTTATGGTTGCAGCATGTTTGGATAATAATGAAAGTGAAAGAATGTGGACAAAACACTCTGTTAACTGAACAGTGTGCATGGGAATACCGAGATGGTCACTAAAAAACTCAGACAGATGAGTATACCTTGTTATAAAAAAAACTATCCTCTTTCATGGGCGCACTCCCCAGATTAATCGAATATGTTCAGCAATATTTTATTTGAAGTGGACATTACAAATTCAAATACAATACAATTCGCCAAAAGCATAGGAATGGTTTTGCAAGAAACTGCTGTGTAGAGTTAATCGAATTCCAGAAAATATTTTATTTGCAGGTTGTAAATTTGTCGAAATAAAGCTGAATACTAATATGTATTTGTATCAGTAGTAAAATACCCATTTTATTATTATGTGCATCATATTATTGTGTAAGCTAAGATTTGACTATGTAAGCATTAGAGGAATCTGTCATAAACTACTGTTAACACATAGGACTTGAAACATAAGAGATTGCAGCATTTTAATAGATTACCTAAGTGACAGTTGCACAGTGGCGGATGTCACACCAAATTGTAAACAATTGCATCGATTCTCCAGTACTAGTGACACGCATTTGCCTGAGTGTACTAAAATAGAACACAAGATTTCCTCGTTTGTTTCACGTACCCATGTTTAATACAAATCATGCGAGAAACTCGGCCGTCACCCGGTCAGTGGACAGCTATAATTGCAAATTCAGCGACACAAGACGTATTTCACAATAAATCAAGTCGCAATTTATGGTAATCTGTGATGCACTACAAAGCAAGCAGTGATTTTATTTTTATTTCCAAATAGGCAAAAGTATTTAGACACCTTTCTAACCATCTATTTATTATTAGACATATTTATAATTTATATTAATGTAACTACAATGTATTTAAAAAAAAAATATATATAATTATAATGTAATTCTTTGGTATTTGGAGCATGTTAAGTAGTAAAAATGTATTATATGCTGGTCTTAGTTTTAGTACTTAGTTTTACTTCTTATGTAAATAATGGCTAAAGATGTACATACGAGATTGTTTATTAATTAAGTAAAAGTTCTTTTTAAACTCTGACAAGAAAACTGCTAAGGACTTGTTTCGACTTCCTTAGTCCATTCCACAGGGCAGCAGCTGCGGAGTTGAAACTGCCTTTGTATGCAGATGATTTATGCCTGGGTATTGAAGTTTTGAGTAGTGCGACGAGACCATTTTATTGGGAAGAAAGGTAGTTATCATATTCAATTGGACTGTTTCAGGATTGTTGCCTCTCTCCGACGATATTTAATATGGTTTTCAATATACTGCTGGAAAGCCTGACCCAGTTCGACAAGAAGTGGGGTTACCGTTTCAAATCAGACAGCCAATACACCTCGTCGTGCCTCGTTTTTGCCGACGACCTAACTTTTATCACCAGGAGCCCCAAGCAGCTTTTCCTGCTATTACAGAAAGCGGAGCCGTTCTGCGACTGGTCAGGCTGTATAAAAGTGAAGCCCTCCAAATGTTTTTGCTTTGAACTCATCCGCATAGACACAAAATTTACGTCCTATGACCCCAAATTGGTCTATAAGGGTTCTATTATAGACAAAAATAACCATTTCAAATTCCTTGGCAGGAAAATCACCTGTCAAGGAATAGACCTCTCTGGCGATCATGTTATAGAACATTTCAGTAGTTTTCTGGCAAAGATAGATGCCTTGCTAATTTCTGACCCTCGTAAGGCTTGGATCTATGACAATTATCTAACTTCACATTTGTCATGGCCTTTTCTTATTTACAATTTCACCAAAACCCAACTGTCTCGTCTGGATGCACTGGTGACAGCTAGTTAAAAACCTGGTTGTCCTTAGCCAAACCAGCTGACCCCTCGACTCTCTTCAGGTCCAAACACAATTTTGAACTAAATCTAAAACTCCCTCTCTGCTCTACGACAACTCCAGAATAACCAAAAAATCGATTCTAAGCAATTCTAAGGATCCGGCAATATCGAAGCATGTTATAAGTGGCTGTAGTGAGTCAAATGATTTCATGGCAGTTTCGTTTGTATTTGATTTATTTACTACTTACAAGTTTTATTACAAAATTGAGGTGAAGTTGCCATATTTAATATGGCGGATTTGTAGAGGAATCGAGAAATGTGGCTTCTAGGTGTAATGTGAAAGCAAAACCTGACGCATACCTTTTGTATATTCTAAATCTTATTTTGGTGTAATTTATCTATTTTGGTGCGATTTGTGCAAACAAGATCCATATACGCAGTGGCCGTAATCAAGGATGGGTAGAGTTTTCATTAAGAAAATTCCAGTATCTGTATGGAAATAATATCTAAATCTATACAGAGATTTCAGATGAGAGAAACATTATTGAGTTTTGTGCTTTACGTCGGACCGTAAAAGAAGATAGTATAAAAGTTAACAGCGCAAAGTTACCGATTCATAAATTTTATGTGGCTTATACAAAAATACAAATCATGGTATTGAAACAGAGGTGCAACTGATTAGAAATTTCAAACAATGCACAAGTACTTTCGATTCTGTCAATAATAACCTATTCCTCTGACATTTCGCCGATTATTAGGTCCATTTTATACTTATATATATATTTTCAGGTCCCAAGTATTCATTATTGTATTGATTCAGCATGTTATTTTACTTACTACGCCAATAGTTCAATCTTGAATTTGATAGACCCAGGATTGTATTCTGGCTTTGTCACATTATGGTCACATTGCCTACATCTCTGAGATCGTTTGATGATTAGTTGCTTCTGCAATGGATACAACCTATCTATAGTTTCGGGCTGAAAATCTGGAACTGCTAGACGCTGCGCCATGTTTGTAACTGAAATCAAACAAAATATAAAATAAGCGATGAAACACTGAAAAGGATATAAAATAATGCAATTACTACCATATTTAGTAAAATATTCATTTGTTGAGTGACTTACTGCTTTCCAATTTCAAGTCTTCAGTGAATATGGATTCGGGAAGCTCTTCGACTTCATCGGTTGCAATGCTGGTCAAAAATTGCAATCCGCCTCCAGTGCCTGAGATGCTGTTATCTCCGAGACCAGCTCTTCCACGAGCCATTGCCGCAGTGAGGCCAATTTTATCCTGCAAATACAATTGTAACTATAAGTCTATAGAAATAGAGGTAGATGTCGGCATAGAAACTAGCTAATCTTCACTGTGCTGATTTTAATTCAAAATTATGTTTACGATTATGAACAATGAATATGCAAGATCTGTGATGTCAGTGTTTTTTTTCCTCCACATCACCCCCATGGAAAGCGCCTTTTGCCTGTCCCTAGGCTTTAAAAACTCTCCCAAGATTGAGTACTCTTATACCCGTAACAGACGCTCGGATTTGGTACGCCGGATCGAATCCGCAGAACAAATCCGTTCTTGCAACAGACGACCGGACCGGACAGTATAAAAAATGAGCGCATGCCCGGCTTTTCGAACGCGACTAGCCAATGGGCGGCCAGCTCCGACGGTACCGAGCGGACCATATCCGATGTGCCGGCCGTCCACTCGCACAGATTTGGTACGGAGCGGACCACATCCGCTCCAGACCGCCGCGGACACAAATAATAATAATTATGGTCGCCGGACTACTCTACAGACGGACAAATATGGTTCGGAGCGGACCAAATCCGCGGTCCCAAATCCGAGCGTGTGTTACGGGTATTAGACTCACCGTTAAAGTAATATATTTCCCGCGGATCGATATTTTCTTTCTATCCTTTTCTATTTTTTCTTGCTTCTCCTGCAGAGCGAGTCCTTTGTAATAGTCAATCAGTTCGTTTATACGATGCTGGTAAATGTTTGTTCTCTCTGGCCAACCGCCAGTGGCTGAAAAGTAAAAAAAAAATAAACATTAGTGAATTACATACAAAATATGCCGAATGTGGATTTGGAAATGTATAAAAATTAATAGGTAGAAATATTGTTAGCCTTTTTTATGAAAATATTTTTGTTTGTGATCTTTGTGTTCCTTCCTCGGTTGAATATAGTTCCTAAAATCACTTCATCACGCCTAAAATTAGAAGATCGAATGGACAGAAATTTAAAATAACCTTATGAATTTATAAGAATCTAAAATTCTCAGGATTGTATAGTGAGAATGCAGGTGCAGTGCAGGATTGTGCAGATAAAATATTTTGCAATTTGGTAAATGACTACAAATATATAAATAAATACAAACGGAGCTGCCATGGAATTCACCGACCGGAGTCGGGC
Source organism: Micropterix aruncella (assembly GCA_944548615.1). NCBI lineage: Eukaryota > Metazoa > Arthropoda > Insecta > Lepidoptera > Micropterigidae > Micropterix > Micropterix aruncella. The sequence goes on along the minus strand of OX155955.1, from coordinate 12,132,096 downwards.
CCATCATAATACTATTTTTTTACACTTCTGGGGGGTGAGCAGTGGATTCCGGACTTACGAACCGGCTGTGGTAGGTTTAGGACAGCTGTCTTGCCACATGTGAGCGTTCACCTTGCCACCCATTCACTCCCCCTTCGAAGCCATAGAATTTGAGATGCGCAAATCGCAGTTTTAGATATTTTTTCTAAGAAAGAGTTGATTATTTTTCTGGAAAGGCCAAGATCTTTAAAGAGGTGAAATAGAGATTTAGCTGGCAGGCCACGAGCGCCAACTTCCACCGCGTGAAGGTGAACAGTGAAGCCGTTCCGGGTTACGGCATTTGCGAGATCATGGTATTTATTTAATTTGTACTCGTGGTCTTTTGGGATATTTGATTCCCATGGAACAGTTAATTCTACGATAAGAGCCACCTTCCGAGATAGAGAGTAAAGAGTTATATCTGGACGGAGGGCTGTGCATCCGAGACTTTCAGGGAATTTATACTGCTTAGAGACCGAATCAACCTCCAGAATCCAATCTGTAGCTTTCTCGATTATTGAGAAAGGTTTTGTAGTTAAATGTTTTTTGCCTTTAGAGCCATCCCGCACAAACTGTATTGGGGGTTTGGAGGATACTGTCAAACCCTTGTTGGCACGAGCCACTGAGAGACTAATTACCTCGCGAATAACAGCGAGAACTTTGTCATGGCGGTAAGTGTACCGTCCTTGATCTAAGGCCACCTTGCAGCCAGCTAGAATGTGTCTAGCTGTGCAAGGGGTATTGCTACAGAGGGGACAAGAACTATCCTCGGCAAAGCTCCAACGAGCGAGGTTACTGGGGTCTGGAAGTGTATGCTGAAAGGCATTCAAATAAAATTTCAGCATCTCTGGCGTCCAGTCATAGAGCATTACCTTCCAGTGCATTGGAGGCGGAATGCAAAAGTCCCCAATTGTTGTCCAATCATTCTGGCATTGAAGGCCAATAGCATGAGCCATACTCTTGCTGTCGTAATCTCCCCGCAAAAGAGACTTCTTCAAGTCCACGTCGCTCGTGGTTGTACTGCCATACCCCAGACCAGTGCCATTCTGGCTGATTCCAGTAAGGAACTTTTTGTGGAAGTCTACGCGGGCTTGTAGATCATTTGAATCACTACGGCCACTTATTACGTGCTTCGATATTGCCGGATCTTTGGAATTGCAGAGAATCGAATTTTTGGTTATTCTGGAGTTGGCGTAGAGCAGAGAGGGCAGTTTAAGCGCTAGCCCAAAATTTTGTTTGGACCTGAAGAGAGTCGAGGGGTCAGCTGGTTTGGCTAAGGACAGCCAGGATTTTAAACTAGCTGTCACCAGCGCATCTAGACGGGACAGTTGGGTTTTGGTAAAATCGTAAATAAGAAAGGGCCATGACAAATGTGACGTTAGATAATTGTCATAGATCCAGGCCTTACGAGGGCCAGAAATTAGCAAGGCATCTATTTTCGCCAGGCAACTTTTGAAATGCTCTATAACATGATCGCCCGAGACGTCTTTTCCCTGATGGGTGATTTTTCTGCCGAGGAATTTGAAATGATTGTTTGGGTCTATAAGGGAGATATTAGAGCCCTTATAGACCAATTTGGGGTCATAGGATGTAAATTTTGTGCCCATGCGGGCGAGTCCAAGGCAAAACATTTGGAGGGCTTCACTTTTATACAGCCTGACGTCGCAGAAAAGCTCCACTTTCTGTAATAGCAGGGAAAGCTGCTTGGGGCTTCTGGTGATGAAAGTTAGGTCGTCGGCAAAAGCGAGGCACGACGAGGTGTATTGGCCGTCTGTTTTAAAACGGTAGCCCCACTTCCTGTCAAACTGGGTCAGGCTTTCCAGCAGTATATTAAAAACTATATTAAAAATCGTCGGGGAGAGGCAACAGCCCTGAAATAGTCCAATTGAATATGGTATAGAGCGGGTAGTCCATTCTTGCGTTTTAACATGGAAAGTCAGACAGTTGTAGTAGGAGGCTACAATGTCACGCACGACTGGTGGGAAGTTGTACCAGCGAAGTGCAAAGTGGAGGAGACTGTGTCGGACTGACCCAAAGGCATTCTCTAGGTCGAGCCAGCATACATTGATTTGGCGTTCGTGCTGTCTCGCATCCTTGATGGCAGCAGCCAGGAGAGAATTGTGCTCGAGGCAGCCCGAGACGCCACGCATGAAGCCTTTTTGAACTGATACTCCAAGGTACTCATTCCGGTGCATGAATTCGCTCATCCTCGTGTGGACTATGCTAAAAAATATTTTGGCCACAGTGTCTGTGAGAGCAATGGGCCGAGCGTCCTTTGGTCCGGTGCAAACTGGGACCTTCGGAATTAAGATGACTGTCGCTCGGCCAAAATTCTGTGGGACTACACCGCTATTCCATATATTTCGGAAGATGGATCCTAAATATTGCAGAAGGCAGGGGCATTTTTTGTATACTAAATAGGGAATACCATCGGGACCCGGAGTAGAGCCCGACGGCTTCCTCTTTACTTGATTAAGAATCTCATCTAGAGATGGAGGTTGAGAAGCAAAAGCTACCGTAGGCAGGGGCGGAGGTGTAATGCCCGGCGGAGGGCTGTAATTATGGAGCCGCATTGGGTCCTCATACGTGGTCGAAAAATATTCCGTGGCCATTTCTTCCGGGATTTGGATTTTTCCCTTGGCGGCAGACAAAACCGTTTTGCTGTAGTTAAAACGGTTTTTGTCGAACCGGGCTTCCTCTTTGGATTTGAGAAATGCTGCCTTGCGCTTGTCGTTTTGCGTTGCTACGCTCTGTATGAGTTTTAGTATAGAGCGGTACGCGCGCGAGAAGTTGTGGCAGAGGGCTTTATCCCCGGCTTTCTTGGCTTCACGTAACTGGCGACGAAGTAGCCGCTTTTGCCTACGGAGCTTTGCCTTAAATGCGTTTTCTCTGTGAACCGGGTCGACATGGGTAGATTTTGGGTAAACACCCGAGAAGTATTCATGGACCGCCACCTGGAAGGATGACAGCTGGACGCTGGCAGGGGCATTACGGTTCAGAGTCACATTACGGTTACGGTATTTCTTAGAAATCGAAGTTTTCAATGCAAGGTCCTAATATATTTATATAATATATATGGTGGCCGGCCGAAAGGGCTACGCGTGCACCTGTCAAACCACGCAAAATGCCTATAGGCATTGTTGACACCCGACCGGTTTAAAGTGTCCACGGCAGATGAGTATTTTGGTTGTAGGTGAAATTTTTACTACATCAATACCAGAGTATTTTATATGTTTCTATCATATCACCACGTTATTGTCGGTTCTTTAATGTTGTCAGCTTCAGGAAATGCAGCCTTTCCTCAATTCTAGTCTCCAGTTCTCGAAGTATCTTAGTAAACTTTTTCTGAACTACCTTAACCCTTCAGGCCTCGGCCCCTCAGCCGATTGACAAGTTGATGTCCCAAAAAATTTTAGTAAAAATTAGTAAAAAATTTGAATTATGATACCTACTGTCTCACCAAAACATTAATTACTGCCAAACCACTGTACCCATAATTAAAAGAAAACATATTAACATAATTAAAACATAATAAAATAAAACAAATTAAATTAAAATAAAATTAAAACGGGGCCGTGACGCTGAATTGTGTTGTGGCCAATATCGGCCAATTGGGGCTCTAGCGGTTAAACAAATCTATCTATATCCTTTTTTAAAATGGATTCCAGATCAGCAATACGTTTTCTAATTGAGGTCTCACGTAGGTCTGGTATGTTTTCAATTCTAATTGAGATGACATATAAGCAAATGATTTTCTTATGAGGTATGTGAGTCAGTTTGCTATTTAGGTGCAGTTGCAGTTTGCATTTGAGATCTGTGCGGCTCTCATTTTATGTCAAAAGATATTGTTACCCCTAATCTTTTTGTTTCGATACGTTTGTCAACAGTGTACTATTAGCCAGTATGGAATTTCAGCAGTAAGTACAACACATTCTTATCATTCAAGCAGAACAACCATTTCTTGGACAATAGACTGATCCTGCTCAGATTTATGAAATGTTTTTGGCCAAATGATGATGCCATGTGTGGTATAAAAAACGTTACAGAGGAAGACACTTATGAAATTACTTTGGTTTTCTACACAAAACTGAAGAATTTCATGTTCATATTGAATTAACAGGTTTGCAGGTTTGCGGTACGCCGCCTATTCCCTAGATCATTTACCATTCAGTGATGCCAACAAATCCACATCCTTAGTTGTAACCCGAGACAACTTAGAACTAACATACTTTTGTATTTCCATCTTACCCACGGTTTGGTCAGGTATGCCAACATCCCTCGATGTCCACCGGCAATTGAAGCACGAGAAGTAATACGACTTCTTGGGGGTTTTCGCATCGCCTTTACTCTCGTCTCCCACTGGTTTGGACTGCACCGATGCCCTCGTAGACAGCGTATGAAAACAGCTGGGACAGTCGAAACAACTTCCGCAACGGTTTTTCTTCAGTCGTGCCTCAGATGAAGGCATATTTTCAAAGCAATTGCCGCAAAAATGGGAATCAACCTGTGTTAATAAGTAACAAGAAAAATAATTTAAAAAATTAAAAACAGGGCTGCCTTACAAAAAGTGAAATGTTGTATTTAGCACTCATTAGAATAAATTAAAGAAAGAGTGAGTTTGCTTGGCAAGAAATTGCAATAAAATCTTCGATTCAAGTAGAAGGGCTGGGTGAGACCTGCTCGTACGCTCGCTGTGAGCAGTTCCCTAAAGCACTTCCATCGGCTGCTCACTGCGAGCCGCTCACAGCGCGCCTCATTCGCAAGTCGATCTGAGGCCTAATATTATTTCATTCAGAATATTATAATATCTATCTTCTTTATATTTAATATCATAGTATGACCAGTAAATACCCTAAGCATAAAATTATATAAATAATCTTTAATCTAGTATTGCAATTCAATTAATCGGTGATAAATACGGCAGCCACCAACACCAACCAGACAATGACCATAGATTATACGATTTACGAAAGCTTTCTTAGGTATTTCTTAAGCTTCGTATCGACTTGCAAGCGCGGTGCACTGTGAGCGGCTCAGTTCTCATGTCGATACTGGTTGCTTTAGTCGAGCGGCGCGAAACGAGTCGCCCGAAGCAGCTCGTTCAGCGCCGCTCGTCTAGAGCAAATCGGTATCGATATGCGAGCTGAGCAGCTGACAGCGCGCCGCTCTTGCAAGTCGATACTATGCTTAAAGTATTATAATTCCTCATTGGCCATATCGATCTAGCTACCTATGGAATATGTGACAAGAGATCTAATGATATAGACACTCATTACACACTTTCCGGCAATGGCCCTTTGCAATATGTTGATCCAGCTAGCATGTAGCTCATATTATATTATTTACCAAATCTTCTCAACACATTGACAGTGAGTCATTGTAATATTTGTCTTATGATCAATAGTTTATAATATCTACTTACCTCATGACAAATACAGTATCCACACCTTATTTTGAGGCAATGCCTGCAAAAATATAAGTTTACGATCGGTTTTAACTTTCCACAGGAACAAGCGTAATTCACATAATCAGGTTGCAGCAGGTAAGCCATTTTCTATAATATAATATTTCAGAATTGAAACCAAATTAAAAAATAGGCTTCACAGTAACGCAAGCAAATTTTTTGACAGCAAAGAAAGTTCCTTCAATGGAGTATTTTATAAGCACGTACTTGGGGCGTTCATCTCTCATTTGATTGGTGGAAAATGAAAATTTGACATTAAATGAATGAACAATCCGCCAATCAAATACCATGTTTCAATAAAAATGTCCATCGAAGTGGGTCGGATATCGAGTCCACCGAACGCATGCATTAATTTCTAATGGGCCGTTTACACTCTCGCGCGAGGCGCGAGGCGAGACGCAAAACCATGTGCGTAAACAAACAGAACAGAGGCAAAGCTTCTAGCAAGTAGGTAAACATTTTGTACGCTCGTTAGAAGCTTTGCCTCTGTTCCATTTGTTTACTGATATGGTTTTGCGTCTCGCCTCGCGCCTCGCGCGAGAGTGTAAACGACCTATAATAGGCTCCGGAAACGTGTCTTTCGGCCATACAAATCAAAAGTAATTACAATTTTACACGTTCCGGCCGTGGATGACATCTAACACATTTTGTTCAATCTACTTGTTGCATTTCGTAGTAAAATAACTTTTCATTAAAAAATGTAGAAAAAAACAAAAAAAAATGTTTTTATGTGTTTGCGATATAATATTATTCTATATTGTTGTGTTTAGAGCGCCATCCACAATGCGCTGCCATACTGATATACTTCAAAAGTCGCCATATTGAACATAAGAATAGAAGATTATTACATTTTGGAACTATCTACGGGATGCATTTCGTAATTAAATAAATTTTAATAAGAAAATGTAAAAAAAGTGCTTTTTTATATAGGTACCTACATTTTTTTTAAATTATATTTTTTTTCTGAAAAATAGTATAAAAGGCGTTGAGCACGATGCGCTATCTAGCGGTAAATAAAATATCGCGAGTATTGATCATAAGCTATATTTTACCTACCGCTAGATGGCGCAGCGCGCTAAAACGCTTTTCAAACTTTCCAAACTTAACAGCAACGGTCTTCAAAATTTAAAAAAAAAAGTTTTTATCTAAATTTTTGTTTTGTACATTTTTTAAAAACAAAAGTTGCATACTTCCTCGTACTGATTCACCCCTTTGAAGGATACCGGTTAATTAAAACTCGCCTGTATGTGTTTGTGTCATGATCGCCATAATATTGAACATAGTACTAGTACCTAGATTAATCATTTTTTTACAGGTATTTATTAGGTATTGCTACCAGTTGTACATTTTTGATTTTTTAACATCACCCATCACCGCGCTGATTCCGAAACTGCAATTATCTTTTGTCGGACTCAATAAATAAGAGAGATGTAGGCGTTTAAAGAAGTGTTATACGCCTACATTTTGGTAGGTTAGGTTTTTTTTAAAAACCAACATAAAAACTAATTTATTTATTTAAAAAAAACACACGATTTTTTTTCAGATTTAGCATTACAATAATCGAATTCAGTAGTCTTTGTCTTTTTTAAAAAAAAATAGGCGAGGCAGCAATACCTAATATATTCCGATCAATACAGTAGCAATACCCAATCTAATAACAATGGTCCCGCGTACCATTTCGCCGGTGACCGGCGTCGTTTTAGCACTGACCGCAGGGGCGGACCGTTAGTTTGTGGGGCCCTGGGCTATTATTATTTGGGGGCCTGCCTAATTAATCAACTAATTGCCATTTTGTCAAAAAAACTGTTTACGATAATGATGCCTAGGTCACTATGCATCATTATCGTATAGGTACACGTTATAGGAAAAAAAGGAAACAATAAAATATTTTATTTATTGAATATGACACAAACAGCAACTGCAAGACATTTTACTTTTCACTGGATATATCGACAAATCGATTAGCAAAAACGTACTAAAGAAAAAGTTGAAACTTAACCTATTCAGCAACTTAAATAATGATTTATCCAGGCAAACTAAGTAAAACAATATATAATAATAATGTAATTTAAAAAATATAGGTAATAATATTAAATGTAAAACTTGTTATTATAAGTAAAATTTATACAAATATTCATTACTAATTACCAATTGACAAGGCACTAGCCTTAGTGGGAACTGAACTGCTATACATAGATGTTGTATTTATGAATAAAGAAATTAAAAAAAAAGTGTTGCAAAAGAAATCAACAGGTCATTATGCAGGTTGTTATTATGTATATAAACTACAAAGCAACCTTTCTGCACTTTTGCACAGCAAATTCCTTTATTTGCTCATCAGATTATGTCCTTTGTTAAATGGCAATTTATGGACATAACTTATAAATGATATAGTCGGTAGTTCGACATTGTTCATTGTTTTCAATGGGGGCTGGTGCCCTTTATATCCACGGGGCCCTGGGCTGAAGCCCAAAAAGCCCTTACATAGATCCGCGGTTGACTGACCAGGCGGTGTGTACCTGTTTACCTACCTGTTCACTGGATAGTTCATTGAGGACGTGACAGCCATGTGAACACTTTAGCGCCGGGGTGTAAGCTGGTAAAAAAGGTGTTAAGTGAAATACAACGGAGGAGCAATCATCACCCCGAGGATATTTTTGCGGTGTAAAAATAATATTGTGCCAGTCCCCCGTCCGATAAGACAAGAAACACCGCTTTGGTGGTTGTAAAATGAACCTTATCCAGAAAGAACTGAAGGTGCATAATCCCAAGACAAGTGTTAGGGTACATAACAGGTTAGCATTTCGTCAACATCCGGCCGTGAATTGGCCCGCTCGCTCGAGAAAGGTAAACAAATAAATCTCGGGTTGTCCATGCAAAGTGCGGCGTTTCCAAAATTAGATAAATCGATAATATCAAAAATATATTTTTCACGAAGGGCCAATATCAGTTTTTGGCATACTTCACTTAAAATGGCTATTTTTTTAAATTTATTTATTGGGTAATAGAGCCGAACGCACCTTTTTCGGACTTATAGGGTGCGTTTTAATTAACCGGCATCCTATAAACTATACGTACCTTATACTATTGTTAAGAGTGTTTAATAAAAATTCGCGTTTCGCGTAACTATTATCATTGTATATACAGTGTAAAATCAATGCTATAAAAGTTCTAAACAATCGTAAAAAAAAGCTCCCAAAAAGCGTATCTCTGACTTCTGTCTGTGACTGCAACAATCGTTCGACGGATTTCAATGCGGTTTTCACTGTTCGTTAGATGATTATTCGAGGGAGGTTTAGGTTTAGTACCATACATATACCTTAATACAGGGCTGAAAAGTTATTAAACTTTAATTTAGAAAAACCACATTTTTCAGTTTTGCGCCGGTGATAAAAAAACTACTTGGCGGATCGAGTTGTTAAAAAAAAAAGATTGTTTAATTCTCTTTTATAATATGAAGAGAAATACAATCTGCAAAAAATGATTTTACGTATATTTTTTTACTAGATAAACTCAAAAATTTGGGACAACAATCGATTTTATTTCTTTAAATAAAAAATATATTAAAATTGTAACTTTCAGTTATTTTTTTAATTCATCTACAAAATACATATTTATGTAAAAAAATATATCTTAGTTATTTTTTGTTTCAGGTAAAATTACGCTCGCTATTACCGGTACAAGCAGATACCCTCATTTCTGCAGCGGTAATTTTCATAAATTTGATTTCCGCAGAAACATTTGCAATTCAATATCTCAAAAATAGTTTTTATGGCTTACAAAAAATATTGTTTTCTTTCAAATGATATAAAAGATTCATAGTCAGATTTCAACTTCATGGTAAAAAAACGATTAAGAATAACGTGTTTTTTTTGGCCCTCTAAACCAGGCTTCCTCCTAAAATGTTAAGTGGATGGAAAACGGATGTGTGTCGTTTCCAGTCATTCTGCGGGGCGCGCACTTGCGACCTGGCCGCGGCCTGGTCGCCGCGGCCAGGCCGCAAGGGCTTGGATCCCGATAAACTCAAGAAACGCTGGACAGACCGTAAAGCGGTATCCAATGTTGGCTAGGCCATATTTCGAGGAAGACTGAACTGTAAACAACATTAATAATTAGTATTAATAAACGCGCACAAAATTACTAAAATTTACTTACATTGAAATAGATATAAATTTGTAATTTACAAAAAATCCTTGACCGGTTTTATATTTTAAAATATACAAAGTTGTATTTACTATGTCATACTGGTATTATCCTTATTAAATAAAATAAAAGTAAATTTGGTCATGGCATGAGCTGAATTTGGTCATTTGGTCAGGACATGAGCTGAAAAGATTGTGGTTGCAATCCGTCCACCCTGGGTTGGCTCCCGACGAGGGAACTCCTCAACGGTCAACAGCAGAGACCCAAAATTATGTATACGCATTCAATCATGGAATTCATTCCTGTGGTCGAAGTTCCTGGACAGTCATCAATAAGCTGTTGAGGGCACAAAAACTTATTTTTAAAATTATGTATCATCGGCCGTTGAGATTCCCATCGGAATCGCTATACAGCGAAGCATCCGTCAGCAAAAGCAAAAAGTATCATCATCCATTTTCACAAAAATCTCAGCAAACATATGACCAGAACATCATATCACAACACCAGGTCAGCAACAGTTGAACAATACCTTGTCCCTAAAACGAGAACTGCATTTGCTGAGCGGAATTATCTTTTTATAGCTCCTCGAGCCTACAATATAGTTGAAAAACGTAATAAAGCTTTAAAAAGCAACATTTTTTAAAGAAAGAAATTTATACATGGCTTCTAAATATGGGTATAGAGAGGGTAAAAAAGCTCTTTTTCTATTTTGAAGAATAAGGAATTGCAAAGTATTAGACTCCTATTTCTATTTTTATTTTATTTTTGTACACATTTTAATTAACGTGAGTGAGCTAGAAGTGCACTCGCAATTTGTAATCTCAATAAGCGTGTCTGAGTATGTATGTATGAGTGTGTATATATTTATTTTTAATTTAATTTCCTGTAATATATATTTTATATCCAATGGTAATATAAAATTTATTTAATCTCTTGTAAAATAATTTAATTTAAATTAAGTACATGTTTACATAACTTTTAGGTTAATTTATACTTAGAAAACTACTTTTATAGGAAAAAAATATCCGCATTATTAATTTCATATTCGATATAATAACGCCAATTATGAACCCCTGAAACTCATCAATCTGTGAAGACTTCGGGTCGGATACGTAATTATTTGCCTACCTTCATTATGCTGGGCAATATTACAATAATAAAAACGAAGTTCGTAGGAATGCGCACGGAAGCCGTCGGAACGGCAAAATAGCGGTATCGCATTATGTTTGATATGATCTGCGGTTAAAATTATTAGGTAATATATATAAAATTTAATTTGTTATTTTTACTGGCACAACCGTGGCACTCCAATAAGACTCAGGAAGTGAGCTCGCCTTATCAAAGGAGTGCCTAGCAAGGCGGGCTCGGTTTCACTTTACTTGGCACATTAGGAATAATTTTATGCACTTTAACATATAATTTATGCACAATTTGGCCTGGACACAGACAGATGTATGCCTAAATTTAGAAGCATATAGCGGTATTTTCTGGATTGTACATTATATTTCTTTTGTGCTATTGCGTTTGAATGTTTATGTAACGAATAAATAAATAAATAAATCATGATAGCCCCTTACCAGGTTCCACCGTGACATGGCTGATGTACTCTGGGTTGGCTCCCGATGAGGGAACTTCTTAACGAAGGACACCAACATTTTGTATACGAGTTTCGATTTCGTTTTCGATAGTTTTCGTTTTCGATTTCGTTTTCGATTTCGATTTCGGTTTCGGTGTTGGTGTCGTTTGCGGTTTCGGTTTAGATTTCGATTTATATTTCCATTTCGATTTTGATTTCGAATTCATCATCAGCATCATCATCATCGGGGGGGGGGGAAGGGGGTTAAATGGTGGCGCTAGAGGAGAGGGGGGGGTGGGTAATTTTTTAACATAATAATTTTTTAACAATTTTTCAAAATTAAATTAACATGACAGTGAAAAATCAGTGTCAGTAATCAAACGGTAGAATATTATATTTATTTAAAATCATAATAATCGGCATAGAGTTATATTTAAATCAAAATAAAATAGATCTATAACCCTGAACACTCCTTTTTTGTCGGGCAGTCGTGTAAAAACGAAGGAATGGCAACGGCCTAGGCCCCGGATCTTACCTGCCAACCACACACTGAGTATCTACATACCTCTGTCTTGCATATTTACTGAGTATCTTTCATCCATAAACTTGCTTAGGCAACCCCAAAGTGAAAACATAAAATTTCGATGGCGCATTCGCAAAATCTTATCTGACACGCCCACACTGGTCTATCTCTATCTTACTTATTGGCTGTTTTTTTCCATCCTTAAACATATTTCTCGCTTTAGTTTCGGTATCAGATAAAAGTACTCACTCGTTATTTTGCAGTTATTTTACTATTATTATTTGATATTGATACTGGTAAGGAGTTTGTGATATTTTCTACATATTTTATCTATATAAGTAATGTTCTCAATTGATTAAATAATGGGTAAGGTACAGAGAAGTTCGTTAACCCCAATTCTACGTATTTCAGCTCTTATCGTACGTGGCTTCATATTGCATATTGCATCCATTCAATGACATAATTAACGAAGGCGAAACAATGCCCACCAAACACACGCCTCGAGTTGATTTGTTTTCTCATTGAAAAAGAAACCACTTACCTCGTTGTATTTTTTGATTTACAAAATAGTTACCTAAAAGTACTAATATACGTATTCAAAAATATCAGAAACGTGCTCAGTCCATCTATGCTAAAAACGACCTACTACGCACTCGCACAGTCATTGATTACATATGGGCAGATAGGATGGGGTGGAGCGGCTAAATCAATTCTTGACCGGGTAATAAAAGCTCAAAAGCCCTCATTAGGGTTATTAATGAAAAACCGCTCCGTTGCCCATCCGACCAATTATTCACAGACTTTAACGTAATGGACATCCGACAGTTATACCTAAAAGCGGTTTTAATGTTCTTCCAGAGGAATGACAGGACTGCGATATCTAAATTTTAGGACCATGGACATGAGACTAGACATCGATACAGACAACCTGAGGTAAAACTGAACACGACATATGGACAACGACATTATATTTTTCTAGCTCCGAGACTATACAATAAACTGAGAATGGACGTACCGACGACTGACTTACCATACCCTACTTTTCGAAGAGTGGTTATAAATTGGCTGCTAAATAAATCTAGGAAAGACTGCGAGGCATTATTAAAATCTCTTGAATGAACATATTTCTATTTATATATATTATGCTAATTTACGGCTATATTGTATTTTATTGTAGTACATTCTTAATTGACTTCTATATTATATAAAAAATGGCATTGCAAATTGTCATTTTATATGATAAATAGTTATCAAGGCACTTTTGCATATGTAAATATATACTCGTATTATCATAATAATATATTTTTTATTTTATTTTTTATTTTTTAATTATCATATTATATGTATGTATTTATTTATAATAGTTTTGATCTATATATGTATATATATATATACTTTTAATATAAATTCATGTAAAGTTTATGCGATTATCGTATCTATGTATGTATTATATTAGATGTAAGAATATTTACTTATGAATATTTGAACTAAAATACCTTCCGTTTAATTTGATCACTTCAAAAATTTTAAATTTTAGAATAAAGTAACTACCTTCATCCTTGTAATTATTAAATGTGAATACCATTGCAATATAAAATAAAAAAAAATATTAAAATAAAATAAAAACCTAAGAGCGGATATATCATGCTCTTTCGGCAGGCAATATACGATTTCTGTTGATACCACCTCGATACAGGTTATTCCTAGTGAGGTGGTAAACCACAAACTACCATTTCTGAATCTCTTTCAGAGTTAGGAAGTAAATTGAAAAACTGTTTAATTAATTATGAAATATTAGGCTAAGAGAATGTTTTTGTAATTAAATGTATTTTTATGGACTTAAATAAATAAAATAAAAAATAAAGTAGTATTTTGCAAATCCAGAAATGTAAAAATATTTATATATCGGTAGATAATTTTTTTTACGGCTAATAAGACAATATAAAAGAATGTAACAGCGGAAGGACTATGGCTAAGAGTTTTTTTCAGTGTACAAAAAACCTTTAAAAACCTATAGTTGGGGACTGAGCTAAATGTAAGCGGTGGCTGAGGTGCGGGGACCGTCGTTCGTAGAACACGCGTTCTTTCGTTAGCGCACATCGTTAGCACCGGGCGAGTGATGTCACAACACTAATATATATGGGAGCTAATAGGCCATGTTGCAGTTTGGTCACTAAAACCCATATGTTCAGGGTCGGTCAAACTCACGGGTCAACACCCATCCGGCGGCCTCCACGCAGAAGTGCGAGCCAGGGTAGCACTCTGGCCTGCGGGCCAGTTTCCTCTAGGAGTCAACCTTCGGGCGCTCCTGGATGGTTTGCGCACCGTGCGGCGTCAGCCAATCGATTGTGCATTCTGACCGACAGCCGTGGGTGTCTATAAACAATATTGTCTCCTATAGAGCGGGGGGAAGTTGTTTACTTTACGGCAACTGCTTTTGAAACAAACAATCGGCTACCCGATACCGGGTGAAGAGCCGGGCGAAGGATGCAGTGGTCCGCGATAGATTCGTCGGTAGACACTGTATCACCGCTACGTAAGGAAGAGGACCGCGCAAGCGACCTCGAGCCTGTAACCAGTCTGGAGACCGGAGTAATCTGGTTGCAACTGGTAGTATGGGCGCTAGTGTCGGCCCGCTGGGTGATTAACCTGGTTATCTCGCGGTAAGGCGTTGGCTTCTTACGGGCGTGTGGCGTAACTAGACGGTGGACTGTTTTTGTGCTAAGTCTTCTGCGCTCACCTCACGGGAGACAGAACGATCTAATATCATTAAAACTTCCTGAGGTGACGGGTTCGCCCATTATAGTCGACAGCTCTAGTCAATATCTGTGGTGGGGAGACCAAACGTCGTTCCCCGCACCTAAGCCACCGCTTAAATTTAGCTCAGCCCAACTGTATTTATTGAATTATACAGTCAGTCATTTTTTTTTTCTGAGGTATGAATTTTAGTAAAATGTATTTTCTTTGAACTAAAATGTATTTTTAGAATTTCTAAAATAAATGAAATTCAAAAAATACATTGACTAAAAGGTTATATATTGAATTATGTAGTAAGTTATAAAAATGTGTATATATTATACTCTTTTTGTATTTTATGTACCTATACTATTTCTGGTGTTGAAATACTTTTTTTTCCTTTTTTATAACCTAACCTAACCTGAACTGTCCCGAAAAAGAGGGTAACTTTTTAATAAAATGTTATTGCCATAATTACAACGATTGTTGCACAGATGCGGAATAATGAGGTAGTTTACCATATTAGTAGGTAATCTATTCCATATTATTAGCACAAATATATTTGTTATGAAATATGACTTTTATGTGTGCACCCTATTTGCACAGTATACCAAACAGTAAGTTTACTCTCGAGGTATAGGGCATTGCGGGAAGAGGGTGCGGCGAATGTGGGCAGAGGGGTACGTCTCGACGAACGCCTTTGGTTAGCATTACGCGCAGGTAAATGCTGGCGACGTTTTTCGAAAGTTTGCATATCATGCATGTAGCGGACATCTGGCGTCCGTATCCGAGCCCTTACGACTCGTGACGTATTCCCTTCGATTTCAATATTGTTCTAAAATAAGCTACTGTCTGGTATACTGTGCTATCTATGATCCCTAACCGCGTACGCCAGTTAGACAGTTAACTAATTATTTACTATGCAAGTATATTTGAGTAAAACCTGATTACTCATAAAATGTAATGCAAAAACATAGCAGTATTCCATACTTACACGTTCTATATTACACATTGTATTAAACATTGGTTTTAAAAATTGCAATGCCCCAATCGTGGTGGTCCAGTGTTTGGGTCTGATTCCTAAAGCCGGATGTACCTATCTTAAGATCGATACCTTCCAACCTGAGGTGTCACTTTTGGCAGGAAGGAAACGCCGGGGGCGCCAAGAGTAACACTATAAAAAGGAAACCCTCATTTAGTTTTATTGCGGGAGTCCAGTCCATTCAGTAAGATGGCGTCTGGCACGTACGACCACTTGAGGACGTGGAAAAAATGAGACGTGAAAATATGCATTATGATAAAGTGCTTTATCGCTTGAAATACGCAAACGTTGTTTTACACTACTGCCCAACAAAAGACGAGTTTAATGCGTTCATGTTTCATCTATGTATGTTTTCCGTTTCTGTATCGCTAGAACCGATTGAGAAGTATGTTGTATTGTTAGAACCGTATGTTATAGGGTACCTCAACTATCAAAATACCCAGTAAATATTAGTCTAAATGTCCAAATCTCCAAATGTCATAAGATTACCATTAATATATTGTGTTTAGCATCAAATTAAAGGCCTGCTTGAGTACATTCCGAAAATATATATGTATATCTATACGAATAAATATATAAAACACAAATATTTCATAAGAAACCAATTAAAAAAAAGATATAAATAGAGTAGTTCACTTTTTGTAATGGAAGTCGAGTTTTTAAGCTATTGCATAGCTTTTATCGCGGGCTAGGCCAGCGCGGCGACCGAATGAAGAAATTTCTTAACGAAAATTAATGATTTTAAACTGATAATTACGTCTAAACGAGTACTGCTTACGATTCGAAAAAAATATATGTTAAACAAGAACATTTTGCTAATATTGTTAGCTTTGAATATTTTAGATTTTGTTTATATTACATAGTGTAATTAATTTGTGAAATTAGGTCTAACCGAACACAAAAACGACTACTACGCTAATACTATCTGGCGTATTATTATGAAACCTGCAGCATTTTAAAGATAATTTAATTATCTATCTTTTTATCTACGAATTTTTTAGAATAGTCAAAGAATATTATCCGTTTTTTTTGCTTTATCGAATAAAATTCGTGCGCGGCGCTCTATCGGAAGACGTTTAAATTATTTCGATTCATTTGCTTCTGCAGTCGCAAATGATTTGGAATAATTTCGACGTTTTCCGATAGAGCGCAGTTATCTGATATCAGAAAAAATCAAATAAATAAGTAATTATAATTGCATAAGTTGCTAATAAATTAAAAATGCTATGCAATAGCTTTACCGCGGCAGTCCCCGAGTGCCACACGTATTTTTTACTCCTTTTAATATATTATTATTTATTTGTTGAATAATAATATTTTTTGGTATAGATAAGTAAGCCTATAGATTAGTTTGGTATAGATTAGTAAGGTGGCACGAGGAATAGCTACCTATTTGTCAATACACAATGACATGTTAAGTTTCTAAGTATCTAAATGGAATTTGAGTTAAAAAATATATGTAGAAATAATCTAAGGTAAATTTTCACGGAATTGCCACGGAAATTTTCCTCGACCTGTTTTATTTATTTCTTACTGTTTCACAAGGGATACTTTAAAAAAAGCTTATCATATAGGTATATATAAAAATGGATGTTGGTATATCTGTCCGAGCTTAATAGACTCCGAAACCGTTTGACCAATCACCATGAAAGTTGGCAAATATATGTATTTTTTCATTACTTTTATGATATCCGCTTTCAACTTACCACTAGATGGCTCTGCAGCACATCAACTTCTATACCGCTCAACCGATCACCATGAAAATTGGTATACATAGACATTTCGCGTTATTAATTGTATCGTAACTCGCCACCAGATGGCGCTACAGCAGGTTACCTCTATACCGTTCAACCAATCGCCATGAAAATCGAAAGAGGAAGGAACGGCGATTAACATAGGCTACTTGGGAGGGGGGGGGGGAGAAGGTGGAGTGGGTGGAGGAAGGAAATGGATACCCGAGCATCGCCGGGTAACATCCCACTAGTTGGATATATTATACAAGAATACACCGGCTGGTTAACAATTTATTCGAAGGAAAGCTCATAGGTTATGCTATGATCAATTTTACTCATTAACATATTATGTTGATTTGGTACTGACTGGTTTGGTGGTTTGGATTAAAAATCATATTATATTACGTAATGTATTCAAAGTAATGTGTATCAAAGCAACTATATATAAGTTCTTTCAGTCAACTGAAAGAACTTCATTTCTTAAACTGAGGTAGACAGTGTTTTGAAATCAGCGAGGTGAGCTTATAAACGACGTCCTACTTGTTTATAAGTCCCATTTTAGAAAAAAAATTGGGTTAGAAAAAAAATACTTTCTTTGTCCACGTTTTCAAACAACTAGTTTAAAAATATGTTTTCGTTATTGACTCTTTTGTTAGGTGCGAGCATTATTTATATTCAATGGTACGAGCAAGCAATTTCTATGAATATGCCAACTACACGTAGATAACTTTAAAACTGGCTAATATAATCGAAGGCGACACATTATTATAGACAGATGGACAGACAGTCTGTAATAAATTAAACATCGCCTATTGTTTCTTACATAATTTAAATGCAAAGATAACAAAAAAAATTAAGAATGGATAATATCATGGAAACTGTGGTTGATTAAATGTGATCATTCTTTCATCACTGAGTATCAATATTTACATACTATAAAATATTATTCTATAATCATTTAACATACTTTGGTACCGGTGTGGCATAGTTAGGTTGGTTTAAGTAGAGACAATGTAAATTCTTTTTAAAATAAATAATATAAAGAAAAATATATTTTTCATAAATTGTGCAATGCCTAATATACTTTTGTTACACTGTCTCTATGTTAGCAGTCTCTTTATTAGACTATAGTTTTAAAACTTTAGAAATATTTCCCCATTTATATTTTTCCAATATGAATTTAATTCAATTGTTATAAAAAGTTATTTTTTAAATAAGTCATTTCTTCAACAAATAGGTATAGTCTTTAAAAAAGGAATATTGCGATATCGTATTTTTTCCAAATCAGTCTCGTGAATCTTTCCGCATTCTTCCCTATCCGCAATGGTTTTGAATTTCAAATTGCCTTGTTTTAAAAACTCACCCTTTTCCTTTATATAGGTACTAATTTGTGAGTATATTACATAATACAAACTGTAATTATTATTTAATACGAATTGATGAAGAGCCACGCTAACCTGAGAGATAACTCCTCACCACTGTATTTCTTGACATCTTTGACAGATGGCGCTCGAAATTTGCAGATTCGACTTTTGCCCACTAGATGTCAGTATTTACCGTTTCATTAGGTAATAATAGTCAGTTTAAAAACTGGCTGAAATCGGATTTATTTTTTCAGTATCGCGTTTGTATTTACGACGGAAATACAATGATGTTCATTTGCATCTCGTCGTGTTTCGCGTATACAGTTCTAAAATATACATAAGTATACAGTGTTTATAACATTTATACAATGTTTAGAACTAGAAAGTGTTGAATTAGATTTAATAAAAATCTAAACTACCCGACTATTTTTAAAACGTGTGTGTAAATTTTAATGTCATTCATTCCGTTGTAAACATTACGCATTTTTTATATCATAAATAAAAAATAGGTTAAATGACGTAAGTATAGAATTGACTATATAATTCTAGCACGAGTCGGTTTAGGTTTATTTAAATAATAAAAATTACTATATTGTGCTAGACTAGGTTAGTTTATCGGCCGATTAACCAACGCTATGATTTTAGGTTATGACAGCTGTTTTCAGGATTGCGGCCCTTTTCAGATTTTTAGGTGTTTTCTGGATCTATTTATTAGGTATCTTTCATAAATATTATATATAAAAACCTGGCAATTTAACACGTGGCATAACGAGCTATAAAAGGGCTATATTAAGTATTACAAGTATTACAAGGGCTATATTAAGTATTATACTATTTTTATTCCTCATTTGAATATCCTCCTACCGCTATGATTTTGACAACAAATAATTAGATATTTTAATTTTAATTTTGCTTCCTTGAAAAAAAGGTCAGTGGCTATTTACTAGACCTCTGTTGCATGAATAGTTTTTTTGATAAAACATTGATTTTTCATTGAATGATAATATATATTCGCTTAAAATATATAGTGAGTAGGTAATTATATTATATAAGATAGAGAGCTAACGCGTCTTCGTCTTCAAATCCCCTGCATTAGCGGAAGTGTAGTAATTATACAAGTTTATTTTCTCTTTAAAGTTTCTATAAGTAGTTTAGTTTGCTTTCTTATTTTTACGATACATAAGTCACGGATTCTCCCTGATTCTCATTTTTTTTTCGACTTTATATTTTATACCTTCAATATATTTAAATTTAGAAGAAAATTAAAAAAAATAAGTGAAATATTTCATTTGGAAATTAAATCCGTACTTATTGGAGGTTGGAAAGTTATTTATTTATTTATTTATTAAGTAATGCAATTATACTATGTGAGTAGACAATTTCAGAAATTTGGTACTATGCACAAAAGAATTTTGAACACTGAGTCAATACCCGAAATGTATATGGCTCATTGGCAATTTCACCTAACTAGGCCGAAGTCTGTTCTAAGGTAAACATTTAATTTTGTATGTGCTTGCTCAATACTGTTTTTATAATAATGCCATATATCCTTTCGTCAATTTAAATAATCATAAAATCATTATAAATAAAGAATGAAAATGTGGAAACTTTATTTATTATAAAATAACTAAATGTTTAAAATCAGGGGTGAAAAAATAAAATGTCAGCGAATAAAGTTAAATCAGAATAAAATAAGAGTATTTTAATGATGTAGAAATGTAAAGTATATCTGAAGAGATATTCATAGATTATAAATCTGTTTGAAATAACAGCTTCTGCGTTAATTGGAGCACTTTTATTTCTTTTTTTACTCTGCGGTATGGTAACTTTAGGACAAGAGACACAATATTAGATGTAAACAGAGACGGAAATTTTAAATAAACACAACCCCCGCGTTATATTTTCTGCTGACACAATTATCAAGTAACGAAGTGGGGGTTTACGGTACTATTTCAATAGTTAAAATAATTTTCAAAACTTTAAATCATTAAACGTTGTATTTCAGAAATAAAATGAGATCAGTGTTTTTAAAATAAAAGAAACAATAAAAATAAAAAGGTGACTTTTCGTTACAACTAAAAATTTAACGCAGCGAAATTTTCTGACAGGGTTCATTATATTGCCCTCAATGAAGCTTAGAATATAATATCAAAGTCGACCACTAGAAGCTGATTGTACCTAATATGAAATTTACAAAGTGTCTCAAGCTGCACTATGCTCAAGGTGCAACTTTTCTTTTCGATATTTCAATTCATCCACAAAATGCGTAAACCCATTGCACTTATTTTTTTACAGTTTCTTGTACAGGATCTAATGGAGGATACGCATATGAAATATTCGCACTACTCCTTACTATAAATATTCTGCAGTGCAGTAATAGATCACGTCTGCAGAGAAGTGTCTCCATCTTTTTCGAGAAATTCGTGTAAATTCTAATCGGATTTTTAATTCCTGGCTGCAGCCCGAGCAAGAGTTTTTTAATTTTATTTTTGTTGACTGTTTGAGTTGGTGCTTTCATTTCTCATTGGTGCTGGTCCTATCATAGCATACAAACTATGACAGAATATATAGTCTCTTGTCATATTTTAACAACATTTTAGAAAATATGGCATATAAACACGTACACTATAAAAACTAAAATTTAAACAAACATAATTATATAACACTTAGAGGCAAATATTAAATATAAAATGGGAAAGGAGAAGCTAATTCTCAAATAATATTACACGCGTTTTGTTTATCGAGTCTCTCATTAGCTTTATATGTAATCCAAGCTTTCACAAATCAAAATCAGAATCATAATCATTTTATTCATCTCAGATTGTACTATGTTTTGTACATACATATATTATACATTAAATGTATGTACCTCTATGGATTGAGATACATAGAGATAGAGTTAATTTATGAGTTTTTCAGCTAGTCTTTATCTAAATTTTAAAAATGTCAATCGAATATTACGATAATATAAATGTTCAATAGGCACCTAATAAATTCAAAATTTCCTTGATAATAAAAGACTAATAATTATAATTCAACTACGAATTTAATAATTGACAGTATTCATTAAACATTTTATATATTGATTTGAAATATATAGTGGTATTCTATTATAATATATTATTAAATATCAATTAAGTTCATTCATTAATTCTAAAAATCAATAGTTTTTAGGTTAATTAGGTTAGATGTTGCATCAGTAAATGCAATAGCTCATTTTAATTAACATTGATAACAATGTGGCTAAGTATATAAAAAAATCTTAATAAATTATTCCTAAATATCTGAATATATTAAGAATACGATTTGTCCCTGTTTTGCTGAGAAATTTATGGCCACAGGTTTTGGAAGATTTTCAACAAGAGTTCATTAGTTTCGATCCATTTGCTAGCCAAACTAATGCAGTTGTGTTTCAATTGTTATATTTTTTCGTTTTTATTTTTGAAGAAAAACTTGAATCGTCAGCATATAGTACATATTATAGTAT
Source organism: Micropterix aruncella (assembly GCA_944548615.1). Lineage (NCBI taxonomy): Eukaryota > Metazoa > Arthropoda > Insecta > Lepidoptera > Micropterigidae > Micropterix > Micropterix aruncella. The sequence goes on along the minus strand of OX155955.1, from coordinate 12,110,010 downwards.
GTCTCTTTTGTAGAGGCTCATTTAGATACATACTCCGTGCATCTGCAAATAGTGTCTTAAATATAGGAAATGATTCTTGAGGTCAAACAGAGACAACAATATAGAAAGTATTTTTTTGTTGTTTTTTTTTTTATATAACATTATTTATTATTTTACGGGAGACAATTCTACATGAAAATCTGCGTTGAAAATAATCTACAATTTCTCTTGATTATGACATTGTTTATATTAAATTTTCAGATTTTCCGTATATTTTTTTTGGTTATTAAGACCTAAACCAAAAACAGTTTAGATGATTTTCATCTCAGTTTCATTTCAGTTATTCTTCAAAAAAAAAATATTAAAGAAAAATTCAAAATTAATTTTTTCTTCACTTTATTATGTTGTGAATGTTTAGGGCACTTTGCAGAAGCACGGTGTATACCATCTTCAAGAACCGGCTTATCCGGTGTAGGATTTATATACTCGGTTACGATTGTGATTCTCAACTCCTTGGCCTAGAAATGCCATATCCACAGAAGAAAAAGTGTGACTTGTGAGGAAAATTTTGTAGTTTTTATGTTTTTATTTATTTTCTACACCGCTATTAGAACGCCCACAACCAGGCACGTATCCAGACGGGCATTCGACGAGTTTCGGTGGGGGGGGGGGGGGCATACAATGAAACAACGCGCGCGCACCCACCAAACTTAAATTTGCCCGTACAATGAAATGAAAAGACGCTGGATTTCAGGGGGTTAGATCTTGACCCCCCCCCCCCCCCCTTCCGGATACGTGCCTAACAAGGCACTAAGTCGCGGATTCTCCCTGATTGTCATTTTTTCTCGACTTTATTTTTTTGTCAAAAAATTCGGGGGGAGGGGGCGGTCGGGTCCCCCTGCTCCCCCCCCCCCCCTCCCCCCTCCTTCGGATACGTCCTGACCTACAACTGTAGTTTCCACAGCACTGCGACGGATCAAATGTCCAGCCTAGAATCGATTCGACTATCGCGATTATTTACTAGCCGGTTTAATGAGAAGCCATCAACCACACCTCAATTATTATTTCAGATATTTATTTTCTTATAACGACTACAAATCTTTGTGAGCCTGGCTTTGTCGATAATCTTCTTCCATTGCAGCCTATTCTGCACTATTCTGGACAAGTGCATTTGGGTCTTTTATATAACTACAACTACAGAATGAGCCATCGCAGTTTTGGCCGTTCTCCCTTACGATGTCCTTCTCCATAAAAATCATTTCCACGCCAGTTTATTTTCTATTTTTTCCACATCACGTAACATCCTGAGCTACCTAATCTTTAGGAATCCCACAATTCACAATATAGACTTCATGATATCTCACATGAGCTATAAAGACCGTTTTGTAAAATTGTCTTTCCTCGAGCGGTGCCGATAATTCTGTAGGTATGTATTTAACATTCAAAATTGGCTATTTACTATAGTTTTAAAGTAAATGAAACCTTATTTACTTTAGTGATGAGTGTCTAGAAAATGCTAATTTCTAGTAATTATGATATAAAAGATGCGTAATTTTAGAAGCTTCGGTGAGTGTTTAGTAAAAAAGGCGATTCGGAGATAAAAGTGGTCCGGTCGAGATCGGTGATGGCGCAGGTAGTAATGAATAGTGCGTCCGTCGAGGTGCGGTAAAGGTGAGGTGCGGCAGTGAGGTGAGTCGCGCGAGGGGAAGGCGGTCGGCGGTCGGCGGCCGGGCGGCGATTGGTCGTCGGCGGGCGGGCGGGGGCGCGGCGCCGGCGCAGCGCCGCGGGGCGCCGCGGCCGGCGCGCGGCGCGGCGGCCCCGGCCCCGGGCGGCGCGGCGCGGCCGCGACACGGCAGACACACGCGCGCCGCCTGCCGCGGCGGACTACCGCAGCGCAGCGCAGGCACGACCGCGACGCGACGCGACCGCGACCGCAGATGAGGCCGCGAGTGAGATGAGGCCGCCGTCGCTGGTGCTGCTGCTGGTGGCGGCCTGCGCGGGTGTGGCGGGCGGCTGCGGCCCCGGCCGCGGCGCGGGCCGCCGGCGCGGGCCCCCCAAGCTCACGCCGCTCGTCTTCAGCCAGCACGTGCCCAACGTGTCCGAGAACTCGCTGGCTGGCTCCGGCCTTCCCGAAGGACGCGTCTCGCGCGACGACGACAAGTTCAAGGACTTAGTGCCAAATTACAATCCGGATATCATCTTCAAAGACGAGGAAGGAACCGGCGCCGATAGGCTCATGACGCAGGTCAGATTTTATTTTTCACACTTATCTCATCTGTTCTTGGTGAAAGCCAGGCACACTTCGAGGAGCCTACGGATTATGGTGGAGGAGCTTGGAGCTTCCCATTACAGAGGCGCATAAATAATTGTTAACTTTTCTTAAACACTATTTCGGGAAGTGGCAGCTGGTTTCTCAATACCGGCTAGAAGTGGCAATGCTTACTAAAAAGCAAATCCTGGATTTTAGATTAAACATGGAATGGTTCAATTTCGGGAAGCCAATACGAAGAAGCATTTCAAATGTTTTTGTCCTTAGTGGATGAGAAGAGTTGCGTCAAATTGGGAAGTCGTCACCCAGTTCTAAGTCCGAATACCGAGATACACACACATATATTTATATTTATATATATATATATATATATATATATATATATATATATATATATATATATATATATATATATATATATATATATATATATATATATATATATATATATATATATATATATATATATATATATATATATATATATATATATATATATATATATATATATATATATATATATGATTAGTATAAGTGTAAATTATTATTTTCAAATTGAAATTATGTATTATTACTAAATAAATTAACGTAAAAAATAAATGAAAGGAGACTTATCTGGTCCGTGTAGACCAGGAGTGACTCCACGCCTTTCTTCTTCTCTATTCTTTCAGTGTTGGTCAATAATCCCTGCTGTGGTATTGGAAGTCAACTGGACTTCTTCCTGCCTCATACTTTACCTCATAATTTCAATTTGAATATATATATATATATATATATATATATATATATATATATATATATATATATATATATATATATATATATATATATATATATATATATATATATATATATATATATAT